>JAQMRL010000021.1:1746322-2346322 GCA_035578175.1 Catonia carolina | reverse complement strand
TCTTGTTAGTCAGGAGAACCAATTGATTTGTCTGACTGCCGATTGTTCTTCTGGTAAGATGCTTCCATATACTTACATATACTTCTTCTTTCATCCACTCGCCTAAGAACCTCTAAATTACTTATTTTATCCACCCACCTAATCTTTAACGTTTTCCTATAACACCACATTTTCAAATATATTCTATATATATATCCCCTTCTGCCCATTACAGACAGGTAGAGTGTCAAATATTTACACCCTATCTGTTTGTTACAGGGCTAAAATAAATAGTTCTGTTTCTTATCACATGGTCAGCCAATTAAATGACTTAATCATTTAAGAACAGAAGAGGTAGAGGCGCAAAAAACCCTAATCAGAGTTGTCTTCTGTGAAAGTAATGAATTTCATTATACAGCCAGACCTTGTGGTGAATGAAGTGAAGGTTGTCATTTGCAGAGTGGTAAATATGTGCTTTTCAGAGGGCTTGGCATGGTGATAAGCGTATTTTTCCACTCAGTGAGTTGTGGCAATGGTAAACCACCTCACTCCTCGTTTTACTTAGTAAAACCTCTACAGGTTCAAACCAGCCTACAGGCTGATCACCTAAACAACAACAACAACAACAGATATTCCCTAATTTCTATATTCTATATATGCCCTAAAATATAGGGAATATCCTATATTCTCTACATGAGTATAATATATTTGATATAGGGCAGGAAAAAGTAAGATTTTAAATGTAAATAACCAAAGATAATAACATTCATATCCCCCAAGCCAGAGTGGTGCGATATCTTCGTTTATGGCTTGAAAGGCGACTAACTTGGAAGCATCATCTGCGTACTAAACGTTTAGAACTTAACAGCCGCCAGAAGCTACTCTACTGCTTAATTAACCCTCGATCGAAATTGAACCTCCGTTCCAAAATTTTATTATACAAAACCCTTTTGATACCAATCTGGACTTATGGTGTCCAGCTATTTGGAGTAGCGCCAGAGAGTAATTAAAAGTCAATCCAGGCCTTTCAATCAAAATTCTTAAGACTTGCTTCCGGCGCTCCTTTTTATGTAAGCAATAAAACCCTCCACGACGATTTCAAAATTCCGACAGTAAAGGAGCTAACCGCGTCCTTGTATAGTAAATTTCACGAACGACTAGATGTCCATCCAAACCAACTAGCCCGTGATCTAGCTGCAAGAAACTTTCCACCTGTGCGACGTCTAAAGCGAAAATGGAGTAGAGACCTCTTGGTCTAAATAACGGATAATACCCGTAGTTACAAACGGAGAATGTGCCACTGGGTACCTCTTCTCCCCACCACCATTTAAATATTATTTACGGAAATTGTGCAGCTCAATGTACAGTACTGTTATAAAAATTCAAGACAAAAAAAATAACCAAAGAAATAAAATAGAAATAAATAAATGTAGGCCTACTGTAGAAATACCACACTAGTTTGTTACTAATTTGTTACCCATTAGATTAAACTCGGTTCGTCAGACAGGCAGGAAGATTTTAAAAAAACCTAAAAATAAGCAGGTAATCATAAAAAATACAATACATATAATAATAACAACTACGACAACAATTGGGGTGGTGCAAAAAGAACCGCCTTTGAAAACCGAAAATCCGCTTACATACCCGCAGCAGAGTTACGTTTAGCCTGCCGCCCTGCTGTTAACAAGTCCAAAAAGATTATTGTGGCATTCGTTCGTTTAGGGGTAACTCTCTTTCACCACACAAATGTGCCTGTATTCAACACAGGGTGAACACAAAAACTGTAAAAGGTATATTTATATTGTAACCAACTAATACCTTATTAGTGATTCTTCCACCCTTATTATGTTTAATCCGTCCCATCGTCGCCATTTCACATTCATTTTTTAGAACTTAATGGCTGGTGACGGCTTTGTGTTTCTCATATCCACATAATAATAAAAACTCTGGTGTGAAACACTCGCACAACTTTCTCTTGTCAATGCAAATAATTAAAAATATACCTATCATAAGAAATAAACAAAAAACTAACTTCAATAAACATAGCCTTTTAATCATGAAAAAGACGCAAAATGAAAATCGGCCTCATTTTGGCATAAAAATACGGAAAATCACTCTTTCACACTAAACTAGGTTCTTTAGAAAAAACTGTTCTTAATAAAACTTTTACATCTTTTAATTTCCTATAAATTTGACTATATAGCCTACACTTTTCGTGAGAAAAAAACAGAAAATCGCTAATTATTACCGATAAACTAAGCATTATACAAAAAATTTTCAAATAAAAGTTGTAGGATTTTAAATTCTCTACAACTGTTATTGTATAAACTTTTGCGCTAAAATGCATATTAAAGCCGTAATCTTAAAAAACAATTTTTTTACGTGAAAACAGCCTTTTCAAGAATTTCAGTAAACATGGCGCCTACCCTATCTTGTAGAGCATAAAAAATTTAGTAAACCATGTGATTTTAAAAAAAATCGTAGGACCAGTTTTTGAAAAAATCGGAAAAAGTGAAAAATTACACGAATAAACTACTACTTCCGGTTGACCAATTTTGATGAAAATGTTCGTGTCGGGTCCGGTAGTGGTATGTAACTCAAGTTTCAAGTTCGTACGATGTTCCGTTTTTGAGATATTCTGTTCACACATACACAGACCAATCGCTAAAAACATGTTTTTTGGGTTCAGGGGGTCTGAAAACGTGTAGATCCGGTGAAAACTCGTTTTCGAATAATCTACATGAAAACAATACTTTCCTTCCTATAATATTCATATAGGCAAGAGAAAGTAAAATTACAATTTGTTTTACAGATTTTGACCAAAAGTAAACAGAAAATCATTAATTTTGAAAATTTGGACTTATGATGTCAAGCTCCTTGGAATAGCGGCAGAGAGTAATTTGAAGTCGATCCGGGCCTTTTAATCAAAATTCTTAAAATTTGCTTCTGGCGCTCCTTTTCATGTAAGCAATAAAACCCTCCACGACGATTTCAAAATTCCGACAGTGAAGGAGCTAACCGCGTCCTTGTATAGTACATTTCAAGAACGACTAGATGTCCATCCAAACTAACTAGAGTCTGTCTACGCTAAGAGTACTCCAACGTAGGCAACCAGCAATACAAGTGAGCATGCGCAGTAATTAAAAATACCCACACCATTATCAAAAACAAAATCCAATACAACACTTATTATTCACTCTAAGATTAATATAATAAAAACACGTTCAATTTATTTGTTAGAAATTTTTGATAAAACGAGATTAGTTTACCATTAATAACTAAAATTGTACTATTGTTTTTTTTAACACTTAATGTGTTGAGTTTTTGAAACTTAAAAGCGGTAAACATTGTTGTTGTGTTGTTTAGGTCATCAGCCAAAAGGTTGGTTTGAACCTGCAGAGGTTTTACTAAGTAAAACGAGGAGTGAGGTGGTTTACCATTGCCTTCCTCACTGAGTGGAAAAGTATGCTTATCAGCATGCCGGGCCCTCTGAAAAGCACATATTTTCCACTCTGCAAATGACACCTTCACTTCATTCACCACAGGGTCTGGCTGTATAATGAAATTCATTACTTTCAGAGGAGATAACTCTGATTAGTGTCTTTTACACCTCTACCTCTTCTGCTCTTAAATGATTCAGTCATTCAATTGGCTGACCATGTGATAAGAAACAGAACTATTGATTTTAGCCCTGCAACAAACAGATTGAGTGTAAATAATTTGACACTCCACCTGTCTGTTATGGGCAGAGTTTACCATTAATAACTAAAATTGCGGCAACCAAATGAACAAGTGTGGGATTTGATAGTGGCATACAGAAAACGGAAAAGACTCGATAACTGTGACTAGTGTCATTTATACCTCTACCTCTTCTGTTCTTAAATGCATCAGTCATATAATTAGCTAACTATCTGATAAGAGAGAGAACAGACTATTTTTTGTAGCTCTAGAACTTACAGATTGTGTGCAAATAATTTAACACTCCACCTGCCTGTTATGGGAATAGTCTATGATACAGAGTCTTTTTTTCTCAAATTCAATAGGTTTATTGATAAGATTATGTCATTAAATTTTGGTGGGAATATAGATATAAATAGTAAACAACAAAATGTAAACAATCTATTGTCATTAGCCTTGTGGTACATGGGATTGTGGGTTGAACAACCCTTCAACGTCAAGGTATATCAGCTGGTGTCACCAACTGTATAATGATAACACGCATTACTCTCAGAGGAGATAACTCTGACTATTGTCTTTTACACCTGTACCTCTTCTGTTCTTAAATGCTTTAGTCATATAATTGGGTGACCATGTGATGAGAGAAAGAACAATTTTTTGTAACCTTAGAACTAACAGTTGTGTGCAAATAATTTAATATTCCACCTACCTGTTATGGGAATAGTCTAGAATACAGATTCTTATTTTTCTCAAATTCAGTAGGTTTTTTTAAGTTATTTATTTATTTATTTATTTAGCGTATGGCTTTTCAAGACATTTAAAAAATCAGCATCATAATTGTTATATATTGGGATCAAATATGACCCTCTGTATAATCTATCTGTCTAAATATGTACATACAGTACGTAATTCTAAAAACATGCTTAAGTCTATATACAGACATCCAGTCTGTCCAAGTAGGCTATTGATTCTGGAGTTGCCATCAGGAAATCCGCTCTTGTCCCTCCTCTAAAGACAGTTATTCTGCACTCTTTCACTCTCACATAAAGGCGATGGTATTTTGCCCCATTTAAACAATAAATCAGCACACCTACCGTGTTTTGTTCTTATTCTATTTAGAGCTGACCATTTTCTACGAGGTAGTCCAAAACCTGGCGATTTTTGTGAAAACCATGGGATTTGTTCTTGCTGCTTTGATGCCCATTCTTGCTGCCATGCACTGGGTATGTTAAATGCTTCCTCTTTGGCAGTAATTGCAGTTTTTGTAGGTGGCTTTCTTGATCGCAGACGAGTTTTATTTGCGTTTTCAATATCCTCATGAATTCTCAGGTCTTGATTGTCGACAATCTTATCATACTCTCTAATGAGGGCATTCTTGCGGCGCAAGAATTTATTTAAAATCGCATCAACAATACAGTCATTAGCGACCAGTTTTTACAAAAAAAGTATCCAATAAACTGCTAATAGGTACATAATTACAAAAATAACAATATTGAATAATACATAACAAAAATTAAAAACATTAAATATTAAAATGACTGATCGGTAAAATTCAATCGGTATCAGAAAATTACTGTTACGCACACACACAAACACCAGTCATTTACATATACACAAAACTATTTACATAGTTTTGCTTAAAGACATCACAAAAGTTATGTACAGTTATACAAGTTTAGGCTCTTCATCACTTGCAATGCAACACACTTTCAATCTTGTCTTCATTGCAGAAATTATTACTCAGAGACTCATCGTGAAGCTGACATTTTCTTCTCTGAACTTCTATGAAACGACAATCAGATAAAATGTGTTTAACCGTCAATTGGTGCTTATGGCAGAAATGACAGATCGGTGGGATACCACGACTTGAGAATATGTAACTGTCAATAATCGTGAAATAAACACCTGATCTCGTCGACTCTCCTATTCTATGGGTTTCTCAAAGTGTCTTTTCTTTTGAGTAGGTTTATTGATAAGATTATGTCATTAAATTTTGGTGGGAATGTACTTATAAATAGTAAACAACAAAATGTAAACAATCTATTGTCATTAGCCTTGTGGTAGGCCTATATGGGATTGTGGGTCGAACAACCCATCAACGTCAAGGTGTATCAGTTGGTGTCACCAACTGTGTAATGATAACATGCATTTCTCTCAGAGGAGATAACTGTAATTAGTGTCATTTTTACCTCTACCTCTTCAGTTCTTAAATGATTCAGTCATATAACACTCCGCGGAAACGGAAAACTATATAAATATATATATAGACTATATAACATAAGACTATATAATTTAAGAACTATATAAATATATATATATATATATATATATATATATATATATATATAGACTATATAACATAAGACTATATAATTTAAGAACTATATAAATATATATATATATATATATATATATATATATATATATATATATGTACTACTATCATTTTTGCGTCCGTACATTGACATTTTCCTAACAATCTGGAGTCCGAGTGCAATTTGGCGTCCGTATACGGACGCCAAATTGTAATCCTTAACAAAAACTTAATAAAAATTTATTGTGACATGGTTTTCGGACGTAATTTTTTTAAACTAAAGTACATAGTTTCGGGCAACTATATTTATTTTTTGAGAATTTTATTGTTACTCAGAGAGACACAAAAAAATAAATAAATTTTGGTACCGGATGCGAAATGGCGGTGTTTTGAAACTATTTTATACACCGTACCTTGGAGAGTTTCTCACCAGAGTGCTCTCGCTACGCCCCTATGTAAAAATATACGTATATTATGTATATTCTTACAAGGACGTCAGTTTCACATCTGCTATCAATTTCGCGTCCACCGGTTAAGAAAATAGACAAAACAAGTTATAAATAAATATTGTATTGTGTTAAGAAAAAAAGTTTAAAAGAATAATAAAAACAAATTTTTATTAATCATCGAATTACAATTCTTTCAAAACTCACAATCTAATTTACTAAACATTCAAATAAATATTATTCGGCAAATTATTTGATATAAGTAATAAAATTAAATTAAAAATAATTATGTATTTTTTGATAGAATTAAAAAACTCTCTTTTCCGATAGACGATTTTTTGGGTTGACAAACTAACCTGGAAGGAAACCGGTGCTGCGCATAGTAGTGTCAGGATTAAATTATTGTTATGGCTGGCAGGATATCTTTCTAAACGCATTGTATACACAACGTATATTATACGCAATTTTGAAGAGTTGTTCTCCGCTGTTCTGTCGCCTTCCATACATGAGTCCATCGCACGCCGCTTTGGTTTCTTTTTTCAAATTAGGCATAAACCCACTATCAACGAATCCATGAACAAATCCTTTAGTAATTTGTTTACGTCGTTCGTTTAGTAACCAACGGGTCGGTCTAGTCTAGAAGAAAAGTCGTCGCCGCAAGTCAGCTGTTTAGCTGACTTTTCGACAGCTTTTCTGACAGCTGATTTTTGGAGACGGAGGTTCCTAGTTTAAATCCTAGTATATAGTATAATTGGTTCTTTTATACGAATTTGAATACTAGACAGTGGTTACCAATGTACTTTGATGGTTGGGGGTCAATTAACCATACTCTCTCAGGAATGGTCGGCCTGGGTATGTACAAGACTACAGCTCATTTAAACGTCATACATATCATTGGGTCATGGGGTTGCTTATTGTTCTCAATCGAACAAATTGCAACCAACAGGCATTAGGGATAAAACAAAACAAAAATTTGTTTAAGAATTTTTAACATGTAACGTCGCGCTTTTTTTAACATTACACCACCTGACAATTGTCAATCAAATATTTCCTGATTACGCTTACGATGTGAAAAAAGAATGCGCATTTTGCTGTTTGCCCACTCTCTCTGCAAAATGATTTTAAGTACACTTCCATAATGCTATTTCATATCATGTAATATGTCGCCCCAATTACTAGTTTTAGCAGTTTTACAGTAGGTAAATAAAACATTAAGGAGAAAAAACTTGTTCTAAAATATAAAAAATGAAAAATGGACTAGGAGTAGATTATTATTAGGCTTGTTTTTTGCTTAAAAACACTGCGATAAAAAATTAAACTAAGAAATTAGGGAAATAGCAAACTTTACTAGACAGACCTGAACCAAGTAGGCATATTTTAATATTTATTCTGGACCGATTTTCTTTCATTATAAAATTCTGGACAGAGATTACAGATTTCAGAAAAAAATGTTAAGGGTAGAATAAAGTACACCCATTCAGTTTTTCCTTTTTTCTCTTACAAAATCTGAACAAACGAAATTTTTTTTATATGCCCGGAAAAACAAGGGCCATCGATTTATACAAAAACGTTTAAATATTAATGAGTGGGGGGCCTAAAGTGAAGTTTGTACCATCCAGTTCACCTCGATTTTCTCGCGAGTATGAGCTTAACAATCGTAATATTTATGGAACGTTCCGAAACAGCAGAACGACTTTCGATAGGGATAACGATAAAGTTTAAATTGAATTTCTTAGCGTATCGCCACCATTCCTAAGTTTTTCACGATTTTTTCGCTGATTTCGGCAGACCAAACAAAACAATTTACAGAACAATCCAGAACAAATGAGAGCTATCATTTAAAGTAAAAACCAAAAAGTATTGAATGCATGGGCTTATATTTGCCACTCCAACGTTTTCTTTGATTTTCTAGAAAATTTGAACGGGAAAAACGAAATTTTTGCGAAATGATCCGGAACAAACGAAGGGGTCTGGCTGCATAATGAAATTCATTACGCTCAGAGGAGATATAACTCTGACAAGTATCTTTTACACTTGTACCTCTTCTGTTCTTAAATACTTCAGTCATATGATTGGCTTACCATGTGACAAAAACAGAACTAAATTTTTTTTTAGTCCTGGAACATACAAATCGAGCAAATCTATGTAAAAAACTTTAAAATATTGAGTAGAGGGGGATAAGTGTGAAATTAGCACCACCCAGTTCTTCTCGATTTCTCGCTTACTTGAATGGACTAACAAAATATTTTGCGAGACCATCCGAAACAAACGAAAGTCTGTCCCTGAAGTCCAAAAAAAATTTAAAAAGTTGAGCGGGAGGAGGCCAGTGTGAAGTTAGCCCCTCCCGGCGTTTTTTCACTTCTTTGGACGGAACAAACAAAAAATTTTCCGGAATAATCCGGTAGAAACGTAGACCGATCAATTTTACAAGTTAATTTTTGAAATTTTTGTATGGGGGCCAACTTTACAGTCCTGGTTTGAACTTCTACAGGTTTAGCTAAGTAAAACAAGGAGTGAGATAGTTTACAATATTGCCTTCCTCGCCGAGTTGAAAAATATGCTTATCAGTATGCCAGGCCGTCTGAAAAGCACCTATTTTTCACCCTGCAAATGACACACCTCACGTTATTCACCACAGGGTCTGGCTGCATAATGAAATTCATTACGCTCAGAGGAGATATATTTCTGACAAGTATCTTTTACACTTGTACCTTTTCTGTTCTGAAATACTTCAGTCATATGTTTGGCTTACCATGTGATAAAAACAGAACTAAATTTTTTTTAGTCCTGGAACAAGCAAATCGAGTGCAAATAATTTAACACTCCACCTGCCTGTTATGTGCAACCCCTTACAGTACTATTATTTTATTAAAGGCAGTTGCCACTGACAATCAGAACATGCATTTTATTCCGTCACTTGGGCGAGTAAATTTAAATCGATAATTCAAAGGATACCCACATCGAGAAAATGCTTACAAAACGGCGAAATTTTTTTTACAAAAGATAATAAATTGATAAGAGATTGTTAGTCGATTTTTTTTAAGTAAATTCAGTACACTCGCAAAAATCCAACACGAGTTCTGAAAGTGTAGGTCAACAGAGACTGTAATTTCCCGATACTGAAGAAGCTTATTGAAATTAATCGTTAGCAAAAACAAACCCATGTTATTTATTTTTTGATTTTTGTAAAGCTTTTGACCGTGTCCCGTATGATTTACCCATAAAAAAATTGAGGTGTATGGTATTAGAGGGGCATTAGAGGGTCAAATTGCCATCCAATCATTGTAAAGTTAAAACAAAATACATATAAAATTTTATGCAAGTTAAAAGGGGAGTTTAACGAGTTAGAATTTTAAGACCCTTGCTATTTCTAATTTTTATTTACGATCTCGCTGATTTTCTTGCCTCCTTCAATGTTATATTATTTGCTGATGATACGACAATATCTCTCGAAGATGAAAACTATGAACAAGGTTTAAAACTAAAGAAGCTTGAAGTAAGGTTGTAGACTGGATGCAAAAAATAATCTAGTTCTCAACTCAGATAAAACTGTGGCCAAATGCTTCACTGGTCGTAAGGAAATAAGTAACCAAAGTAAGAATATCGCCATTAATGACAATATATCAAAATCTTTTGTAACAGGTAAGTTACAAAATTTTTAGAATTAATATTAGGTAGCAAACTATCCTGGGACAGGCGTATTAAGGAACGTGTCTGCTATATAATCAAATCCTACTGCTACGCCCTAAAAGGCTTAAAAATAAGGTACTTAGCGCACCAATACCTTTGAGTATTTATCATGTTTACAAATTCTCACATTTAAAATACAACGTTACGTCTTTTTTTTTAAAAACCATTTTTTAAATGGTTGTAATCAATACTTCATATTTGAAGACATCGGGTGTCTCGTTGTTTTTTGTATCATATTAGGAAATAGTCTACATAAGTTATGTTTTTCGATTTTCGGTCCATAAAATCGTGGTGCGGGGCTTATTCGAAGGCGGGGGTTACTCGAGTATGTAAGGTGTTTTGTCTATTTGTGGGATTTGTTTTTAATTTAGTCACACTTAAACTTATTCAAATGTATGTTTAAAAAATCAAATAATGTTCAAATTATTCTGTCATATAATTACTTTTTATCTGGTTTTTTGTTAATTATAATGATGAACATTTTTAATGATCAACTATCAAGTTGAATTATGAATATGGACACTGTACACTATTAAGAATTCGTTTGTAATCAATTGGTCCTAGCATATTGTTTGGCTGTCTTGGTCAAGGTTTCACATAGTTTTTCTTGGCCTCTCCAAGTGAATGCCTTGTCTATCTACTTTTTGTCTTCTGTGCAATAGTATAACCTTCCAGTTCCTTATCCCAAGCATTTTGACTTGTCAAACTAATGCACATTATTTTACGTAACAATAAGGTTTATTTATTTCATTATTTGTAATAATGATTCTCAGATTGGGTGGTTGGTTGACGATGTAAATAAAGTACTAGAAACCAAAAGAATATCAACAAAAAGTGGCCACCATGGCTTTTATAACACTAAATAATTTAAAAGAAAACGCAGAGAAAAATATCAGGGTTTGGAAGACTATGACTGAAAGTTGTTTAGCCGACAAATAATCTTGGAAATGGCCTGTTAAAGGATAAACTTCAACGTGTACAAAACAGCTGGATACGAGAATTATTAATGTAATGTATACTTTGTTGAAGACCAAAGATTACCATTACTTTGAGGAACAAGAATAAAAATACAAACTATGTCTGGACTGGACTGCATTTTAAAGCTTGTAGAAATTTTACTGGCCATCGTACTTTTGTATAATTTATAAAATCATTTTGATTCAGTCACTAAAACATGGAAATATAAACCTAGAGAGAAGCGAGGCTTGGGAAGACCTAAAAAGAGATGGATACTGGAACAGGCCATTGAGCCTAATTCTTAACAGATGATGATGATGAAATCATTTGAACACCGAAAAGACAATGGGTGAATGGTACTCCATTTGAATATTGAACAAATTATGTCGCTTTACAATTACATAATTTGGTCAACTAAGTAAATATTTTAATTGCATTGTCTACTAATTGATCATATTATAGTAATTACAGTCGAACCTCCCTGATTCGAATCTGATGGAACCGGCTGATTTCGATTTAGAGAGGTAAAATATTGAAACAAAAAATGTACTTAAAAATTGCACGTTTTAATAAAATTAATGTAATTCCATAAAATATTAAATTACAAAAGTCTAAATTATTAATAGATCACCAATTTGATTGAGGAAAGTTTTTTACAAATATTATTTTACTTGTGTTGTTTAGGTCATCAGCCGAAAGGCTGGTTTGAACCTGTAGAGGTTTTACTAAGTAAAACGAGAAGTGAGGTGGTTTACAATTACCTTCCTCACTGAACGGAAAAGTACGCTTATCAGCATGCAGGGCCCTTTGCAAAGCACATATTTTCCCCTCTGAAAATGACACCTTCACTTCATTCACCACAGGGTTTACTTAATACTGTGATTAAGATTTAAGGGAATGTGTTGGTATTACAAGCTCTATTAGTACTCAAAAGCAAAAGAATAGTCTACTTATAAGAACGATATGACAAATTATTGAAAAAACGACATAAAAAACAGATTAAAATAAAATCGGGATACGCGTAAACAGTACAACTATACTTATAAACGTAAAGTTAGGTCAGCCTACAGAAAATGAAAAATAAATTAGGTACCGAAAATTTTAAAAATTTTAACGAGTAAAATATTGCTTAATGTGAATGAATACAGCTACGGTATTTTTTACCCGGTTTGTACGAAAATCAGACACCAAAGAAGGAAAGACTGCATTACTAATTTAGCCTAACTAATTTTTTTTTTTGCTTTGCGGATGACATTGTGCTGGTGGGAGAAACCAGGGATATAGTGGAGAGGAAACTGGAAAGTTGGAGAGAGGTATTAGAGGAGGGAGGCCTGAGGATCAGCAGGGAAAAGACTGAATACCTATGGTTTGGTGGTGAGGATAAGAGTGGAGGGGTGTGTTTGCTGAATGAAGTGGTGAGAAGGGTAAAGTGTTTCAAGTACCTTGGTTCATGCCTCACCGAGAGTGGAGGACTGGAGGAGGAAATTAACCATAGAATACAAGCTGGATGGAATAACTGGAGGCGAATGACAGGTGTATTGTGTGACAGAAGGATTGGGACAAAAATGAAGGGAAAGATATATAAGACAGTGATTAGACCGGCATTGTTATATGGGAGTGAGACTTGGCCTATGACGAGGAGACAGGGAAACAAGTTGGAGGTTGCGGAAATGAGGATGTTGCGGTGGATGCAGGGAAAGACTAGGAAAGATAGGATACGGAATGAGGTGGTAAGGGAGTCTGTGGGAGTGATAGAAGTGTCCAAGAAGGTTCAGGAACGAAGGCTGCAGTGGTATGGACATTTGATGCGTAGGGAGGAGGAGTATGTGGGGAGGGTTGTGGTTGGATTGGTGGTGGATGGGGTGAGAGGGAGGGGGAGACCCCGGAGAAGATGGAGAGACGCCGTGGCGGACGACTTGAGGGAGAAGGGCCTGAGCGAGGAGGATGTGGTGGATCGGGGGGAGTGGAGGAGAAGAGTACGGAACAGCGACCCCTGAGGAAGGGAAAAGCTGAAGAAGAAGAAGAAGAAGAAGAAGAATATTTTTTTTTGCTTTCGTCTGGTTTCCTCTGACTTTTAAAATTAACTGAATTTTCAATATTTCCTGATGCGTATTGTAGCTTTGAACTACGCTTGCTATGTCCTTATTTGGTTGTAAGGTTTTGTGACAATAATGTTTTGTAAGAAGTGTAATTGTTTGTGTTTCTGCCTGGTTTCTTCTAACTTAAAAATTAACTGCATTTTCAGTTTTTTCTAAAGCTTTTTGTAGTTTTGTACTACGCTTACTGTGTCCTTATTGTTGTGATTTTAACGCATGCTTCATTATAAATCGTGTACAATGTATAAATTGGAAATTTTGTAATTATTTTATAATGTATAAAAAAATGTATTGATACAATATATATGACCACAAAACTCTCGAAAATTTTCGAATAGGGAGGTAATTTAATTCATATTAAGGAGGATTTTTGAAGGGGATAGCATACAATTATATTCGATTTAGGGAGGATTTCGAATGAGGAGGTTTGACTGTATTTGTAACAATTAGGATATTTTAAATAATTAACTTTAACAAATACAAAATATACTTTCTTTAATTATTCTGGTTTTACATTGATTTAAAATAAGTACCTATTTAAAATACATTTCAAAATAATAGGCAACAAATAATAAATTATTTTGATGACTGGATTGGATTCCGTCCGAGAACAAATTGTTTTCATACGATGGTCTTGTGTGGAGAAGTACTAGGGTGAGATGTGAATATCTAACTACAATCAGTACAACACGTAGAAGTGGCATATGCTACAGTACACGTGCCGGTACAACATGGCAACATCGTTTACACTGTTGCAGGCTGTAAGTCATAATAGCGGGAACGATGCTGGACGCGAAATTATCGGTAATTTGTACGGACGCAAAATTGTCGGTAATTCAAAAGGAGTCTGAATTGATAGCACAGTGAATAAAATTAAAAAATGCCCAATTTTCAATATCAGGACAAACCAATACCAAAACTCAGGGTGTAAGTGTAACAAATACCCTATATACTCTCATCAAAGTTGAATATACTCTTCAAATAAGCGATGTGCGAAATGCACGCTTTTTGAAAGGACGCGGAATTGTTAGCGGGATGTATATATATATATATATATATATATATAGACTATATAACATAAGACTATATAATTTAAGAATATAACATTCCGCGGAAACTATATGGTAAGAGAGAGAACTATTTTTTTAACTCTAGAACTAACAGATTGTGTGCAAATGAGCAAATAATTAAACACTCTACCTGCCTGTTGTGGGACAGTCTACGATACAGATTTTTATTTTTCTCAAATTCAGTAGGTTTATTGATAAGAGTATGTCATTAAATTTTGGTGGGAATATAGATATAAATAGTAAACAACAAAATGTAAACAATCTATTGTCATTAGTCTTGTGGTATATGGGATTGTGGGACGAACAGCCCGTTAACGTCAAGGTGTATCAGTGTTATAGTAAATGAGCGAAGAAGATCCACAGAGGAGAGTGTGTTATGGGTTGAAGGGAGAAAAATAGACCGAGATAATTTGTGGTTGTGATGGCGTTCGTTCCGACTGTGTGTCGGCAACCACCTTTGAAGAGGTTTCTTCTCACTTATTTCACCTCTATCTACTTTATACACTATAACCCTCTGTTTCTTTCTCTCTTATTTTTTTTCTATTTTATCTCACTCTCTCATGCCACGGTTCTTGTATGTATCTTGATATCCTCATTAAATCAGGTAGTAGCTAACCTAACCTAGATGATGGCTACCTTTACATTTCACCCCTCCACCCCTATATCATTCTTACCTTCCCCTCTTTCCAATATCCCTTTTCATCTGTCCTAATGATTAAAGACATGATTCTTTTCAAAAATACACTATCCAATCTCTTTCTACCAATCAATCCAGAATCTAGCCCTACTATTATTATAACTAGATTCTTCCTCCCCTCTCTCCGTACCTCTTCTACTTTTGTACTCCATCCGACATAGGATATTTTCGTAAGAACCGGATAGAAACTACCTTGTAAATAAAGTAATTTTTCTTAAACTAATTTCTAGATTAACTGTTTCGTTTGGATATCTCAATCATTAATAATCTGTCATTATATCAACATTAACAAATTACAACCCACCGGGTTTGTCTAGAGGTAAAGTCGTCGTCAAAATCATATGTTTAACAGCTGATTTTTGGGGACGAAGGTTCCTGGTTCAAATCCTAGTAAAAGTAGTTACTTTTATACGCATTTGAATACTAGACAGTGGTTACCGGTGTAATTTGATGGTTGGGGTTTAATTAAACCATACTCTCTCAGGAATGGTCGGCCTGGGTCTGTACAAGACTACACCTCATTTACACACCATACACATCATTCTCATCTCATTGGATCATGGGGTTGCTTATTGTTCTAAATTGAACAGATTGCAACGTACACAAATTAGGAATAAAATAAAATAAACAAATTATAAATAGATTAATATACAAAGTGATTCAAAACTATACAGCAATCTCTTGGGATCTCATTCTATAGCTAAAAATAAGAAAAAAGTTCATATAAACATATGCCTGAAAACGCTTAGTTAGCGAGTTACGGCTACCGAAAAATTTCACCTAGAACTCTGTACTCTCGGTAAGTAAGGCCGTATAAAAATGTTAACGGTAGTTACAAAGATACAAATACGATTGATTCTTATGTTTTTTAATCTGAAAAATTGAATAAAATTGGTTCCAGAGTTTTAAATGCAATACTTTCAGAGATATCTTACATAAAACACAAGAATTGGTGCAACGAAATAACACATTTTTGTATTTAACGTAAGATTACTTCCATAAATGGTAAATAAAGGTGTAATTTTTTTTAAATAAATTTATAGAAAATTTAATTCTGAAAAGATTCATGTGAATTACTGAGGAAAAAATGAATAATAGATATTGAAATTTCGCTTTATTTAAAATCAAAACCGACGCACATAAAACGCACATTCTTAACTGCATAAATTATTAACTAATATTTAGGTTGGGAGTAAAACTGTCAGCTGTTACTCCTTCAATATCTATTTTTTTTTTAATCCTTAATGTGTGTACGTTGCAATCTGTTCAATTCAGAACAATAAGCAACCCCCTGACCCAATGAGATGAGGGTGATATGTATGACGTGAGTAAATGAGGTGTAGTCTTGTACAGACTCAGGCCGACCATTCCTGAGAGAGTATGGTTAATTGAACCCCAACCATCAAAGAACACCGGTAACCACTGTCTAGCACTCAAATCTGTATAAAAGTAACTACTTTTATTAGGATTTGAACCAGGAACCTTCGTCTCCGAAAATCAGCTGTTAAAAAGCTGATTAAACAGCTGATTTTGGCGACGACTTTACCTCTAGACCAGTTTTTCCCAACCGGTGGTCCGCGGACCAAAGGTGGTCCGTGAGAGCCTTCGGGGTGGTCCGTGAGTCCGGTGACCACTTATAAAAAAGTAATATTTTCCCGTGATTAAATGAAAGTTACGATTTTCACTGAACAAGATTAAGTAAATACATTCAAGATTCAGATTAAGTAAAGGTAGAAGAGTTGTGGTGTAAGAAAGCCCTGGGCTTCCCCAACATTCGGCAAGTAGCTTTGCGGTATCTTATGATTTTTTCAACCACTTATTTGTGTGAGCAGGGGTTCTCTAGTTTATTGTTAATTAAAAACAAACAACGAAATCGGCTAAGTGTAAGCAGTGATTTGAGAGTAGCAAGAGCCTAAAACCTAGAATTCCTCAGCTATTAGTCAGAAAGATTCGTGCACAAAAGTCGCATTGAAATTTTCATTTCATTTTTAATTCATTTTTTAATTTTCATTGTTATTTTCGACTAAGTAAATTCTGTATTCCTTATTTTATTAAAAGACAATTTACTATTAAAAAATTTAACTTTTTGTGATGTACAATGTACCCTACTTTCTGAAAATAACAATTATATGTTTGTAATAATCATCATCATCATCATCTGCACTTCCAAGGATTAGGTTACATGAACCTGTTCCGGTACCCATCTCCCTCTCGGCCTCCCTACATCTCTTCTGCCAACTGGTTGATAATTTAAAGCTGCCACTGGCATCCTTTCGTTTGGCATTCTGTCCAGGTGACTACACCATCTTTGTCAATTTTTTATTATCTTTTCATGCAAAGACTGAACTGATAGTGCGCTTCTAATATCCACGTTCCTTATTCTATCCATTCTGGTACATCCATGCACACTTCGTAAAAACTTCATTTCCGCAGCTTGAATTTTACTATCGCTTTTAGCAGTATGCACCCAAGACTTACTGCCATATAGGAGTGTTGGAACCGCAATAGTGCTGAAAAATTTGAGGCGTGTTTCCTTCCTCGTTTTATTCTTCAGATGTCTGTGAATATTTCCACAAATATTCTGAAATTTGGCCAGTTTAACTGTTACGTCTTTATCAAAATCGTATGAAACATCACTCCCAAGATATTGAAAATGTTTAACCTGTTCTATTGCCCTTCCACTCATCTCTATTCTCGTCCTTATTGTATATTTACCTTTAAAAGCCATAGTTTTAGATTTTGTGGATGATATTTCCAGATTGTATTGTTTTGCAACTTGTTCCAACATAAATACCGATTTTTGTAATTCGTCTTCATTCTGTTGTATTACAACTTTGTCATCCGCATATAAAAGAGAGTTCATAAAGAAGCCATCCGAGATCTGTATACTTGGGTCTACATTACATTTCCACGTTCTCAACATGTCGTCCACATATATATTAAACAATGTCGACGATATACAACATCCCTGTCGAACTCCTCTATTGGTTTTAATAGGTTTGTAATAATAGTTTCTTAATTAATAATAATAGTTTGTTTCAGAAAATTTGTTTTATTTAATCACCCTTTTAATTTGGTTACAACTGATAAGATATATGCAATAATGTGATGGGTGGTGAGTGGTAGCTCACTCGGAGGGTGAGTGGTCCGCAGACCACTGCTCTAGACCTACCCGGTGGGTTCAATATCAGCTATTATTCTTTTTTTTTCCTTTTAACGTTACGCGCGTATGGGTATAAAAAACGCAATAGTTCTCTCTCGTCTTGCATCTCGTACTGAACACATTGGTTATAATTGTTATTGAAAGACCAAAAAAATGGCCGACGCAATATTTGTTGCTGTTTAGGTCATCAGCCAAAAAGCTGGTTTGAACCTGTAGAGGTTTTACTAAGTAAAACGAGGAGTGAGGTGGTTTACCATTGCCTTCCTCACTGAGTGGAAAAGTACGCTTATCAGCATGCCGGGCCCTCTGAAAAGCACATATTTTCCACTCTGCAAATGACACCTTCACTTCATTCACCACAGGGTCTGGCTGTATAATGAAATTCATTACTTTCAGAGGAGATAACTCTGATTAGTGTCTTTTACACCTCTTCCTCTTCTGTTCTTAAATGGTCCAGTCATTTAATTGGCTGACCATGTAATAAGAAACAGAACTATTTATTTTGGTCCTGCAACGAACAGATTGAGTGTAAATAATTTGACACTCCACCTGTCTGTTATGGCTTATATTTAACAGAGCTAAAATATTTAACACAATATAAAATAAAATATATAATAATAACACAATATAATAATAAAATAAAATATTTAACGCAATATTTAACAGAGCTAAAAGAGCAAGTATTGGCAACGTTGCTGGCAAGTGATTGGCTAGCTATAAAGTGGGTGGGGAGCAATGCGTACTGTCAGAACTCATCACCCTTGAAACATAGTATAGTAAGTTACACATTTATATTATTTATTTACTTTGGATTGAATCCATTTTAACCTTATAGAAATCACTGATTTATTAGACAGGACATCAATGTAGACATATAATATGAGATATAACAAAATCTACTGTCATTATGACGTAATTAAAATAATATTTATCATTCATTATTTGTTGCACAAATACAAAAATGTTTTACGTCATATTAAGACAATTTGTAAAATGTTCCTTTTAAATAATAAACAGTTTCATTTATTTATTTTTTGAAGTTATTAAATATATAGCAGTTGTTATGACAGTGTTAAATTTAGAAGTTTTATTTAAGATTTTTAACACCTTTTTGTGTCTTACATAAGTAAACTACTCTACATTTCTGATACATGACGTGTTATAGTGTCAGATTTTTCATGTAAATGTCAATCTAATATTCTTGTCAGCATTTGAGTGGTGATGGAAATGTATTATTATAAATAAATAAATACAGTTTGGTTTCACAGGCTGCATTTTTTATTTATATAATGTTTTTTTTATTCCTATTATGTGTACATTGCAATCTGTTCAATTTCGAACAATAAGCAACCCCATGACCCAATGAGATGAGGATGTGTATGATGTGTAAATGAAGTGTAGTCTTGTACAGACCCAGGCCGACTATTCCTGAGAGAGTATGGTTAATTAAACCCCAACCATCAAAGTACACTGGCAACCACTGTCTAGCATTCAAATCCGTATAAAAGTAACTACCTTTACTAGGATTTGAACCAGGAACCTTCGTCTCCGAAAATCAGCTGTTAAACAGCTGATTTTGGCGACGACTATAATGTTAATAATATAAAATTTTGTAATAAAAAAGATAACACGTATTTCATAATTATTATTTTAAAACGTGTAGATAAACAGTTTAGAATTATATTGGATTTTCCATTCTATGTATTACTTCTCTTGCCTATATGAATATATGAATAAATTTGATGTCCTTCTAAATTTGTTTTCATGGCGATCACAATAAATCGAGTTTTCACCGGATCTACACGTTTTCAGACCCCTGAACCCAAAACCATGTTTTTACCGATTGGTGTGTGAACAAAACATCTCAAGAAGGAATAGCGTACGAACTCGAGACTAAAATTAAAAGTAAAATTGAAAGTTAGGTACCATTACAAGAGATGACACAATTTCATCAAAATCGGTATAGTTATTCGTGATATTTTTCACTTTCTTGCAATTTTCTCAAAAACGCCTTTTACAATTTTTTAAAAAATAGCTTCATTTAAAAATTTGCGGCCCTTTTTTCAGGGCCACCAATTTTATAAACAAAGTTTCGCCCCGTGTCGTCGGCCCCGGTCAGCTACAATGTTAAGAAACAGAACTAGTTTTGTAGCCTTACTAGCAGATTGTATGTTAGCCAAAATAATTTTGTGCAAAATTTCAATGTTTACAATCATAACACAAGAAGCCGAAATGATTATTATGTGGCTAATCACTCCACAAAATTGTTTGAACAAAAACCTACTTATAAAATAAAGGGAAAAAATTCATGAATAAATTACCCCAATTTTTAAAATGTTGTGATAATTTGCTTTCCTTTAAAAAAAAAACTGAAAAATTACTTGATCGGTGAATTTTTTTATTGCGTACAAGAATTTCTTTCATGATAGTAGTGATACATTGTGTGATTCTTATACAGGGTGATTCATGAAGTTCTCCCCCCACTTCTACAGCACATTGTACTAGTAAAAATAATGAAAAAATGTTATATAAACATAGGTCCGAAAACGCTTCGTTAGCGAGTTACAGCTAGCGAAAGATTTCGCCTGAATTCCTGGGCAAAGAGTAAAATAAAGCCATACTGAACTTTTGGAAAGGTTAATTAAGTAAGAAATGTCGTGGATTCTTATGTAATTTTACCTGATAAAGCTAATAAAATAGGTTTCAGAACTGTACCTGTAGTAGTTTTTGAGGGATTCACGGCTAAATGCAAAAAATTGGGGCACGAAACAATGTTTTTTTAAGTTTCATGTACAATAACTTTGTTAAATTGGTAATAAATACATAAAATCAACAAACATTAATTGTAGAGAATTTAATTCTGAGAAAATTGATATAATCAAAGTCTAAAATAAAACAGAAATAAGTATCAAAAAATCGATTTTATTCAGTATAATACATTACTAGTTTTAAGCAAAATTAATCAGGTTGGGCCAACCGTACGCACCTTTTTATAATAGATGTTCGAAAATGAGGCCATCATTATCAATACATTTTGCAGCACGTTTGTGTATTGCTTTTGTTGCGTTTCTTAATTTTTCAGGGCTTCCCTGTATCTGCACAGCCGAATCCATAATACGGGCAATTAATTCATCACGAGAATTCACTTTTGTCTTGTATACAATGTCTTTCATCCATCCCCAGATGCAATAATCCAATGGAGATAGATCTGGGGATCTTGGTGGCCAAGGGTGAGGCCCTCCACGACCAATCCAGTGTCCAGGAAATTGATGATTTAAATAAGCAGAAACGGCACGTGAAAAGTGGGGAGGTGCTCCGCCATGCTGGAAGTACAAATTTTGTCTGAGACGTAAAGGAACATTCTCTAACAGCTGCGGCAACTCTTCTTGAAGGAAATGCAAATACAACTCAGCATTTAGGCGTCCAGGTAATATGAAAGGTCCAATCAGCCGATTGTGCAAAAGGCCACACCAGACATTGACGCTAAATCGGTGTTGAAAGTTCTGTTCCACTACCTCATGTGGATTTTCTTCTGCCCATGAGTGTTCATTGTGCAAGTTATTGACACCATCCCGAGTGAATTGTGCCTCATCCGTAAACAAAATACGCTTGTAGAGTTGATTATTAATATTCAAAAAGTTGCAAAACTCCAAGCGAAGCGGACCATCCCCTGGCTGTAGATGTTGAACCTTTTGTTTATGAAACGGATAAAATTTGTTTCGATTTAGTGACCTCCACACCGTTGACTGCGAAACTCCTATCCGCCTAGAAATACGTCGTGTACTTACACCTGGACTGCGATGAACAGCATTAATAACAATATCATCATCAAGTTGGACAGCTCGTTCATAATTGGTTCTAGTACTTGGTAGTGATCCTGTTTCCCGAAGAGTACGAAAAGTTCCTGAAATTGTTTTGGTATCTGGAATCCTCCTATTAGGGTAACGTAGTTCATATTCTACTACAGCAGCTCTAGCATTACCATTACAGTAACCCAAAATAAAAACCATATCAGCGTATTCCTCTGATGTAAATAAGTAAGGCATTTTTTCGCTGAATAAACAATCGAATTATAACTCACAAAAAAATTGCATTTAATAACACGATTCACAGAACCCGATCTCCTGCTGTAGCTTGCAAAACACCACTAATACACAGTTCTAACGTAACAGTACAGAATACCATTGTTGATCAGCTGTTATTCGTGCGTTACCAACTTAGAAATTAATAAAACAAAAAACTGCATTTCGATTATTAGTAAACAATAATTGGAAAATGTTTGCTTCATTTATTTTCGAACATTTAATGTAAATTTTTATTTAAAAAAAAAATACAACGTAATAAAACATGATATTTTTATTTACAAACAAATTTATTTAACAGTTCATCTTGTTTTCTCAATTTATCTCATCATTAAGGAACAAACATTTTGTTTTTGTTTTATTTTAACTAAATACCGTACGGTATTTCTTTACAGATAGTAATGTATTATACTGAATAAAATCGATTTTTTGATACTTATTTTTGTTTTATTTTAGACTTTGATTATATCAATTTTCTCAGAATTAAATTCTCTACAATTAATGTTTGTTGATTTTATGTATTTATTACCAATTTAACAAAGTTATTGTACATGAAACTTAAAAAAACATTGTTTCGTGCCCCAATTTTTTGCATTTAGCCGTGAATCCCTCAAAAACTACTACAGGTACAGTTCTGAAACCTATTTTATTAGCTTTATCAGGTAAAATTACATAAGAATCCACGACATTTCTTACTTAATTAACCTTTCCAAAAGTTCAGTATGGCTTTATTTTACTCTTTGCCCAGGAATTCAGGCGAAATCTTTCGCTAGCTGTAACTCGCTAACGAAGCGTTTTCGGACCTATGTTTATATAACATTTTTTCATTATTTTTACTAGTACAATGTGCTGTAGAAGTGGGGGGAGAACTTCATGAATCACCCTGTATGTATTCTGGTTTTATAACTTACATGTCCTATACTCAGGGTTACCATAACTCATTGAAGCCAGATCCGAACATGGGGCTTTCCGGGAGGGGGTCTGGGGGTATGGAATACCCCCAGTGGAGAGGGGGTCCGGGGTCCTCCCCCGGAAAATTTTAGAAAATTAGGCACTGAAATATGCGTTTTTAGCTATCCTGAGACGTGAAAAATGTTATCAAACTCAGGTTAATTTATACGTTTCTAAATTAAAAATAAGGATTATGGGGTTAAAAAAAATTACAAATTTATCATAGTTAAGCCTTTTTCACTTAAATTAAGCCTCACAATCACTTAAATTCAAATTCCATTACATATTAACGTACTATAACAGATAACGAGTGTTCACGAGTGGAACTTCTCAAGTACTTTCTTCATCGTCCAACTTTTGACTACAATCTGCTGGGTCCACGGACAGGTTCGTCAATCTTCCTTGATTCATACTTTTCAGATGAACTGACTTTCTTCAAAAAAGGCTTGTCATTTTTTATATGGTCGTGGAATTCGGAGCATGTCATAACAGAATTTGCTTAAGGGGAGCACTATACCTCCTATCTAACCCATCTTAAATTGACCTATTTTTAGGTACACCTATTTTTAGGTACCTATTTTTAGGTTTCTAAGAAACTGTTAAGAGTTTGGGCTTTAATTTTTTGTACCTTTTTACTTTCTCTTGCCTATATGAATATATAGGAAGGAAAGTATTGTTTTCATGTCGATTTTTCGAAATCGAGTTTTCACCGGATCTATACGTTTTCAGACCCCCTGAACCCAAAAAACATGTTTTTAGCGATTGGTCTGTGTGTGTGTGTGTGTGTCTGTGTGTGAACAGAATATCTCAAGAACGGAACATCGTACGAACTTGAAACTTGAAACTTAAGTTACATACCACTACCGGACGCGACACGAACATTTTCATCAAAATCGGTCAACCGGAAGTAGTAGTTTATTCGTATAATTTTTCAGTTTTTTGCGATTTTCTCAAAATTTGGTCCTACGATTTTTTTTAAAATCGCCTATTTTACTCAATTTTTTATTCTCTACAAGATAGGGTAGGCGCCATGTTTGCTGAAATTCTCGGTGAGGCTGTTTTCACGTAAAAACGTTGTTTTTTTAAGATTACGGCTTTAATATAAATTTTAGCGCAAAAACTTATATAATAAAAGTTGTAGAGAATTTAAAAACCTACAACTTCTGTTTCAAACATTTTTTTGTATAACGCTTAGTTTAGCGGTAATTTGCGATTTTCTGTTTTTTTTCTCACGAAAACGTGAGAAAAATCGATTTTCTTAACATTTCGGTCTTAGTATGCATTTTACGACAAAAGTGTATATAATTAAATTTATAGAAAATTAAAAGATCTACAACTTTTGTTTCGAGCATTTTTCTCTACAGAGCCTAGTTTAGCGTGAAAGCGTGATTTTCCGTATTTTTAAGCCAAACTGAGTTGGATTGTCATTTTGCGTCATTCACTCATGATTAAAATAAGGTTATGTTTTTGAGGTTAGTTTTTGTTCATTTCTAATGTTTTAATACTAATGTTAGGTTTATTGTTAATTATTTGCATTGGCAAGAGAAAGTTGTGTGAGTGTTTCACACCAGATTTTTTATGATATATTTTTAAGCTCTGGTACCAGAATTATTAATATAGAGCTAGCGATACCATTTCGAGAATTTTTTTGAAAATATGCAAAAGCAATTTAATATTTTTTTGTAGAATTTTTTATTTTATTTCGAACTTAATAATAATACTGCAATGATTCTAGTACCATATGTCACAATTATACTGGGAAACATACTCAAAAGATTTCAACCTTCAAAGTCAAATAGTTTTAGAGAAAACTGTACCTTTTTGGAAAATGTGAATTTGCGGGAAATGAGCTGTAAAGTTTTACTTAACCTAAAATCGGCCTGCACCATAATATTGATCCTCACCAGACTGTTCTTTTTCCTCAAATAATTTCCTCTTTTTTTCTCTTGTGTTGCTTCTTTTGACACACTTTCTATTGTATTCTCAGCTTTCTATGTTCTTTTAATATCACAATTCTTAATTGTTTCCACAGATTAACTTAATTAAAAGAAATTCTGGTCGAAACATTAATTAACAAAAATCTGCGTAGCTTCCGTAATTTCTACCGTACAGTTATAATTTTTATATGTAATTACACAGAAAAAAATACAGAAGGCAATTGCGCCAAAATTAGAAAAATCGATTTGTTTTCAATTTTCGAGGTATAGTGCTCCTCTTAATATAAAGAAGATCTCTTACAACTGACAGAGATAATCTTCCTCTTTCAGCCGTCCAAACAGACCCCATCATTGAGAAAAAGCGCTCGGCTGGAGCCGAAGTACCAGGCAAACACATGGCGAATTCCACTATTTTGAATGTATTCACAAAGGAGACATTACTTTTAGAACAAACTTCAAATACTTGTTTCCATTTGTCTTGAGTTTTGGGTTTTTCATCTTTTGGTAGGGAATCCCATTCTGATTTGAGGTTTTTCAAAATTTGGATCAGTGACGAACGCTCATTAAATAGCTCATCCACATTAATAGAATTAGTAAAATTCCCCAATTTGGCCACGTTTTCAGTTAATATTAGTAAAATCCGGACATTTTTTAGATGTGTTGTTTAGGTCATCAGCCCAAAGGCTGGTTTGAACCTGTAGAGGTTTTACTAAGTAAAACGAGGAGTGAGGTGGTTTACCATTGCCTTCCTCACTGAGTGGAAAAGTACGCTTATCAGCGTGCCGGGCCCTCTGAAAAGCACATATTTTCCACTCTGCAAACGACACCTTCACTTCATTCAACACAGGGTCTGGCTGTATAATGAAATTCATTACTTTCAGAGGAGATAACTCTGAAAGTAATGTCTTTTACACCTCTACCTCTTCTGTTCTTAAATGATTCAGTCATTTAATTGGCTGACCATGTGACAAGAAACAGAACTATTTATTTTAGCCCTGCATCGAACAGATTGAGTGTAAATAATTTGACACTCCACCTGTCCGTCATGGGCAGATTTTTTAGATCTGGACTCCAAATCCGGAATGTCCGGACGAAATCCGGACGTATGGTAACTCTACCTATACTCCTCATGTAGTCTCCTGGACGCAAAAAAAGATCTAATGAAATAAACAGCTAATTTAACACTCCACCTGCCTGTTATGGGTCGAATTTGATTTAATAAAAACAATTAAATAATTTCAACGTATTCTAAAGATACATAGCAAGTAAATATCAATTCACGTTCTGGCAAGATTAATTGAAATTAAAAATTCATTAAATAGCAATATCGCCATATTTTTTGGCCTTGTACTTACAATAATGGATAACTTATACAGCTATTTCAGGCCTACTTATTTACTTTGATAAACAAATAGTTGATTCTAGTTTTATTAAGCCTAACATGTACTTACATAATTATATGATAGGCTTATAAATAGTTGAGCAATATTGTATAAGTATTTATTTAGTCGTAGGATTGACTATATATAGATTTGATCATGTGTTTAAAGATATTTCGTAATTGTTAACTGGTTACACCAAGTAGGCTATTTGCACCAGCCTACATATTAATGAATATTAAATAGGCCTACTTTGTAGGCATGCATTCTCACAATTGTTTACTTGACATATTTTTTTTATTCCTAATTTGTGTACGTTGCAATCTGTTCAATTTAGAACAATAAGCAACCCCATGAACCAATGAGATGAGGATGATGTATATGACGTGTAAATGAGGTGTAGTCTTGTACAGACCCAGCCCGACCATTCCTGATAGAGTATGGTTAATTAAACCCCAACCATCAAAGTACACCGGTAACCACTGTCTAGCATTCAAATCCATATAAAAGTAACTACCTTTACTAGGATTTGAACCAGGAACCTTCGTCCGCGAAAATCGGCTGTTAAACAGCTGATTTTGGCGACGACTTTACCTCTAGACTAACCTGGTGGGTTAACATATTTATTTGTTATATATTTTTTTTTCTTAGCTTTTATTAATTTGTTATCGGGAACTGTACATTATTGACAACTACCCAATTTTATCGCTGCTTTGCTGTATTATTTGACGTGAATTAGGCAGGAGTTTAAACAGGGACCCCCAGTAGAGTTTCTTCATGGATGGCTGTCAGCTGGCCACCATAAAAATTCGCTTGCCCAACCGATGTTACTTAACAAATAATAGCGACTTACTACCAGGTGACTGACTGGGCTGCCCCGAAGGCCATTTGTTATAAATTTTTTTTTTAATTCCTAATTTGTGTACGTTGCAATCTGTTCAATTCAGAACAATAAGCAACCCCACGACCCAATGAGATGAGGATGATGTGTATGACGTGTAAATGAGGTGTAGTCTTGTACAGACCCAGGCCGACCTTTCCTGAGAGAGTATGGTTACTTGAACCCCAACCATCAAAGTACACTGGTAACCACTGTCTAGCATTCCAATCCGTATAAAAGTAACTACCTTTACTAGAATTTAAACCAGGAACCTTCGTCTCCGAAAATCAACTGTTAAACAGCTGATTTTGGCGACGACTTTACCTCTAGACCAACCCGGTGGGTTAATTAACTAATTAAAAAAGGTTTGCCGAGTACTTGTGTAGTCATTGTACTAAACATAATTATCGGCTATTGACTATGGATATATTCATATAGGCAAGAGAAAGTAAAAATTAATAAATAAAGTAGAATCTCGGTAGTCCGGCACCTCCAGTAATCCGGTCCTTAAAACATTAGACCTAAAAGTATGAAACCTCACCCAGGAATTAATAATTGAATAAGGAAATCAACTCGACCTAATTACGGCGGATTTAATAATATAACATATATGTTTAGGATTTGATTAAAGAAATGAATAAGCAGACCTTAATTATTGTTAAATGGAATAATTTTTGGCCTTTTATCCAAAACCCAGAACTGGGTCATACTCTATACTTCATGCTGAATTGACAACGAAACGTAATTCTCAGAACACGAGCACCCCCACACTGCACTAGGCGATGTCAATAGCCGATAATTATGTTTAGTACAATGACTACACAAGTACTCAGCAAACCTTTTTTAATTAGTTAATTAACCCACCGGGTTGGTCTAGAGGTAAAGTCGTCGCCAAAATCAGCTGTTTAACAGTTGATTTTTCGGAGACGAAGGTCCCTGGTTCAAATCCTAGTTAAGGTAGTTACTTTTATACGGATTTGAATTCTAGACAGTTGTTACCGGTGTACTTTGATGGTTGGGGTTTAATTAACCATACTCTCCCAGGAATGGTCAGCCTGGGTCTGTACTAGACTACACCTCATTTACATGGCATACACATCATCTTCATCTCATTGGGTCATGGGGTTTCTTATTGTTCTGAATTGAACAGATTGCAACGTACACATTAGGGATTTAAAAAAAAATTAGTTTATTAAATTACAAATCACATAGAAATCAATGCATATTCATTTTTTGTTTAAACTTATAATTTTTAGTTTCAAAATTTCAATACATCCAGTAATCCGGCATTTTCAGTAATCCGGCACCCTCTCGGTCCCGAGATGGCCGGACTACTGAGATTCTACTTTAATAACGAAAATGATTTACATTTATTTTTAAACGTGAAATAATTTTAATAACAGCACGCCAAGATTTAAGGCATCGCATCATCCGTGTCAGTAGGTACTATATTACATTATAATGCTTCTCCATTAATATATAAAATGTTTATATATTTTTTAACGTAGACGAAATAGATTGATTACTCTAATTATTCATGTTGTCTAAAAAAATTACTGTTAATAATTTTTGTTTAAATTTCACATCATCCTTTCATTTTGTGGTTTTATAAATTAATGCCGATATTGATTAGATTTACTTAAAATTTCAGTTGTAACGGTTTCATAATGCTTTAATCCTTTATGTTCATTTTTCATCTCTTTATTTATTTTGAAAAATATTTTAACATTCGATTTTACTTTTTTTTGTAGGTATGTATAAATGTGTGTGTTGTGTGAAATACATTTTATTTTTCTCTTTAATTCTTTATTGTAACTGTAAAATCTTACAACAAGCAAATGTGATGATTATGATAATAATGTAAATGACATGATAGGCATGAGAGGGATAGGGCCCCCATTGGTGCCCCCCCCAAAAATGAAATTTGTGTATCAAATTAGCAGGTCTCTACTTCAGCATCTTTTAAGGCGTCTAGGGGGATTATTAGGTAAATTTAAGGTGGAAACTAAACGCACCAGGGGGTTCTCGTGTTCGTGTGACTTGTGAAAGCGTTTGTGTACAGGTATTCGATGGAATTTTGTACAAGTGGTGTTTTCAAATCTGTATGTAAGGTTTTGTTGTTAACGTAAAGAGGTGCTTTTTCTATAATGCGTAATGTTTTTGACTGGAATGCTTGAATTCATTGCGAGTTAGAGGGTTTGGTTGAACCGTAAATTTGGGACCCGTAGGTTCATATAGGTTTCAAAAAAAATATATATGCGTAATTTTTGTGCCATTGGTAATTTAAATAAAATTTAAATTATAAATAATATAAGTTATTAATGGCACGAGTGAGGATGTTTAACCCAATTGTAAAATTGAGACGTAAGTCAAAGAGATCAATCAAAATTAATGTACACATTAAATCAGTGGTTCTCTACATTTTAGACAGTGCGATTCCCTTTTTAGGTTAAGTATTTTTCCGACCCCTTCTGAATTGTTTTTTTTTTTTACTCTCTCTTGCCTATATGAATATAATATATATGAAGGAAAGTATTGTTTTCATGTCGATTTTACGAAATTGAGTTTTCACCATATCTACACGTATTCAGACCTCCTGAACCCAAAAAACATGTTTTTAGCGATTGGTCTGAGTGTGTGTGAACAGAATATCTCGAGGATGAAAGATCGTACGAACTTGAAACTTGAAACTTAAGTTACTCACCTTTACCGGGACCCGACACGAACATTTTCATCAAAACCGGTCAACCGGACGTAGTAGTTTATTCGTGTAATTTTTTCAACTTTTTGCGATTTTCTCAAAAACGGGAGCTAAGCATGCTGATAAGCGTACTTTCACTCAGTGAGGAAGGCAATTGTAAACCACCTCCTCGTTTTACTTAGTAAAATCTCTACAGGTTGAAACCAGCGTTTCGGCTGATGACGTAAACAACAACAAACAAAAATATATTTTCTATTTGAATTTTCTTGTTTAATTTAGTTAATTTCTTAATAGATAATACAAATATGTAATACTTTATTTTGCATAAAATTTAATAGATAATTTATTATCATGTTCATTATTATATTCTACATCTTTTTGATTATTATTAATCTACTGTAGAGATATTTTCTCTTCATCGGTATGTTGATCGTTACATTCTACCGAACAAAACTAATAAGAAAACATATTCTTAAACTAATTTGAAATGTGCGTGCCGCTAAAAAGTTTACCGATATAATATCCGTCACTCTTTTGTGTTGGCTAATAACCGCTTATTAGAGAGGCTCCTTTTACAAATTCAACTTAATTTAGCTACTTGGAAAATTAAATGTTGTAAACCTTTTATAATAATAATAATAATAGTTTATTAAATTACATACTCACGCACTACCTGCTGTAATAATTGAGTTGGCCTTTTATTCATTAGTTCAAATAAATATAATTTTAAACCCTTTAAATATTTCCTTGTTATCATATTTAAAATTTATAATTTTATGCTTTATGATTTATAAAATTTGATTTTTTTTATGCTTCCCTTGTGTGAATATAAATAGGAAAGGAAAATATTGTTTCATGATGATTTTTTTAACGGAAATACACGTTTTCAAGTCCCCTAAAACAAAAAATCTGGTGTGAAACACTCACACAATTTTCTCTTGCCAATTAAAATAATTAACAATAAACCTAAAATTATTAATAAAAAATTAGAAATAAATAAAAAACTAACTTTAATAACATAACCTAATTTTAATCATGAGTGAAAGACGCAAAATGAAAATCAACCTCAGGAAAATCACTTTTTCACGCTAAACTAGGCTCTGTAGAGAAACATTTTTAAAATAAAAGTTGTAGATCTTTTAATTTTCTATAAATTTGATTAAATATGTCGTAAAATGCATACTTAGGCCGAAATTTTAGAAAAATCGATTTTCACACGTGTTCGTGAGAAAAAACAGAAAATTGCTAATTACTGCTAAACTAAGCGTTATACATAAAATGTTTAAATTAAAATTTGTAGGATTTTAAATTCTCTACATTTTTTATTATATAAATTTTTCCGCTAAAATGCATATTAAAGCTGTAATCTTAAAAAAAGTATTTTTTTACGTGAAAACAGCCTCACCAAGAATTTCAGCAAATATGGCGCCTACCCTATCTTGTAGAGAATGAAAAAATTAGTAAATCAGGCGATTTTTAAAAAATTCGGAGGACCAGTTTTTGAGAAAATCGCAAAAAAGTGAAAAATGACACGAACAAACTACTACTTACGGTTGACCGATTTTGATAAAAATATTCGTGTTGGTTCCGGTAGTGGTATGTAAATTAAGTTTCAAGTTCGTACGATGTTTCATTCTTGAGATATTCTGTTCATACACACACACACACATACACACACACACACACACACACACACACACACACACACACACACACACCAATAGCCAAAAACGTGTTTTTTGAGTTCAGTGGGTCTGAAAATGTTTAGATCCGGTAAAAACTCGATTTCTTAAAATCGACATGAAAACAAAACTTTCCTTACTATATATTCATATAGGCAAGAGAAAGTAAAAATATGTTTTTAGCTATTTGTTTCTGTGTGTGTGCGTTTGCGCGAATAAAATATCTCAAGAACGGAATAGTATGAAAAAGAAACTTGGAATTCACTTCAAATTAGACCCGACACAAATATTTTCATTTAAATCGGTAAACTAGAAGTAGTAGGCTAGCTTACTCATATTGTTTTTTCACTTTTTACGATTTTCTCAAAAACGGAGCCTACGATTTTTTTAAATTTTCCTTAGTCAATACATTTTTACTTTTTCTTGCCTATATGAATATTGTTGTAATGTAGGTGATCAGCCTGTAGGCTGGTTTGAACCTGTAGCGGTTTTACTAAGTAAATCGAGGAGTGAGGTTGTTTACCATTGCCTTCCTCACTGAGTGGAAAAGTACACTTATCAGCATGCCGGGCCCTCTGAAAAGCACATATTTTCCACTCTGCTTATGACACCTTTACTTCATTCACCATAAGGTCTGGCTGTATAATGGAAATTCATTACTTTCAGAGGAGATAACTCTGATTAGTGTCTTTTACACCTGTACCTCTTCTGTTCTTAAATGATTCAGTCATTTAATTGGCTGACCATGTGATATGAAACAGAACTATTTATTTTGGCCCTGCAACGAACAGATTGAGTGTAAATAATTTGACACTCCACCTGTCTGTTATTGGCATTACGGGCAGTAAATGAATATATAGGAAGGAAAGTATTGTTTTCATATCGATTTTTTGAAATCGAGTTTTTACCGGATATACACGTTTAGAGACCCCTGAACCCTAAAAGCATGTTTTTAACAATTGTTCTGTGTGTGTGTGTGTGTGCGTGAACAAAATATTTCAAGAACGGAACATCATACGAACATTTTCATCAAAATCTGTCAACCATAGTTTATTCGTGTCATTTTTCACTTTTTTGCGATTTTCTCAAAAATGGCTCCAACGATGTTTTTTTAAAAATCGGCTCATTTACTATGTTTTTTATACTTTACAAGATAGGGTAGGTGCCAAATTCTGCTGAATTTCTTGTTGAGAGGGAACTGTGCTCTCGTGTTATAATTTTTTTAATACTTATAAGATTACGGCCTATTGTTGTTTTATTTTAAACATATTTTCTACAACGATTAGTTTAGCATCAGTTAGTGGTTTTCCGTATTTCTCTTATCAAAATCGGGAAAATATTGGATTTTTTACTCTCTCTTGCCTATATTAATATATAGGAAGGAAAGTATTGTTTTCATGTGTCGATTTTTGGAAATCGAGTTTTCACCTGATCTACACGTTTTCAAACCCCCTGACCCAAAAAACATGTTTGTAGCGATTGGTCTGTGTGTGTGTGTGTGTGTGTGTGTGTGTGTGTGTGTGCGCGCGCGCGCGTGTGCGTGTGCGTGTTGTGTGTGTGTGAACAGAATATCTCAAGAACGGAACATTGTACGAACTTTAAACTTGAAACGTAAGTTACATACCTTTTATATGTAATACTTTATCCATGATAACTTTTGTTTATTTCTAATGTTTTATTACTAATGTTAGGTTATATTGGTCATTATTTGCATTGGCAAGAGAAAGTTGTGTGAGTGTTTCACACCAGATTTTTCTACAACGCTTATTTTACCGTCGGTTAGTGATTTTCTGTATTTCTCTCATAAAAATCGGGAAAATATTGGAGGTTTTAAGATTGAGAGAAGAGTGTTTCACACCAAGGTTTTTAAAATTAGTGGTATGTACCACTACCGGACGCGACACGAACATTTTCATCAAAATCGGTCAACCGGAAGTAGTAGTTTATTCGTGTAATTTTTCACTTATTTGCGATTTTCTCAGAAACTGGTCCTACAATTTTTTTTAAAAATCGCCTCATTTACTTAATTGTTTATGCTCTACAAGATAGGGTAGGCGCTACGTTTGCTGAAATTCTGGGTGAGGCTGTTTTTACGTAAAAAAAATTGTTTTTAAGATTGCAGCTTTATTTTGCATTTTACCGCAAAAATGTATATAATTAAAGTTGTAGAGAATTTAGAATTCTACAACTTTATTTCAAAAATGTTTTTGTATAACGCTTAGTTTAACGTTAATTAGCAATTTTCTGTTTTGTTTTCTCACGAAAACGTATGAAAAATTTATTTTTCTAAGATTTCGGCCTTAGTATGCATTTTACGACAAAAGTGTATATAATTTAATTTATAGAAAATTAAAAGATCTACAACTTTTATTTAAAGCATTTTTCTCTACAGAGCCTAGTTTAGTGTGAAAGAGAGATTTTCCGTATTTTTAAGCCGAACTGAGGTTGATTTTCATTTTGCGTCTTTCACTCACGATTAAAATAAGGTTATGTTTTTTAGGTTAGTTTTTTGTTTATTTGTAATGTTGTATTACTAATGTTAGGTTATATTGGTCATTATTTGCATTGGAAAGAGAAAGTTGTGTGAGTATTTCACACCAGATTTTTCTACAACGCTTAGTTTACCGTCAGTTAGTGATTTCCTGTATTTCTCTTATCAAAAAAATCGGTAAAATTTGGGATTTTTTTAAGATTGAGAGAAGAGTGTTTCACACCGAGGTTTTTAAAATCATATTTAAAATTTGGTTGACGTAATATTGAAGGGTTAGAAAATCATTACGAGTAGTTTTGAAGGTACAAAATAAATTTGATGACGAAACGTTCGACCTTGGAAACGGGTCATTGTTTAAAAAGTTTCTATGAAAGAGTGAACGCCATAATATAAATTAAAAAATTTGGTGTGAAACACTCACACAACTTGCTCTTGCCAATGCAAATAATTAACAATAAACCTAACATTAGTAATAAAACATTTCAAATAAACAAAAAACTAACCTCAAAAAACATGAGTGAAAAACGCAAAATGAAAATCGACCTCAGTTTGGCTTAAAAATACGGAAAATCACTCTTTCACGCTAAACTAGGGTCTGTAGAGAAAAATGCTTTAAATAAAAGTTAAAGGTAGGGCGCCTACCCTATCTTGTAGAGAATAAAAAATTAAATAAACCAGGCGAAAATCGTAGGACCAGTTTTTGAGAAAATCGCAGAAAAGTGAAAAAATACACGAATAAACTACTACTTCCGGTTGACCGATTTTGATAAAAATGTTCGTGTCGGTCCGGTAGTGGTATGTAACTTAAGTTTCAAGTTCATACGATGTTCCGTTCTTGAGATATTTTGCACACACACACAGACCAATCGCTAAAAACATGTTTTTTGGGTTCAGGGGGTTTGAAAACGTGTAGATCCGGTGAAAACTCGATTTCGAAAAATCGACATGAAAACAATATTTTTCTTTCTATATATTATTATTAATTCGTTGATCGACCAACTAAGGATCACGTTAAGCACTGCAATTTGGTTTCTTCTTCTCATGATGTCATTCCTCTTATCTGCCCAAAAAGCCTTCATTCGTTCGGAATGCTCCTTTCTTCTCTCATCCGTCAACCTCCCACCAGTACCCTCTCTTCTTGCAGATTGCACAGTCAGACTTATCCTTTTGTCACTTGTCTTCTGCCTAAATTTGTCTCTATCGTAAATGTCCTCTTCTTTAACTCGAAGTTTTTTTAGATCCTCTTTAGTATTGATAAACCACTTCAAAATAGTCTTAGTATTATCAAAGTTATTCAAAATTTTCTTTGTCAGTCTGTCATTGCTCATCCTCTTTATGTGCCCGTAAAATCGTGTTCTCCTTCTTCATATACATCTTTCTATATATTTATATATATATATATATATTATATTCATATAGATAAGAAAAAGTAAAAATTTGATGACTATACGTGCGACCTTGGAAACGATCATTGTTTAAAAAGTTTATTCTATGTAAGAATAAACGCCATAATATAAATTTAAAAAAAACTGTGTTATTATAATTTTACCAAATTTAGTATTGCGGTAATCTGTTGAGAAATAAAGTCATTATATATAATTATTTATTTTTTATATGCCATCTCTTTTCATTGTACTAAGAAACGATGATATCCAGAACGGATATAGGTTATAAACGTAAGATGAATGGGCGGAAAATTTGATTACATATTGTAATAAATATATTTCCAAGTATCAGAAAATTACAGGAAGCGGTTTCATGTTTTATTCTTCTTTTTATTTCTTTATTATTGTATTCAGTTGAGAGATACCGAGGTCGCCGTCGATGAGGTAGGCCTAACCACTTGTTAACCAATGTCTTAATTTGACCACTTCCATTACAGCAATAATGTTTGATCATTTTTCTCTCTTTTTTTATACTTTTCAACATAAAATAAGTCGGTTATATTGTTAATAACATTTTTACAACTAACTTAATAATGTATTGTCTTTGAAATTTCTATTTTTAAATTATTGTACAATTGTTTTCCCCTTTTATTGGGCCAATTTTAAACCACGTGAGGTGATTTTAGACTTTCTGGAACCTCTGTTTCGTTCATTCTCTGTAAACATTTTACTTTCTCTTGCCTCTATGAATATATAGGAAGGAAAGTATTTTTTTCATGTTGATTTTTCGAAATTGAGTTTTCACCCGATCTACACGTTTTTAGATCCCCTGAACCGAAAAAACATGTTTTTAGCGATTGGTCTGTGTCTGTGTGTGTGTGTGTGTGTGTGTGTGTGTGTGTGTGTGTGTGTGTGTGCGCGCGCGCGCGCGCGCGTGTGTGTGTGTGTGTGAACAAAATATCTCAAAACCGAAACATCGTACGAACTTACCACTACCGGACCCGAAACGAACATTTTCATCAAAATCGGTCAACCGGAAGTAGTAGTTTATTCGTGTAATTTTTCACTTTTTTGCGATTTTCTCAAAAACGGGTCCTACGATTTTTTTAAAAATCGCCTGGTTTACTCAATTTTTTTATGCTGTACAAGATAGGGTAGGCGTCATGTTTGCTGAAATTCTGGGTGAGGCTGTTTTCACGTAAAAAAATTATTTTTTGAGATTGCGGCTTTAATATGCATTTGGCTTCATAGTTGATTCTTCTTCAGTTGTACTGACAGCCAAAACACACGTATCATCCAATTTCATATATTGGTACTTTCTAGTTATTAATGATCGTCATCATTATCATTTCTGTCATGCACAATCTTCAGCTTCAATTACTTCTTGTTTCATGCCATTAATGCACAGTTCAGTCAAGTTTTGTTTTTCTTCAGAATTTATTGTTTTTAAACACCCTACGAGTGTTTAAAAACATTGTTGTAATGTTTTAAAAACTTCTAGTTTAAAAACTGGAGTGTAATTTAAATAATTACAACTCATTGTAAAGTCCAGCCTCTCTTAGTTTGCTCCTAATGTAAAGAACAATGACGTCACTGAGCATGCGCATTATATGAAAATGTGTACACGCTGATTAAAAAGTAACAACATAATACTTTCAAAAGTATTTAAATAGAAAATACTTTTAAATTTTTTTTTTATTATTTTTTTATTTTTTTTTTTTCTAAATAAAATTGTTAGGCCTACATCATATCCTGCCCATAACAGACAGGTGGAGTGTCAAATTATTTACACTCAATCTGTTTGGTGCAGGGCTAAAATAAATAGTTCTGTTTCTTATAACGTGGTCAGCCAATTAAATGACTGAATCATTTAAGAACAGAAGAGGTAGAGGTGTAAAAAACACTAATCAGAGTTATATTCTCTGAAAGTAATGAATTTCATTTTACAGCCAGACCCTGTGATGAATGAAGTGAAGGTGTCATTTGCAGAGTGGAAAATATGTGCTTTTCAGAGGGCCCGGCATGCTGATAAGCGTATTTTTCCATTCAGTGAGGAAGGCAATGGTAAACCACCTCACTCCTCGTTTTACTTAGTAAAACCTCTACAGGTTCAAACCAGCCATTTGGCTGATGACCTAAACAACACAACATCATATCATGACTGATGTTTTTAGTACTTTAAGTACCTATAATTTAAAAAATAGTTAACTTAATAGGAATACGACATCCGTAAAGTCGCAGACTCTAGCGTGCACCCTGTAGTAGGTGGCTTTTGTTTGTTGGCAGTAGGAGCAAACTAAGAACGGCTGATATTTTTGTACCTCTTCTGCTATTAAATTCTTAAGTCATGTAATTGGCTGACCAATTACAACTTTTTACAATTACAACTATTTTTGTAGCCCTAAAACTAGCAGATCGATTGCAAATAATGTAACACTCAACCTCCCTATTATGGGAAAATCAGCAATTAGACCTTGTTGTTGTTGTTGTTTAGGTCAACAGCCGAAAGGCTGGTTTGAACCTGTAGAGGTTTTACTAAGTAAAACGAGGAGTGAGGTGGTTTACCATTGCCTTCCTCACTGAGTGGAAAAGTACGCTTAACAGCATGCCGGGCCCTCTGAAAAGCACATATTTTCCACTCTGTAAATGACACCTTCACTTCATTCACCACAGGGTCTGGCTGTATAATGAAATTCATTACTTTCAGAGAAGATAACTCTGATTAGTGTCTTTTACACCTCTACCTCTTCTGTTCTTAAATGATTAAGTCATTTAATTGACTGACCACGTTATAAGAAACAGAACTATTTATTTTAGCCCTGCAACGAACAGATTGAGTGTAAATAATTTGACACTCCACCTCTCTGCTCTGGGCAGAATTAGACCTTATTAAAAATATATTTATTTATTGTTCCACAGAAATAGATAGTAGGCTATATATTTTTTGCAGTATATTAAAAAAAATCTGGTGTGAAACACTCACACAACTTTCTCTTGCCAATGAAAATAATTAATAATAAACCTCTACTTTAACATTATTAATAAAATATTAGAAATAAACAATAAAACTAACCTCAAAAACATAACCTTATTTTAATCATGAGTGAATGATGCAAAATGAAAATCAACCTGAGTTTGGCTTAGAAATACGGAAAATCACTCTTTCTCTCTAAACTAGGCTCTGTAGAGAAAAATGCTCTAAATAAAAGTTGTAGATCTTTTAATTTTCTATAAATTAAATTATATACACTTTTATCGTAAAATGCATACTAAGGCCGAAATCTTAAAAAAATCAATTTTTCACACATTTTCGTGAGAAAAAAAACAGAAAATCGCAAATTACCGCTAAACTAAGCGTTATACAAAAAAATGTTTGAAATAAAAGTTGTAGGTTTTTAAATTCTCTACAACTTTTATTATATACGTTTTTGCGCTAAAATTTATATTAAAGCCGTAATCTTAAAAAAACAACGTTTTTACGTGAAAACAGCCTCACCGAGTATTTTAGCAAACATGGCGCCTACCCTATCTTGTAGAGAATAAAAAATTGAGTAAACTAGGCGATTTTAAAAAAAATCGTAGGACCAGTTTTTGAGAAAATCGCAAAAAACTTAAAAATTATACGAATAAACTACTACTTCCGGTTGACCGATTTTGATGAAAATGTTCGTGTCGCGTCCGGTAGTAATATGTAACTTAAGTTTCAAGTTTCAAGTTCGTACGACGTTCCGTTCTTGAGATATTCTGTTCACACACAGACACACAGACACACACACAGACGCACCCACAGACCAATCGCTAAAAACATGTTTTTTGGGTTCAGGGGGTCTGAAAACGTATAGATCCGGTGAAAACTCGATTTCGAAAAATCGACATGAAAACAATACTTTCCTTCCTATATATTCATATAGGCAAGAGAAAGTAAAAAGTTTATAAACAATATTTATTTGTTAAATCAGTAGTACATGCAATTAATAATATTTTTTTGTTTTTTCTTTTTAGGTAAGTCAAGAAAATAAATTATTCCATCTAGGCATAAAAACCATTAATAATGTGATTAAGAAACTAATATGCTTTATTACATTCTTCAGCCGATTGGTAAGTTAAATAAATTTATTTTTACTTTTTAACTACTGATTAAAAAGCAGTTAAGTAACAGTTATGGTTAACTTTAGGGAGATGAATTAAGAAATTAAAGTCTCGTCTTACCCTCCCTTTTTTCAGTTTCATCAACTTCTTTATCATTTTCCTTCTCCTGCTCTCTTATTTAATTACTTTCTCTTGCCTATATGAATATATAGGAAGGAAAGTATTGTTTTCATGTCGATTTTCTGAAATCGAGTTATCACCGGATCTACACGTTTTCAGACCCCCTGAACCCAAAGAACATGTTTTTAGCGATTGGTCTGTGTGTGTGTGTGTCAACAGAATATCTCAAGAACGGAACATCGTACGAACTTAAAACTTAAGTTACATACCACTACCGGACCCGCCGTTAACATTTTCATCAAAATCGGTCAACCGGAGTAGTAATTTATTCGTGGAGAGAGTTTTAAGCAAAATGAGCTAGATTTTCATTTTGCGTCTTTCACTTTTGAATAAAATAAGGTTATATTTTTTGAGGTTAGTTTTTTGTTTATTCCTAATGTTTTTTTACTAATGTTAGGTTTACATTGGTCATTATTTGCATTGACAAGAGAATGTTGTGTGAGTGTTTCACACGAGATTTTTTTTGTTGGTTACAGCCATTATTGAACACAACCAATAAGTTTAACAATTCTGAAAACGCTTTCTGTACTTTTTAAGTACTGATTAGTGCAGTTTAGTAACAGTTATGGGTAATTTTAAGGAGATGAATTAAGAACTTAACGTCTTGCCCTACCCTCTCTTTTTTCATAGCAGCTTCCTCCACTTCTGTATCATTTTCCTTATCCTGCTCTCTTATTTTTTTATAAATATTTGTATTTTATCTCTTACTTTATGGAGAACCTGCAATTAAAATACCTGATAGTATTTGTTTTATGTTAGTTACATCATTATAGAACACAACAAAGCCGGCCGCGTTGGCGATGTTGGTAACGTGCTCGCCTCTCATCACGCGGTCTTGGTTTCGAATCCCACTCGGACATGGCATTTTTTCATACGTTACAAAAAATTCATTTCATCCTTCACCGTCTGCATTAGCAGCAATTTGCAAAACAGTCGGACGTTGAACCAAAAAGAAAAAAAAAGAAAAACAACAAATAAATTTAACAATTCTGAAAACTTTTGTTGTAGATCACTTTTCCAGAATATTTTTATCATATTAGTAGTTCTACAGCCTTTGGTGGGCTTTGGCTTCCTCCACAATCCTTCCTAATCGTCTCCGTTAGATGTCCTCCATTTCACACCCATGAAAATCGAATCATTTGTTTCGTGATTGAAATTAATCATTCCTTTCTTGTAAAATATTTCTTGTATTTCCTTCCTCATTACCTTTACGGTTCTAGTTGACTATATTCTGTCAATGTGGTCCAACCATCTCAGTCTTTGAGACTATTCTCTATTTTACCTTCCTTTACCGGTCCAAAAATTCTCCTTAAAATCTTTCTTTTGAAGTTTTTTAACATGTTGGAGTATTTCCTGAAAAAAGTTACAGCAATAACAAATTTATCGGTTTGTTATTTTCCCCGGTTATCCCAGTTTCACTTCATACATTAATTTTTGTCGATATCACTTTATGAATACTTAATGCCTATTTCTAGAACTGTAGCTTTAAGAATGTATTGAAATATAGGGTGATTCAAAAAGAGCGCCGGTTTTGATATATCAAATTAAGAGATTTATTTTATTGAAAAACTGAAAATAAATACATCAACAAGTTCATCTTACCTTCCGATTTCATGTATGAAAAATGATGTCATGCATGTGTCCTCCTCTACTGCGCTGGCACGCATCAACTCTGTCCATGAAATTGTTGTTCTTTGAAACATTGTTTCTCGTGCAGCGTGACAGGTGGCACCATCCTGCTGAAACCACAACTCGTCAATGTCCATTCCATCCAAATGACGCCACAAAAACTCCCTAATCATCGTACGGTATCGGTCTCCATTTACTTTCACGGCTTCTCCTTCTTGATTTTCAAAAAAGTAAGGGCCGATGACACCGCCCGACCAAAAGCCGCACCAAACTGTCACTCGCTGTGCATACATTTCCCTTTCATTAACCACGCGAGGGTTTTCTAAACCCCACATACGGCAGTTCTGTTTATTAACAAAACCGTTTAAGTGGAAGTGCGCCTCATCACTTAAAATGAGTTTGTTTGCGAAGGTGTCATCAGCCTGCCGTTTTCTCAATACCCAGTCAACAAACTGTCGTCTCTTCTGGTGGTCTGCCACTTTCAAATGTTGCGTCAACTGAATTTTATACGGGTGATATTGGAGATCGTACCGAAGAATTCTCCGTACAGAAGAACATCGTAAACCCAATTGTTGAGAACGGCGACATATTGATTTTGCTGGGCTAACAGCCACACTGTCACGAACCAGCGCAACGTTCTGCTCAGTTCGGCCAGAACGACGACGTCCAGAACTTTTAAGGTCGACTGTTGAACCCGTCTCAAAAAACTTTTTCATGAGCCTGTGAACTGTTGATTCATTCGGTGCTTCATTACGTCCTAGAGTACCGCGAAGTCGCCTGACAGTAGCCGCATAACTCTCTCCACTCTGGTAAAATGTTTTGACGATTAACACTCGTTGCGCAATAGTAAACTTCTCCATGGTTAGACACAGACTGCGAGAGTACTACACTGCGAACAAGAGAAACTACAACTGAATCGTCAATCGGAATGTTCTCCGAAATAGAAATGAGGTCTAACAATGTTGCCAACCGATAAACAAAAATTTACCAGCCGTTTAAAAACCGGCGCTCTTTTTGAATCACCCGTTATATTTTACTTTTTTTTATTTATTTATCTTACCATCTACCCATTGGCAGTAGGAATTTATTGATTAAATAATAAGTAACTCTCTAATAATCGACAACTAGCCTAAAAAATTGTTTTATGTTTTTTGGCTAAAAAACCAGGGAGGGGTATGCGGGGTTGAAGTTATGTACGCGCATGCGTAGTCCAGCGCTCACAGCAATTGGCGTCGCCTTTGCTACATACTGGGACTGGGAAGGACGTGTGTACGCGTTCGTAAGTGAGACTGTCAGTATGAGTATTCAGTAAGGCCGGGAGTGGGAGATATGTGCAACTTTTCAGGGAATTCAGATTTGATAGTGGCATACAAAAAACTGAAAAGACCCAGCGAGAACAGAATAAAGATCTTTATTCTGTTCTCGCTGAAAAGACCCTTTAATTTTCTTATTTATCAACAAAAAAATATTTAGCAAATTTCATATCTCTATATTATCAGTAACTTAGGGAATTAAAAATGAACTACTCAATGAGCGTTTTTATCTGTACGAAATCTGGTGTGAAACACTCACACAACTTTCTCTTGCCAATGCAAATAATGACCAATATAACCTAACATTAGTAATAAAACATTAGAAATAAACAAAAAATTAACCTCAATTAACATCACCTAATTTTAATCATGAGTGAAAGACGCAAAATTAAAATCAACCTCAGGTTGGCTTAAAAATACAGAAAATCACTTTCATGCTAAACTAGGCTCTGTTGAGAAAAATGCTGTAAAGAAAAGTTGTAGATCTTTTAATTTCCTATAAATTTGATTATATATATACACTGTGGTCGTAAAATGAATACTAAGGCCGAAATCTTAAAAAAATCAATTTTTCACACGTTTTCGTAAGAAAAAAACAGAAAATCGCTAATTACCGCTAAAGCAAGCATTATACAAAAAAATGTTTGAACTAAAAGTTGTAGGATTTTAAATTGTCTAAACCTTTTATTTGTAAAAATTTTGCGCTAAAATGCATATTTAAGCGCAATCTTAAAAAAACAATATTTTTACTGAAAAACAGCCTTACCAAGAATTTCAGCAAACGTGCCGCCTACCCTATCTTGTAGAGCATACAACATTTATTAAACCACGCGATTTTAAAAAAAATCGTAGCACCAGTTTTTGAGAATATCGCAAAAAAGTGAAAAATTACACGAATAAACTACTACTTCCGGTTGACCGATTTTAATGAAAATGTTCGTGTCGGGTCCGGTAGTGGTATGCAACTTGACACACAGTCCAATCGCTAAAAACATGTTTTTTTGGATTCAGGGGGTCTGAAAACATGCAAATCCGGTGAAAACTCGATTTCGAAAAATTTACATAAAAACAATACTTTCCTTCCTATATATATAGGCATGAGAAAGTAATAAAAAGTACATGTGTAGTGACGTAGGCAAGTGAATTCTTAATCATCGATAACTTTAAGTAACTTAAATTAAGGTATTTCAGTTCAGTTCAGTTTACCGTATTGTAAAAGGTTTAACAGCAATAATGTTGCAAGAATTATGGAGGTTCAGTTACAAAACATAAAAGGAGATAAGCCGCCAAAGTTAAGTTGCGGCTAGTTGTTAACAAGGTAACAGACCAGTTATCTATCAATGTGTGTGTGTGTCTTTCATACATAAAATAACGTTATATTCAACTATGATCATGTAAGCTAGTATAAAGCAATATTTGATCCAAACTGTTTTGTTCTCACGCAATAATATTTACATTGTTTTATTTTTTTTTAGTTTTATGCCTCCATTTATTTACAATAGACATTTGACCTAATTATTTAAACCTTATTTCGTAAAAATTTTAAGATATACGTTTGTAATTTAAAAAGAATTTAATTAAATTCCATAAAGATTTCATTCAAGACTGAAGTACTGTCGTAAAATATTATTGTACAATTTTTTTTTTATTTTTATTTAGGAAATTCACAATCTGTTGGAAACAATCAGTGAATGTGATAAAACAAAATTTGGGAAAAATTAACATGGTAAATAAACGTGAGTGGAAACACAGTTCAGTGACAGAATTCCGACGTAAATAGATAAGTGTAACATTTAAAACACTTTAATGGATAGTCAATTACAGAATTACGTTAATTGATGAGGTCCCGGCTCCATCGACGTTTTAGACGTCGTATTGGGTTGTTTGGGAGAGACTGCGTAGCCAGATTTCAGATCAATGGGTTATGGTGGTTCACGAGTTTCTTCCTAAATTTTGTACAGAGTTTTAAGAAAACGTCATTTATGTAGGGTACGTTTAGGTCTGAGTGTAGCGTTTTATTGGTTATATAATAGGGGGCATTAACTATCCTCCGTAAAAGCTTTAATTGGAAACGCTGAATTTTTGCTAATACCGATGGTTTTGCACAACAGTAAAGCTGACTGGCATAGCTTCATATTAGTCGAAGGTAAAAGTTGTGAATGGTTAATTTGGACGTAGCCTAGTTGGTAACTTGGATTAGTCGAAGGTAGAAGGGAGTTGTGAATGGTTAATTTGGACGTAGCCTAGTTGGTAACTTGGATTAGTCGAAGGTAGAAGGGAGTTGTGAATGGTTAATTTGGACGTAGCCTAGTTGGTAACTTGGATTAGTCGAAGGTAGAAGGGAGTTGTGAATGGTTAATTTGGACGTAGCCTAGTTGGTAACTTGGATTAGTCGAAGGTAGAAGGGAGTTGTGAATGGTTAATTTGGACGTAGCCTAGTTGGTAACTTGGATTAGTCGAAGGTAGAAGGGAGTTGTGAATGGTTAATTTGGACGTAGCCTAGTTGGTAACTTGGATTAGTCGAAGGTAGAAGGGAGTTGTGAATGGTTAATTTGGACGTAGCCTAGTTGGTAACTTGGATTAGTCGAAGGTAGAAGGGAGTTGTGAATGGTTAATTTGGACGTAGCCTAGTTGGTAACTTGGATTAGTCGAAGGTAGAAGGGAGTTGTGAATGGTTAATTTGGACGTAGCCTAGTTGGTAACTTGGATTAGTCGAAGGTAGAAGGGAGTTGTGAATGGTTAATTTGGACGTAGCCTAGTTGGTAACTTGGATTAGTCGAAGGTAGAAGGGAGTTGCGAATGGTTAATTTGGACGTAGCCTAGTTGGTAACTTGGATTAGTCGAAGGTAGAAGGGAGTTGTGAATGGTTAATTTGGACGTAGCCTAGTTGGTAACTTGGATTAGTCGAAGGTAGAAGGGAGTTGTGAATGGTTAATTTGGACGTAGCCTAGTTGGTAACTTGGATTAGTCGAAGGTAGAAGGGAGTTGTGAATGGTTAATTTGGACGTAGCCTAGTTGGTAACTTGGATTTGCGTAAAAGAAGTCTGTATAACTGTTTTAACCTGTCCCTGGAGTGCCTTTCTCGTTTTATTCACGTGTACATTCCATGTGAACCTCTTATCTAGATATAAACCTAGATAACGGATAGATTCAGAAGTGTGAATTAATTACAATTAATTAATTTTTCATGGTTAATTTTTAAAATTGTCATGAATCAGTTTCCTGTGTTCGTCCATCTGTCATATTAAGATGTTAGAAACTGAAAGAAATTGCAATAAACGGTTTTTGGATTCGTAATCTACACAAAAAGTTAGTGGTGATGGATTGGGTTTGAAGTTCCGGTTTCGATCGGAAGTGGCCCAACATCAAAAGTCAAGAAATCAAAGTCGGAATTTGTAAACAAAGGTATAGTTAAGCTGTCCTTAGTTTGCTCCTACTGTCAACAAACCAAAGCCACCTACTACAGGGTGCACGCTAGAGTCCGTGACTTTACGGATGTCGTATTCCTATTAAGTTAACTATCTTTTAAATTATAAGTACTAAAAACATCAGTCATGATGCGATGTAGGCCTAACAATTTCATTTATAAAAATACTTTTAAAACTATTTTGTATTTAAATACTTTTGAAAGTATTTTGTTGTTACTTTTCAATTAGCGTGTACACATTTTGATATAATGCGCATGCTCAGTGACGTCATTATTTGTTTACATTAGGAGCAAACTGAGAGAGGCTGGACTGTAGTGTCATTAGATTCCTCTTAAAGAGTAGATACAGAAATCACTAATGGTTTTTGCCACTTGTCAAAGGTAAGCCATTTTCTATCTTATGAAAGATAAGTGGGCTTGATTTCTTACAATTTCTTTAGAAAAAATTTCCACCAGCCATGAAACGCATAATTTTATGAAAAGAGATTTTTCCTGAAATAGAATCAATATCCGTATTGTTAATATTTTGATTGCTTGTGTATTGTAATATTATTAAATATATTTTTAAAAAATCTGGTGTAATCACTCACACGACTTTATCTTGCCAACGTATAATGAAAAACATATCATGCTTAATCGTTAGTTAACAATTTAAATTGAAAACATCCTGTCAAACTCATATTTTCACATCGTATGCCGGCCGCATTGGCGTAGTTGGTAACCTGCTCGCCTCTTATCATGCGGTCTTGGTTTCGAATCCCATTCAGGCACGGTATATTTTCATACGTTACAAAAAAATCATTTCATCCTTCACCGTCTGCATTAGCAGTACTTGCAGAACAGTCGGACGTTAAACCAAAAAATCTGGTGTGAAACACTCACACAACTTTCTCTTGCCAATGCAAATAATTAATAATAAACCTAACATTATTAATAAAATATTAGAAATAAACAAAAACTAACCTCAAAAACATAACCTTATTTTAATCATGAGTGAATGACGCAAAATGACAATCGAACTCAGTTTGGCTTAAAAATACGGAAAATCAATCTTTCACGCTAAACTAGGCTCTGTAGAGAAAAATGCTTAAAACAAAAGTTGTAGATCTTTTAATTTTCTATAAATTTAATTATATACACTTTTGTCGTAAAATGCATACTAAGACCGAAATGTTAAAAAAATCGATTTTTCTCACGTTTTCGTGAGAAAAAAAAAACAGAAAATTGCAAATTACCGCTAAACTAAGCGTTATACAAAAAAATGTTTGAAATAAAAGTTGTAGAATTTTACATTCTCTACAACTTTTATTATATAACGTTTTGCGCTAAAATGCATATTAAAGCCGCAATCTTAAAAAGAAAATGTTTTTACGTAAAAACAGCCTCACGCAGAATTTCAGCAAACATGGCGCCTACCCTATATTGTAGAGCATAAACAATGTAGTAAACCAGGCGATTTTAAAAAAAATCGTAGGACTAGTTTTTGAGAAAATCGCAAAAAAGTGAAAAATTATACGAATAAACTACTACTTCCGGTTGACCGCTTTTGATGAAAATGTTCGTGTCGGGTCCGGTAGTGGTATGTAACTTAAGTTTCAAGTTTCAAGTTCGCACGATGTTCCGTTCTTGAGATATTCTGTTCACACACAGACACACACACACACACACAGACCAATCGCTAAAAACATGTTTTTTGGGTTCAGGGGGTCTGAAAACGTATAGATCCGGTGAAAACTCGATTTCGAAAAATCGACATGAAAACAATACTTTCCTTCCTATATATTCATATAGGCAAGAGAAAGTAAAAAGGGACACATATTTTTTTCAAATTGTTGTTTAGGTCATTAACCGAAAGGCTGGTTTCTACCCATGTAGGCTTTATTAAGTAAAACTAGGAGTGAGGTGGTTTACCAAAGCCTTCCACACTGAGTGTAAAAGTATGCTTATCAGCATCAGGGTCTCTGAAAAGCATCTACTTTCCACCCTACAAATCGAGGGGTTAATGTCAAACAGCACTATCTACGAAAACCAATTTTTTAAATATTTTTCAGGAGAGCGAAAAAACTAATTCTAATCTGATTCTCTTCCTATTATCTCAGTTATTTATGCGTTTAGTCAACTATAAATTTAGTGTAATTTAATTTGTTGAATTTATTTCTTAATGGTAAATGTGCCCATAACGGACGCGCAGGTTGAGTGTTAAATCAATTGCACTCGACCTGTTGGTTCCAGTGCTACAAAAAATAGTTCTGTTTCTTATCATATAGTCAGCCAATATTATGAGTGAACTATTTAAGAACAAAAGAGGTAGAGGTGTAAAACACACTACTCTTCTGAGAGTAATGAATTTCACTATACAGCCAGACCCTGTAATGAATGACGTGAAGAAGGGGTCATTTGCAGGGTGGAAAGTGGGTGCTTTTCGGAGGGCCTGGTATGCTGATAAGCATATTCTTTCTACTTGGTGAGGAAGGCAATAGTTAACCACCTCACTCCTCGTTTTTACTTGGTAAAACCTCTAGAGGTTCAAACCAGCCTTCCGGCTTTTGACCTAAACAACAACAACAACAACAATGGTAAATGGTAAGTTAAATAAATGGTGATTGCTCTCCTGAAAAATTAGGATTTTGTAGATAGGGTTGTTTGACATTAACCCCTCGAAATGACACCTTCACTTCATTTACCACAGGGTCTGGCTCTAAAATGAAATGAAATTCAATTCTCTGAGAGTAGATAACTTTGACTAGTATCTTTTACATCTCTACCTCTTCTGTTCTTAAATGATTCACTCATTTTAATTGGTTGAACATGTGATAATAAACAGAACTACTTTTTACTTTCTCTTGCCTATATGAATATATAGGAAGGAAAGTATTGTTTTCATGTCGATTTTTCGAAATCGAGTTTTCACCGGATCTATACGTTTTCAGACCCCCTGAACCCAAAAAACATGTTTTTAGCGATTGGTGTGTGTGTGTGTGTGTGTGTGTGTGTGTGTGTGTGTGTGTGTGTCTGTGTGTGAACAGAATATCTCAAGAACGGAACATCGTACGAACTTGAAACTTGAAACTTAAGTTACATACCACTACCGGACGCGACACGAACATTTTCATCAAAATCGGTCAACCGGAAGTAGTAGTTTATTCGTATAATTTTTCAGCTTTTTGCGATTTTCTCAAAAACTGGTCCTACGATTTTTTTTAAAATCGCCTATTTTACTCAATTTTTTATTCTCTACAAGATATGGTAGGCGCCATGTTTGCTGAAATTCTCGGTGAGGCTGTTTTCACGTAAAAACGTTGTTTTTTTAAGATTACGGCTTTAAAATAAATTTTAGCGCAAAAACTTATATAATAAAAGTTGTAGAGAATTTAAAAACCTACAACTTCTGTTTCAAACATTTTTTTGTATAACGCTTAGTTTAGCGGTAATTTGCGATTTTCTGTTTTTTTTCTCACGAAAACGTGAGAAAAATCGATTTTTTTAACATTTCGGTCTTAGTATGCATTTTACGACAAAAGTGTATATAATTAAATTTATAGAAAATTAAAAGATCTACAACTTTTGTTTAGAGCATTTTTCTCTACAGAGCCTAGTTTAGCGTGAAAGCGTGATTTTCCGTATTTTTAAGCCAAACTGAGTTCGATTGTCATTTTGCGTCATTCACTCATGATTAAAATAAGGTTATGTTTTTGAGGTTAGTTTTTGTTCATTTCTAATGTTTTAATACTAATGTTAGGTTTATTATTAATTATTTTCATTGGCAAGAGAAAGTTGTGTGAGTGTTTCACACCAGATTTTTAGCCCTGGAACTAGGAAATCGAGTAGAAATTATTCAACACTCCTCCTGTGTCTTATGGGAAAACCATATTATGACCAAAAGATATCGAAAAAAATATCCAATCAAAATTTGCAACGTTACAACTCGTATTAATGATGTGTTTTGGTCATCACCCTGCAGACTGGTTTGAACCTGTAGAGGTTTTACTAAGTAAAATTAGGAGTGAGGTGTTTTACCATTGCCAACACTCACTGAATGGAAAAGTACGCTTATCAGCATGCCGGGCCCTCTGAATAGCACATATTTTCCACTCTGCAAACGACACCTTCACTTCATTCAACACAGGGTCTGGCTGTATAATGAAATCCATTACTTTCAGAGAAGATAACTGTGATTAGTGTCGTTTACACCTACCTACCTCTTCTGTTTTTTAACGAGTCAGTCATTTAATTGGCTAACCATGTGATAAGAAACAGAACTATTTATTTTAGCCCAGCAACGACAGATTGAGAGTAAATAATTTGACTCTCCACCTGTCTGTTATGGGCAGATATTAATGATATATTTGTAAATAAACAATTTTAATTTATAATATTTAAAAATTAACAAAACGCAATTAAATTTAATAGTTAATAATAAATTAAATAATATAAATTATGATAACCAATATAGTGAAGTTAGTTGGAAGTAAAAATGGTGGGCGCTTATGGAGTAGTATTTAAAAGAAATAGTCACCGGTAGAGATTGTTTAGTTACTGTAAGATTATTAAGACAATAATCAAACTAATAATAAAATGAACTCTATAAACATTAATTAAATCTGGTATGTTAGTATTTAATACTTTGAGACACGCATGCATGTAGAGAACCATTTGGATTATGATTAAGCTGAAACCGATCGCTTGGTAGAGCCACTGTTTTCACTCAACTCTATTAGTAGAGTCAAGTAATATCATTTATTTCTTTTGACCATTTCTACCACACCCCTTCGCATATTATTATTATTATTAATTCAAGTTGAAATGCAGCCTAATATATATAGCTACTACTGTGTAGTAATTGTCGATTGAATTTTCTTCCTTCCATACCAACGTCTAATTTATTCATTTATTTGCGTAGGATTATCGTAACTGTAAAACGTTGATTGAATTAAAACGTAATCAATTTTGTAAGATGTTTGAAATAGTTATCGAATTCATTTGCTCACAAGTAGGCTAAGTACTGTCCCAGGTTCATAAATAACAATAAATCTGAAAGGTTTTGTCTTCAAAAATTCAACTTTGTTTATTCAAAAATTTGTAGGTAAATATTTAAAACATTTAAAAACAATTAAAATCTTTAAAATTCTTTAAAAACTTATTTAAAAATGTTGAATCTTTTTTCAGCAAATCTTCTAAAAAATATTTGTTCTAAATTTAATACAATTCTGTAATATTAATAAACTTTCAAAATTATTTTGTTTATAAAAACTTGTATAAGCCACTTCGCTCTTTAAAAGTTTAAAAAGGAATGGAGTCAACAATCCAATTTATTAATTTAATAAAATTTTTCTTTTTTACTTCTTCTCATATCTTTAGATCAAAATCAAAATGTTCCTCTCACATCTGTAGTTGAGATCATCTGGTATGTGTGTTGATGCTGTAAAGTTATGTTTATGTTTACGTTAGAGTGTTATTAATGTGTATACTGTTTGTTGTGTGTCTGTGGAGATGTCTCATATTACAATCGTCCCCCCCCCCCGGAGAGTAAACTGAAGTACAAAGGCACGTGTAGGCAAAATAAAGGGGGTGAGTGCTTAAATGAAAAAAGAGAAGGTGAGTATGTAGCAGTTGTCGGCCTGAGATGGTAATATTCATTCATTCGGGGCCCCTTTCCTGAATAATAACTATAATAACTATATTATACGAGATGTGTTCTATTAAATAACGAGACTGACGTTGTAAAAAATTTTATTTTTATTTTATACATAATCTTTTGTTGATGCAGAACCTGCATCAACAAAAAGTATCAGAAAGATGGCCAGTGGCGAATTATACCCAGCGAAGTTGTTTACAGGGAGTTTGAATCCATTACCGATACCATGCGTAAGAGAAGACTGGGATTCTTTGGTCATATCATGAGGATGCAAGACTCAAGACTCCTAAAGCAACTGGTTAAGTACAACCTCAACTCCAAAAACACCACAACAGGATGCAGATAGATCAGGGAAATAAGAGAGGATCTAAGGGAGATTTGCCTTACTCCGGACGATACAATAGACAAGAAAAAAATCTGGTGTGAAACACTCACACAACTTTCTCTTGCCAATGCAAATAATTAATAATAAACCTAACATTATTAATAAAACATTAGAAATAAACAAAAAACTAACCTCAAAAACATAACCTTATTTTAATCATGAGTGGAAGACGCAAAATGAAAATCGAACTCAATTTGGCTTAAAAAAACGGAAAATCACACTTTCACGCTAAACTAGGCTCTGTAGAGAAAAATTCTCTAAACAAAAGTTGTAGATCTTTTAATTTTCTATAACTTTTATTATATACACTTTTGTCGTAAAATGCATACTAAGACCGAAATGTTAAAAAAATCGATTTTTCTCACGTTTTCGTGAGAAAAAAACAGAAAATTGCAAATTACCGCTAAACTAAGCGTTATACAAAAAAATGTTTGAAACAGAAGTTGTAGGTTTTTAAATTCTCTACAACTTTTATTATATAAGTTTTTGCGCTAAAATTTATATTAAAGCCGTAATCTTAAAAAAACAACGTTTTTACGTGAAAAGAGCCTCACTGAGAATTTCAGCAGACATGGCGCCTACCCTATCTTGTAGAGAATAAAAAATTGAGTAAAATAGGCGATTTTAAAAAAAATCGTAGGACCAGTTTTTGAGAAAATCGCAAAAAACTGAAAAATTATACGAATAAACTACTACTTCCGGTTGACCGATTTTGATGAAAATGTTCGTGTCGCGTCCGGTAGTGGTATGTAACTTAAGTTTCAAGTTTCAAGTTCGTACGACGTTCCGTTCTTGAGATATTCTGTTCACACACACACACACAGACACACACACAGACACACAGACACACACACAGACCAATCGCTAAAAACATGTTTTTTGGATTCAGGGGGTCTGAAAACGTATAGATCCGGTGAAAACTCGATTTCGAAAAATCGACATGAAAACAATACTTTCCTTCCTATATATTCATATAGACAAGAGAAAGTAAAAATTAAACAATAAAATCTAAAACAATACACCCGCTTCACACTAACAAGAAGAAAACTCACAACGCGAATTTTTTCAACACCAGAAAGGGCACAAAGATCGGAACGTATGAAGAAGTATTGAGAGGACCGCAAGGTCCGAACAATCCCATCGAAGAGACTTGGTTAATGGACTGACAGTGATCCTATGCGGTCATAAAAAGGCAAAAAAATCACTTGTCACCTTCAATATACACTCCTTCTCTATCCCTACAACGCTCCATGCGAATTTTCCATTGTTGGAAACAGTGCTGGAAGTCATCTTCTGTCAGCTCCTTCAGGACACGTACCGCTTTCTCTTTTACAGCTTCCACAGACTCAAATCTTGTCCCTTTTACTTGGACATTTGGAGAAATGTCCCTTGGACATTTCGCTTTGTAGGCTAGCGCGCTAGTCATTACGCCAAGGAGGCGGTCTCAAAATACATTATTTCATTAACTTTTGTTTAAAAAAATTTTTTGTAAACGTTTGGTTATCCGGACGTTGGTATTAATGCATAACTTACGGACATCCGGAAAACCGGATGTTGGCACGTTACATAAAAGACATAAACGTCCTGTTTTTCGGACGTTGGCTCTGAAAGGGTTAAGATAGCGACCTTATTATGTATTTTAGGGCAAAAGTGTATTAATGAAAGTTGTAGGAATTTTAAAAACCTAAAACTTTTAATTCAATCATTTCTTTCTACAACGCCTAGTTGAGCTTCATTAGTGATTTTCCGTAATTTTAAACCAAACAGAGATTGATTTTAATTTGGCTCATAATTAAACATGGGTTGTATGGTTAATTATTTGCATTGGCATAAGAAAGTCATGTGAGTGTTTCACATCTTGTTTTTTCTTTTTTAATTTTCTTTTCTTATCGAATTTCTTGTCCCTTTAGTTCACGTAGGAATTTTTTAAGCTTAAGTTTTTAATTTTTCTTGGTATTTAAAAAACCTACAACTTTTAATTAAATCATTTTCTTCTATAAAACCTAGTTTAGAGCTTCATTAGTGATTTTTCGTATTTTTAAGCCAAACAGGTTGATTTTAATTTGGCTTCATTCACTCATAATTATTAAACATATACATATAAACATACATTACATATACATTATTAAACATATCATATTTTTATCATATTTTTATCATATTATATATATTATATTATATATTATATATATCATATTTTTATCATATTATATATATATTTATTTATTATATTTATTTTTTTATTATATATTATTATATATATATATTATATATATATTTTTATCATATTTTTCATTATATACATTGGCTTGAGAAAGTCATGTGAGTGTTTCACATCTTGTTTTTTGGTTTTTTAATTCTCTTTTCTTATCGAATTTCTTGTTTCTTTAGTTCACGTAGAATTTAATATTCACATCAAACGTTATGTCAATTTTAAAAAGTTTACCGAAATTCCTAAGTGTTTATGAGAGTACGTGTCTAATATTACTCACGTACGTTTAAAACAAGCGGTATCAAAATTGTGTCTATAATACAGTAGGTTCAATTTTAATGAAGTTGACTGAAAAATTTAACCAATTCATTACAAATAATAGAGCTTACATAAATATTTTCTTTGTACATGAATGAACTTTCTCCTTTATATTATCGCCCAAGGTTTATTCACTTTTTCACCGTTTGATAGTTTTCTGTAACTGTACAAGGAAAATGAACGATTAGAAAAAGAAGACAAAAATTTTACGGACACCTGTATAAATGAGATGACAGCCGGTTGACAAAATAAATTTTTAAGACACTAAACCTTGTAGAGCTAAAGTATCGGATGAATGGTTTAATGAAGTAAAAAACGTTTTTTTTTTACGCTCAGGAGACTCCAGGAAGAGTATAGGACATGTCAGTTATAACACCTGAAATAGATATAAGAATCGCACAATGTATCATTAGTATCAAGAAAGAAATTCTTGTACGCTATAAAAAGTTTCACCGATCAAGTAATTTTTCATATTTTTTTTAAAGGAATACAAATTATCACAATATTTTAAAAATCGGGGTAATTTATTCATGAATTTTTTCCCTGCATAAGTAGGTTTTTGTTCAAAAAATTTTGTGGAGTGATTAGCCACATAATAATCATTTTTGTTTCTCGTGTTATGATTGTGAACATTCTGCATAAAATTATTTTGCCTAACATTCATAATCACCTCAAAAATGTAGAGTGAGGGAACTGTAAGCAATTTAAGCTCCTTAAATAGTGGTGTGGATGAGGTTAGCTGGTTAGCTCCCACCATACACCTAATAGCTTTCTTTTGAATTTTAAAAACCCTATTCATATTACCCATGCTAGAATTACCCCATATTAAGATACCATAACGGATATGAGAAAGAATGAGGCCATGATAAGTTGCCGTTAGTAATTTTTTATCATTTAATCTGGCAATTTGTTTTAGTGCAAATACCCGAGATGATATTTTACTTTTTTTTTTTGTCATCAGTCTCTCGACTGGTTTGATGCAGTTCTCCAACCTGTCTATCTTGCGCAAGTCGTTTCATATCTACATACCTGTAACACCCTACATCTTTTGTAATTTGCTTTATTTATTCTAATCTTTGCCTCCCTCTACAATTTACTCCCTCAATGTTACCCTCCATTATTGATAGCCCAATACCTGGATGCCTTAGGATATGCCCCACTAGCCTATCCCTTCTTTTGGTAAGATGCTTCCATATACTTCTTTTTTCATCCACTCGCCTAAGAACCTCTAAATTACTTATTTTGTCCACCCACCTAATCTTTAACATTTTCCTATAACACCACATTTCAAAAGCTTCTATCCTCTTCCGTTCTACAGCCCCTATCACCCACGTTTCACTTCCGTATAATGCTACACTCCAAACATAATGTTTTAAGAAATTTTTCCTAATCTGTAAATCAATGTTTGTAGTCAGTAAGCTGTTTTTCATTTCAAAGGCTTTTCTAGCTTGAGCAATTCTACTCTTGATATCACTCGTGCTTCTACCATCCTTTGTTATTTTACTCCCTAGATAGCAGAATTCCCCAACTTCCTGGATGTTTTCGTTGCCTACTTTTAAATTTCCCATTTCTTCTAAACCACTCTTGCTGCTGCACAACACTTTCGTTTTGTTCTTATTCATTTTCATGAAGTAATCCTTCCTCAAGATCTCATCCATTCCATTTAAGGCATCCTCTAGTTCATTCTTTGCCTCGGCTAATACTACTATATCATCGGCGAATCTCAACATTTTTATTATTTCTCCTTGAATTTTTATTCCTACGTCAAATTTCTCCTTCACTTCATTTATAGCCTCTTCTATATACAAGTTAAAAAGTAGTGGTGACAAAGAACAACCTTGTCGTACACCTTTTCTTACAGCAGCCTCTTTTTCGTACCCCTCGATTCTCAAAACAGCCGTTTGATTCTTATACAGACTGTAGATAACTTTCCTTTCTTTGTATTTAATTCCTAGCCTTTTCAAAGTTTTAAACATTTTACTCCAGTCCAGATTGTCAAATGCTTTCTCTAAATCTACAAATGCCATAAAAGTAGTTTTATTTTTCTGTATCCTGTTCTCAATAATCAGTCTCAGAGCCAATATTGCATCTTGAGTTCCCATTCTCCTTCTAAATCCAAATTGGTCATCGTCCAATACTTCTTCTACTCGGTGTTCTATTCTCCTGTATATAATTCTTGTCACTATCTTAGATGCATGGCATGTTAGGCTGATGGTTCTGTAATGTTCACACTTCTCCGCTCCTGACTTTTTTGGTATTGGAATCATAATATTTTTTTTAAAGTCCGATGGTACCTCTCCACTCTCATACATTCTGCACACAAGTTTGTATAATTTGTTTTGAGCAACTTTGCCACATCGTAATAATAATTCCGATGGTATGTTATCTATTCCTGGTGTCTTATTCATATTCATATCCTTAAGTGCCCGATCGAATTCTTCTCGTAGTATAGGGTCCCCTTTTTGATCTTCTTCAACATCAGTTTCTTGTTCTATCGCATCATATTCTAATTCTTTTCCCATGTAGAGTTGATTTACGTATTCCTTCCATCTTTCAGCTCTCTCTTGGCCATTCAACAATGGTTTACCATCTGCGCTTTGTAAATTAACAGCTTTCATCTTTCGTTCTCCAAAGTTTTCCCTTATTTTTCTATAAACTGCGTCCACTTTACCAACTGCCATTTTACTTTCAATGTCCGTACATTTCGCTCTGATCCACTCTTCCTTCGCTTTCTTACACCTTTTGTTTATGGTATTTCTCAAGTAGCAATATTGCCTTTTACCTCTCTCGTCCTTTGCGTTTTTATATTTTCTTCTCTCATCCATCAGTTCTAAAATATCATTAGTAATCCACGGTTTCCTACCTCTTCTTTTAGCATGTCCTAACCATTCTTCCGCTGCTTTCACTACCACCTCCTTGAAGTTTATCCACTCCTCCTCTACACTTCCTGTGTCATTACCTCTTTCTTCTATCCCTTTTTGAATACTCTCCTGGAAACCTACCTGGTTGTCTTGTTCTCTTAGTTTGTCTACATCCCACCTAGCATTTCCCTGTCCCTTCTTCAGTTTTTTAAGTTTAAGCCTGCTATCCATTACTACTAAGTTATGATCACTCCCTATGTCTGCACCTGGATAGGCTTTACAGTTCGTAATCTATTTTACTACAAACTATAGATATAGATATTTACTTTAATTAAAGTTTATAGATATTTTACTACAAACTTGATTGGTATAGAAGTCCCAAGATAAAAATCTATCTAGAGATACTTCTAGGAACTTCACTGTTTCTACATGCTCTAAACTATTATTATGAATAAATACATCCACTTCTCTACCTTCTTTAACGTTATGTTTGTTTTTGTTAATGAGATAGCTGGAATAAACCGAGAAAACGTAATAATGAATCAAACCAAAATCAGACAACTAATTACGGACTTTAAGGGGTTACGTGAAGAGTAAAAATCTGGTGTGAAACACTCACACAACTTTCTCTTGCCAATGCAAATACTTAACAATAAACTTAACAGTTGTAATAAAATATTAGAAGTAAACAAAAAAATAACCTTAGTTTAATCATGAGTGAAACACGCAAAATGAAAATCGACCTCAGTTTGACTTAAAAATAAGGAAAATCACTCTTTCACGTTAAACTAGGCTCTGTAGAGAAAAATGCTTTCAATAAAGGTTGTAGATCTTTTAATTTCCTATAAATTTGATTATATACACTTTTGTCGTGAAATGCATACTAAGGCCGAAATCTTAAAAAAAATCGATTTTTCACACGTTTTCGTGAGAAAAAAATAGGAAATTGCTAATTACCGCTAAACTATGTGTTATAAAAAAAATGTTTGATATAAAAGTTGTAGGATTTTAAATTCTCTACATTTTTTATTATATAAATTTTTGCGCTAAAATGCATATTAACGCCGCAATCTTAAAAAAAACAATTTTTTACGTAAAAACACCCTCACCGAGATTTTCAGGAAACATGACGCCTACCCTATCTTGTAGAGCACAAAAAATTCAGTAAACCAAGCGATTTTTTTAAAAAATCGTAGGACCAATTTTTGAGAAAATCACAAAAAAGTGAAAAATTACTACTACTTCCGGTTGACCGATTTTGATAAACATGTTCGTGTCGGGTTCGGTAGTGGTATGTAACTTAAATTTCAAGTTTCAAGTTCGTACGATATTCCGTTCTTGAGATATTCTGTTCACACACACACAGACCAAAATTGCTAAAAACATGTTTTTTGGGTTCAGGGGTCTGAAAACGTGTAGATCCGGTGAAGAGTGGATTTGTTAAAATCGACATGAAAACGATACTTTCCTTCCTATATATTCATATAGGCAAGAGAAAGTAAAACGGATAATGAGATAACTGGAATAAACCGAGAAAACGTATTAAATCGAACCAAAATCAGACAACTAATTACGGACTTTAAGGGCTTACGTGAAGAGTAAAAACAGAATACAAGGTGGACAGAAGAAGGGAGAAAAACCTACAGTGAACGAATGCTGAGAATATGGGCTGCTAAAAGAACTTCCAGAAACGTCAAAAGTCACCTCATTTGATCTAAAATTGGCCTTATACGAGAAAAAACTTCATCCCATCAACCTAGGCCTCCGGGCCAGCCCAGTCAGTCAGCTGGTAGAAAGTCGCTATTATTTGTTAAGTAACACCGGTTGGGCAAACGACTTTGTATGGTGACCAGTTGACAGCCATCTATGAACAAACTCTACTGGGGATCCCTGTTCGAACTCATGTCTAATCCACGTCAAATAATACAGCGAAAAGCAGCGATCAAATTGGGTAGTTGTCAACAATGTACAGTTACCGATAACAAATAAAAGCAAAAAAAAAAATCTGGTGTGAAACACTCACACGACTTTCTCTTGCCAGTGCAAATAATTAAAAATAAAACTAACATTAGTAATAAAACATTAGAAATAAATAAAAAACTAACCTTATTTCAATCATGAGAGAAACACGCAAAATGAAAATCAACCTCAGTTTGGCCTAAAAATACGGAAAATCACTCATTCACGCTCAACTAGGCTCTGTAGAGAAAAATGCTCTAAATAAAAGTTGTAGATCTTTTAATTTTCTATAAAATTACTTATATACACTTTTGTCATAAAATGAATACTAAGGCCGAAATCTTAAAAAAATCGATTTTTCACACGTTTTCGTGAGAAAAAAACATAAAAGTGCTAATTACCACTAAACAACCACTAAACGTTATACAAAAAAATGTTTGAAATAAAAGTTGTAGGACTTTAAATTCTCTACAACTTTTATTATGTAAAATTTTGCCCTAAAATGCATATTAAAGCCGTAATCTTAAAAAGCCAATTTCTTTACGTGAAAACAGCCTCACCGAGAATTTCAGCAAACATGGCGCCTAACCTATCTTGTAGGGAATAAAAAAACTGCGTAAACCAGGCGATTTTCAAAAAAATCGTAGGACCAGTTTTTGAAAAAATCGCAAAAAAGTGAAAAATTACACGAATAAACTACTCCGACCGATTTTCTCGTTGACCGATTTTGATGAAAATGTTCGTGTCGGGTCCGGTAGTGGTATGTAACTTAAAATTTCAAGTTTCAAGTTCGTTCGATGTTTCGTTCTTGAGATATTCTGTTCACACACACACAGACCAATCGCTAAAAACATGTTTTTTGGGTTCAGGGGGTCTGAAAACGTTTAGATCCGATGAAAACTCGATTTCTTAAAATCGACATGAAAACAATACTTCCCTTCCTATATAGGCAAGAGAAAGTAAAAAACAGAATTCTGGGTGGACAGAAGAAGGGAGAAAAGCCTACAGTGAACGAATGGTGAGAATGTGAGTTGTTAAAAGAGCTACCAAAAACATCAAGTCACTTCATTTGATCTAAAATTGGCCTTCAACGAGAAAAAACTTCATCCCATCAACTTATTATTAGTACTGTAATGTTGTGGAAAAAGTAACGAAGAAGTGTTTATGATTCAAAGCCAAATAAAAAGTTGTTTGTAGTAAATCTTTTATGTACGTACACCCTTCTTGTCGTTGAAGTATCGATTGAACTCATCTTTCAACGAACACACCTGATTTATCGAATCTAATCGATCTATAAAGTGTTAAATTAGAAAAAATAAACAATTTTATCTTTTATAATTAAATAATTACAAGATCTCTATAGTTCAGCCGTTCTTAGTTTGCTCCTACTGTCAACAAACAAAAGCCACCTACTACAGGGTGCACGCTAGAGTCCGCGACTTTACGGATGTCGTATTCCTGTTAAGTTAACTATTTTTTAAATTATAAGCACTTAAAGTACTAAAAACATCAGTTATGATATGATGTCGACTTAATAATTTCATTTATAAAAATACTTTTAAAAGTATTTTGTATGTAAATACTTTTAACAGTATTTTGTTGTTACTTTTTAATCAGCGTGTACACATTTTTTATATCATGCGCATGCTCAGTGACGTCATTATTTGTTTACATTAGGAGCAAACTAAGAGAGGCTGGACTGTAAATATACAAGGTGATGATAAATGAAATATACAGCTTCGATAGCTTATATAAAATGTATTTTTGAAAAGTTAAGGTAATTACTTACATGATTATATAGAAGAATTCATTAAATTTTTATTGAAAATATTTACAGATGTTCAATGCGTGCACCATTTGTAACACGACACAAATATCAACACGGTAGTCGAATTCTTCCCACACACGATTAAGCGTATGACGGTCAACTGTGGCAAGAACAATTGCGATACGTTGTTTTAGATCATCCATATCTACAGGAAGCGGTGGTACAAAAACTTTGTCTTTTACATAACCCCATTAGAAAAACGTCGCAGGGCGTTAAGTCTGGACTACGAGGTTGCCACGGCGTAAACACATGTTTTCCTCACTTGCACAGCCGATCCATCGTCTAGGAAGACGTTCATCAAGATAATTTCTGACCTGTAAGTGCCAGTGAGGCGGATCTCCATCTTGTATAAAAATGAAGTTATCACTATCTTCCTGGAGTTGAGGCAATAACCATTCGTTTAACATGTCCAGATAAATTACTCCGGTTACTGACACTTTGTAAAAGAAGAACGGCCCGTAAACCTTTTGACGAAATAATGCGCAAAAGACGTTTACTTTAGGGGAATCGCGTGTATGCCGTAAAGTTATTTTTGGGTTTTCTGTGCCCCATATTCTAACATTATGTTTTCTTAACTTTTCCTCTACTGTGAAAATTACATTCATCGCTGAAAATAAGGCGAATAAAGAATGCGTCGTCATTTTCAACACAATCTTGCATCTCCAGACAAAAATTTTTACGTACTACTTTATCACTGGTATTTGAACTTTGTACTAACTGCAATTTATAAGGTGTCATTTTCAAACGTTTCCGCAGAATTTTCCACGCAGTCGGTTGAGGAATTTGTAATTCTAAACTTTGTGATCTAGTTGTTTTCCTGGACTTGGTACATAAACATAACGAACACTATCAATTTGTTCTTCTGTAACAGAAGGTCTTCCAGTACTCTTCCTTTAACACAAACATCCACTGTTTTCAAAATGTTTATACCAGTCACAGATTGATTGCCTTGTTGGTGGTCGTTTACCGTATCTTGTTCTGAAATGACGTTGCACAACCGTAACCGAGTTTTTTTTGGTTAATTCAAGAACACAATAAGCTTTCTCCACTTGAGTAGCGGCCATTTTGCTAGACCGGTCGTTGTAACAGCAGCCAACAACAAAATGCTAGCAACAGATGTGCCAACATAAACTTTAAAAATCTGGTGTGAAACACTCACACTACTTTCCCTTGCCAATGCAAATAATTAAAACAATATAACCTAACATTAGAAATAAACAAAAAACTAACCTCAATAAACATAACCTAATTTTAATCACATATGAAAGACGAAAAATGAAAATCAATCTCAGTTTGGCTTAAAAATAAGGAAAATCGCTCTTTCACGCTAAACTAGGAACTGTACAAAAAATTCTTTAAATAAAAACTGTAGATCTTTTTATTTCCTAAAAAATTAATTATATACACTTTTGTCGTAAAATGCATACTACGGCCGAAATCTTAAAAAAAATTATTTTTCCACACGTTTTAGTGAGAAAAAAAGAAATTGCTAATTACCGCTAAAGTAAGCGTTATACAAAAAAATGTTTGAAAAAAACGTTGTAGCATTTTAAATTGCCTACAACTTTATTTTATACATTTTTGCGGTAAAATGCATAATAAAACCGTAATCTTAAAAAAACAATTTTTTTACGTGAAAACAGCCTCACCAAAAATTTCAGCAAACATGGCGCCTACCCTATCTTGTAGGACCAATTTTTGAGAAAATCGCAAAAAAGTGAAAAATTACACGAATAAACTAATACTTCCGGTTGACCGATTTTGATAAAAATGTTCGTGTCGGGTCCAGTAGTGGTATGTAACTTAAATTTCAAGTTTCAAATTCGTACGATGTTCCGTTTTTGAGATATTTTGTTCACACACCCAGACCAATCGCTAAAAACATGTTTTTTGGGTTCAGGCGATCTGAAAACGTGTAGATCCGGTGAAAACTCGATTTGTTAAAATCGAAATGAAAACAATACTTTCCTTCCTATATATTCATATAGGCAAGAGAAAGTAAAAAAATTCCCTACAAACTTATATCATTTACTATATTCAAATACACCAGTTCGATGTTTAAGAAGCTGTCGAAAGTGTCTATTTCATTTATAATCACCCTGTATAAATTATGTACGTTACTTTTTTTTTTTTTTTTTTGCGCTTTGGAGACTCCAGGAGGAGTATAGGACATGTCGTCAGATATAACACCTGAAATACATATAAGAATCACACAATGTATCACTACTATCGAGAAAGAAATTCTTGTACGCTATAAAAAGTTTCACTGATCAAGTCATTTTTTAGATTTTTTTTAAAGGACTTCAAATCCTCACAACACTTTAAAGATTGGGGTAATTTATTCATGAATTTTCTCCCTGCATAAGTAGGTTTTTGTTCAAACAATTTTGTGGAGTGATTAGCCACATAATAATTATTCCTGTTTCTCGTGTTATGATTGTCAACATTGAAATTCTGCATAAAATTATTTTGCCTAACATACATAATCACCCCAAAAAAAAAAAAAAAAAAACTAGAACTAACAAAACCGTTCAATTTAATCTAGTTTTATTATTTACCACAAATTTTGTTACCAAATTTCAATTGAATTCAATTATAGCTTAAGTTGTGTAAAAGATAAAAGCTTTGTGTTGCGTTTTAAAGAGAGGAAGTGTTCGTTAAGTATATTTTATAAACAAACACGTATAGGCCTGTATTTTGAAACTGCTAAGTGATGAACCAAATGCTTTTCTAAGATGTTTCTAAGCCATTTCGTTTTAATATTGTCTAAACTGTTAATGATAGTAATGAATGATTGAAAGGGCACTTCAATTTCATTACCACAAAGAGATTTTTTTGTAAAACATTGCTTGCTATTTATACTATACGATAAAAGTCGATTTAAAAATCTGGTGTGAAACACTCACACAACTTTTTCTTGCCAGTGCAAATAATTAACAATAAACCTAACATTAGTAATAAAACATAAGAAATAAACAAAAAACTAACCTCAATAAACATAACCTAATTTTAATCATGAGTGAAAGACGCAAAATGAAAATCAACCTCAGTTTGGCTTAGAAATACGGAAAATCACTCTTTCTCTCTAAACTAGGCTCTGTAGAGAAAAATGCTCTAAATAAAAGTTGTAGATCTTTTAATTTTCTATAAATTAAATTATATACACTTTTGTCGTAAAATGCATACTCAGGCCGAAATCTTAAAAAAATCAATTTTTCACACATTTTCGTGAGAAAAAAACAGAAAATCGCAAATTACCGCTGAACTAAGCGTTATACAAAAAATTCTTTGAAATTAAAGTTGTGGGATTTTAAATTCTCTACAATTTTTATTATATAAAGTTTTGCGCTAAAATGCATATTAAAGCCGTAATCTTAAAAAAACACCGTTTTTACAAGAAAACACCCTCACCAAGAATTTCAGCACACATGATGCCTACCCTACCTTGTAGAGAATAAAAAATTTAGTAAACCAGGCGATTTTTAAAAAAATCGTAGGACCAGTTTTTGAGAAAATTACAAAAAAGTGAAAAATTACACGAATAAACTACTACTTCCGGTTGACCGATTTTGATGAAAATTTTCGTGTCGGGTCCGGTAAGGGTATGTAACTTAAGTTTCATGTTTCAAGTTCGTACGACGTTCCGTTCTTGAGATATTTTGTATACACACACACACACACACACAGACACACGGACACACACACAGACCAATCGCTAAAAACATGTTTTTTAGGTTCAGGGGGTCTGAAAACGTATAGATCCGGTAAAAACTCGATTTCTTAAAATCGACATGAAAACAATATTTTCCTTCCTATATATTCATATAGGCAAGAGAAAGTAAAAATGTGTATGAAATACAATTTAAACCTCGATCATCTGAACTCCACATTTTCCGAAATAGAGAAACCGATCGATTTTTCGAAATTTCTTTACTTTTTTTTAAATTTAGTAGATTTTAAATTCTCTACAACTTTTACTGTAAAGAGTTTTGCGCTAAAATGCATATTAAAGCCGAAATCTTAAGAAAACAATTTTTTTTACGTGAAAACAGCCTCACCAAGAATTTCAGCAAAAATGGCGCCTACCCTATCTTGTAGAACATAAAAAATTTAGTAAACCAGGCGATTTTTAAAAAAATCGTAGGGCCAGTTTTTGAGAAAATCGCAAAAAGTGAAAAATTACACGAATAAACTACTAATTCCGGTTAAGCGATTTTGATGAAAATATTCGTGTCGTTACACACGCGCGCGCGCGCGCGCGCTGACACATACACACACACACACACACAGACCAATCGCTAAAAACATTTTTTTTTTGGGTTCAGGAGGTCTGAAAACGTGTAGATCCGGTGAAAACTCGATTTCGAAAAATTGACATAACAATACTTTCCTTCCTATTTATTTATATAGGCTAGAGAAAGTAATAAAAATTTATACATTTACATTTTGTAAATTTGGTATCCGTTTGTTTTTCCAAAATAGAATTTGAAGGCTCGAGTCAAGGTCGTGATTAAACACTGCCCAGATTATAATTTCACTAATTACGTACAGTTCTAATTTAAATTGTTACTACAGTTAATTTTTTAACTGCTTGGTAGTTTATTACCATTATAGGTTACGGTACATTATCAGGTTTTTACTTTCTCTTGCCTATATGAATATATAGGAAGGAAAGTATTGTTTTCATGTCGATTTTAAAGAAATCGAGTTTTCACCGGATCTATAAGTTTTCAGACCACCTAAACCCAAAAAACATGTTTTTAGCGATTGGTCTGTGTGTGTGTGTGTGTGTGTCTGTGTGTATACAAAATATCTCAAGAACGGAACATCGTACGAACTTGAAACTTGAAACTTAAGTTGCATACCACTACCGGACCCGACACGAACATTTTCATCAAAATTGGTCAACCGGAAGTAGTAGTTTATTCGTGTAATTTTTCACTTTTTTGTGATTTTCTCAAAAACTGGTCCTACGTTTTTTTTTTACATCACCTGGTTTATTCAGATTTTTATTCTCTACAAGATAGGGTAGGCGCCATTTTTGCTGAAATTCTTGGTGAGGCTGTTTTCACGTAAAAACGTTGTTTTTTTAAGATTACGGCTTTAATATGCATTTCAGCGCAAAAATTTATATAACAAAAGTTGTAGAGAATTTAAAATTCTATAACTTTTATTTCAAACATTTTTTTGTATACCGCTTAGTTTAGCAGTAATTAGCGATTTTCTGATTTTTTCTCACGAAAACGTGTGAAAAATCGATTTTTTTAAGATTTCGGCTTTAGTACGCATTTTACGACAAAAGTGTACATCATCAAATTTATAGGAAATTAAAAGATCTACAACTTTTATTTATAGCATTTTTCTCTACAGAGCCTAGTTTAGCGTGAAAGAGTGATTTTCCGTATTGTTTAAGCCAAACTGAGGTTGATTTTCATTTTGCGTCTTTCAGTCATGATTAAAATAAGGTTATATTTTTAGAGGTTAGTTTTTTGTTTATTTCTAATGTTTTATTACTAATGTTAGGTTATATTGGTCTTTATTTGCATTGGCAAGAGAAAGTTGTGTGAGTGTTTCACACCAGAATTTTATTTATAATTTTAGACCCTAGTATGTATTGAACACACGACCTTCTGCTTTGTTGTCTAGAACGATAATGAATGCGCCATGACGTCATCTAGTAAGTTTTTATAAATGTCACGTACGTATCGTGTCACAAATTTATTTAGTTTTAAACAAAAAGAATTTAGCAAAATCTTTTTTTTTATTTTAGTTTTTTTTTTAGATTTTAGAACAAGGACTGTTACGGTCATTAACCGGAAATGATTTATTTCTTTTCTAAATATATTTTTTACATAAATCTGTAAAAATGTTCAGGTCACGTAGCTGGTACACAAACTTCCTAAAAAATGTAATTAAACTATCCACTTTTGGTCGAATTTCTCCACCAATACAAAATATATGTAGTCTACGCACGTTGAAAACTATAAAAAAGAATGTATTTTTTTTTTCAAAAAAAGTCATAAAATTTTATAATGTAAACTTATTTATTTTTTATTTAAAATCGGTCGTTTTTGTTTTTAATAAAACGAGTTAATAAACGTAGGAATTTTGTAGTTTGGGAGAAAAATTAACAGATTTTTAGCTCCATAAAATAAATACATTTTTTACTTTGTAGTCATTCAATAATTGTGTAAAGTGAGTCAAAACTCTAAATGTAAGGTTTTTGTGATTACACCCTTAAAATTTATTTTAGGGCAAAAGCAGAAGTAATTGGCCGGCCCGTGGTGTAGTGGTCAGCGCAACTGACTATTATGCCGGGGTCCCGGGTTCGATTCCCGGTCAGGTCTGGCATTTTTTCATCTGTAAATCACCACATATCATTACCTACGCACAAGCCCAAGGCTTATGTAGGCATCATCACTAAATAAAATAATCTGGTGTGAAATACTCACACAACTTTCTCTTGCCAATATAAATAATTAACGATAAACCTAATATTAGTAATAAAACATTAGAAATAAACAAAAAACTAACCTTAATAAACATAACCTAATTTTAATCATGAGTGAAAGACGCAAAATAAAAATCAACCTCAGTTTGGCTTAGAAATACGGAAAATCACTCTTTCTCTCTAAACTAGGCTCTGTAGAGAAAAATGCTTAAAAGCAAATTTGTAGATCTTTTAATTTTCTATCAATTCTATTATATAGGCCTACACTTTTGTCATAAAATGCATACTAAGGCCGAAATCTTAAAAAAATCAATTTTTCACACGTTTTCGTGAGAAAAAATCAGAAAATTGCTAATTATTGCTAAACTAAGCGTTTTACAAAAAAATGTTTGAAATAAAAGTTGTAGGTGTTTTAATTCTCTACAATTTTTATTATATAACGTTTTGCGCTAAAGTGCATATTAAAGCCGCAATCTTAAAAAGAAAGTGTTTATACGTGAAAACAGCCTCACCAAGAATTTCAGCAAACATGACGCCTACCCTATCTTGTAGAGAATAAAAAATTGAGTAAACCAGGCGATTTTAAAAAATTCGTAGGACCAGTTTTTGAGAAAATCGCAAAAAAGTGAAAAATTACACGAATAAACTACTACTTCCGGTTGACCGATTTTGATGAAAATGTTCGTGTCAGGTCCGGTAGTGGTATGTAACTTAAGTTTTAAGTTTCAAGTTCGTACGACGTTCCGTTCTTGAGATATTCTGTTCACACACACACACACACACACACACACACACACACACACACACACACACACACACACACACACTGACACACACACAGACCAATCGCTAAAAACATGTTTTTGGGGTTCAGGGGGTCTGAAAACGTATAGATCCGGTGAAAACTCGATTTCTTAAAATCGACATGAAAACAATACTTTCCTTCCTATATATTCATATAGGCAAGAGAAAGTAAAAAATTAATGTAGAAAATTACAAACCCTACAACTTTTATTTCAAACATATTTTTCTACTTTTAGCATCAATTGTTGATTTTCAGCGGTTTTATCATCAAAATCGGGATTTTTTAATATTGCGGTCTTAGTGTCCATTTTACAACAAACGTGGATGAAATTAAAGTTAAAAGCAACTTTTTTAGCAAGCATTTTTTTCTACAGAGTCAGTTCTTAGTTTAGCGTAAATTAATGATTTTCTGTATGAAAAATCAATTTTTTTTTTAAATTTCAGCTTTAGTATTACATTTTACGACAAAAGTGTATATAATCAAATTTATAGGAAATTAAAAGATGTACAATTTTTATTTAGAGCATTTTTTTTCTAAAGAGCCTAGTTTAGCGTGAAAAAGTGATTTTCCGTACTTTAAAGTTAAACTGAGGTTGATTTTCATTTAACGTCTTTCACTCATGATTAAAATTAGGTTATGTTTATTAAGGTTAGTTTTTTGTTTGTTTCTAATGTTTTATTACTACTGTTAGATTATAGGTATTGTAAATTATTTGCATTGGCAAGAGAAAGTTGTGTGAGTGTTTCACACCAGATTTTTTAATATCTTTTAAACATTCTATGTAATTTTTTTTACAAAACATAGTTTTATATCCTAATAAACGGTAAGTCTGCTTATGTAAGGATGTATTTTGCTTTCCCATATTACCGGGATTTTCGATTTTTCGGATTGTCTTTAGTCCCAGTTAGTCCGGATGAACTAACTGTTGTTAATTATTAAGAATAAACAATAATTAACTATTGTTAATTATTTGCATTGAAAAGAGAAAATTCTATGAGTGTTTCACACCAAATTTTTTAATATAGATACTGAAGTCACGATATTGCCTTTTGCGGATGTATGGGCTGTAAAGAAGGGAAGTGAAACATTTGCAGTGCTACCAACCTCAACAGTGAGACACTACTCGTACATTTCACCACCGTGCAGTTTCTAGATACATTTTGCAAGCTGTGGTTTATTCCGAGAAAATGTTTTCTTCATAAACCTTATAAGAAATAAATATGACCTGTAATATTGCCTATAACTTTATTACATGGCCATAAATGTTAGATTTACTGTAATTACGAATGAATCACCTTCTTTACTATTGCTGTCGTTTTCATTATCAGTCTCTCTAGTATCTACCTAACCGTTTTCTTTTTTTTACCAGGTGTCAACAAAGCTGTTACAAAATAGCTTTTTAACGTCCTTAATTTCCTTCTTTATTTTTCGAATTGTAAAAAGAGAAACATCACAGTAGTTAGCCGCTCGCTCATGGCTTTTGTTAAGAGACACGGATAGGCATTTTTGTTTAGCTTCAACTTCACAACATTTTATTACATTGCGTTCAGCACTGTGAATAGTTCGACCACGTTTTCGAGAAACCGACATTTGTGTTTACGGTAACAATCAGTTATATTCGTACAGTTAACCTACAAAAGGTTCCGCGACATACTATATATGCTCTGGGTATAGTATAAATTGTTATGTTTGTCGTGCTGATATTAAAGCAGTCGGGCATGCGCACTGATGCTTTTCCCCCTTTACCTCTCGTTGCAAACAAGGGCAAACTCGTAACTCTAGTGACTATATCTTTTAAACATTCTATGTAATTTTCTTACAAAACATAGTTTTATTTCGTAATAAACGGTAATTCTCCTAATGTAATGATTTATTTTGCTTTCCAATATTATCGGGATTTTCGATTTTCCGCATTGTCTTTGGTCCCAGTTAGTCCAGATGAACGAGGTTATACTGTATTTACATTGGCAAGAGTTTACGTGTGAGTATTTTATTTATTTTTGTGTATGTTATGTGTGTAGATGATTGATTAATACGAATAATGAGTGGATTCTCTGTCTTTATTTTTCCTTTATAATTTTGTATACAGGATGATTCACGAAGATATGCAGAAACTTTTGCAGTTCATTGTACATGTAAAAATAATGAAAAACGTTTATATAAACATGGGTTCGGAAATGCTTCGTTTCCGAGTTTCGGCTAGCGAAAGTTTCGCCCAGATTTCAGCTCACCAGGTGAAATGAGGTCTTCCTGAAATTCTGGTAAGATGACTAAGGGGCGAATTTAATCATTTCTCATGGTTTTTGATCTGATAAATTGAATAAAACAGGTCACAGAACTGTAAGTTAAATAGTTTTTAAGAAAACCAGTGACAAATGCAAAAAATGGAGTGAAAACACATTTTTTCATCTTTGGGCAAGAATAACTTTATTTCACAAAAAAAACAGTAAAATTCTTGAATAAAACATGTAGAAAATTTTATTCTGAACAAACCGGTGTAAATAAAGTACACAGAAAGCGAATAGATGTTTGATAAAATGAATTTTTATTCATAACAGTACAGTTAAATTAACCGGAAAAACAAAGATGAAAAATGTGTTTTTTCACTCCATTTTTTTTGACACTGTTTTTCTCAAAAACTATTTAACTTACAGTTCTGGGACCTGTATTATTCAATTTATCTGATCAAAAACCATAAGAAACAATTGAATTCGCCTCTTAATCTACCTTACCAGAATTTCAGGAAGACCTCATTTCACCTGGTGAGCTGAAATCCGGGGGAAATCTTTCGCTAGCCGTAACTCGGTAACGAAGCATTTCCGGACCCATGTTTATATAAACTTTTTTCATTATTTTTACAAGTACAATGAGCTCCCAAAGTTTCTGTGTATCTTCGTGAATCACCCTGTATTTATTTTTATCTTTAAAAAGTTAATGTTCTATTCTGTTACTCATGTTATATAGCAGTGATTAACGTATCCTGGTCAGAGTATAAGAACATACTTTCTTGTGTATAAATAAATAATATAACAAGATAAGTTATGAAGCCTCAGTTATCCTGGGGCTAAATAAGACTATAATCTCAATATCGTTAATGGTTAATATAACAAGGACACTGCGAACAGTTCTGGAATTTTAGACTACTGCTGGAAATAAAACAGATCTTTCCGTTCGTTAGTTGTTCTATTATATTGAAAAATGGAAATGGAAACGAACACAGCACCTAATTATTAAACTTGTCCTAATATTTCATCCCCATTTTTTTTTTCTCTAATAAATTAGAACTTATGACTCCTTTTAAAAATCAACATATCCAATAGGGGTTGTTCTTTGATTTATATATTATTATATTTATGTGTTGCGTTGCGTTGTAGAAGAACTATACTACCAGTTAAATTTTTCACCCCTCAAATAAGGGTGTTGAATTGTGGGAACAGGAAACAGGTCATCCCCATCCTGTCGTCGACAAGCCACACGTGTGTATTCATACATGTGTATGTGTGTGTGTAATGGTGTGACTGACATTGTCAGATTTATCCTGTAATCCAAGATGTTTTAAAACCGCCCCTTAATGTTTGCCGCTTTAACCTAAAGCCACAAGCCGACCTCAGTCTGAAAATCTATTTATTAGTTTTCTGGATTTTGATGAAAGATTTTGGCGCCTTGTATGTCACTCATTAGAGACATTTATTTTTATTTTATTTATCTTTTACACAGACTTTGTTGATGGTAATATGAGATAAATCTATTCCCGCGAATTTGTGACTAGAGCTGGTCATTTAAAGAAATATTTTTACATCCCTACTGATGATTTTGATTTGCCCGTACGTTACCGATGTCCTTGTAACAGGCAAGTGGAGTGCTAAATTATTTTTTTTTTATTCCTAATTTTTGTGTACGTTGCAATCTGTTTAATTCAGAACAATAAGCAACCCCATGATCCAATAAGATGAGGATGATATGTATGACTTGAAAATGAGGTGTTGTTTTGTACAGACTCAGGCCGACAATTCCTGAGAGGGTATGGTTAATTGAAACCCAACCATCAAAGTACACCGGTAACCCCGTCTAGTATTCAAATCCGTATAAAAGTAATTAACCCACCGGGTTGGTCTAGAGGTAAAGTCGTCGCCAAAATCAGCTGTTTAACAGCTGTTTTTCGGAGACGAAGGTTCCTGGTTCAAATCTTAGTAAAGGTAGTTACTTTTATTCGGATTTGAATACTAGACAGTGGTTACCGGTGCACCTTGATGGTTGGGGTTCAATTAACCATACTCTATCAGGAATGGTCGGCCTGGGTCTGTACAATACTACACCTCATTTACACGTCATACACATCATCCTCATCTGATTGGGTGATGGGGTTGCTAATTGTTCTGAATTCAACAGATTGCAACGTACACAAATTAAGAATAAAAAAAAGTAACTACAGTTGAGCCGTTCTTAGTTTGCTCCTACTGTCAACAAACGATAGCCAGCTACTACAGGGTGCACGCTAGAGTCCGCTACTTTATGGATGTCGTATTCCTATTAAGTTAACTATGTTTTAAATTATAAGTACTTAAAGTACTTCAAACATCAGTCATTATATGATGTACGCCTAAAAATTTCATTTATAAAAATACTTTTAAAAGTATTTTGTATTTAAATACTTTTGAAATTATGTTGTTACTTTTTAATCGGCGTGTACTCATTTTTATATAATGCGCATACTCAGTGACGTCATTATTTGTTTACATTAGGAGCAAACTAAGAAAGGCTGGACTTTACCTTTACTAGGATTTGAACGAGGGACCTTCGTCTCCGAAAATAAGCTGTTAAACAGCTGACTAGCGGCGACGACGTTACGCCTAGACCAACCCGGTGGGTTTGTTAAATTATTATTAGCACTTGATCTGCTAGTTCCAGGGCTACAAAAAAATAGTTCTCTCTCTTATCACATGGTCACCCAATTATATGACTGAAGCATTTAACAACAGAACAGCTACAGGTGTAAAAGACACTAGTCACAGTTATCTCCTCTTACAGTAATCAATTTCATTATACAACCAGACCCTGTGGTGAATGAAGTGAAGGTGTCATTTGTAGGGTGGAAAGTAAATGCTTTTCAGTGGACCTGGCATGCTGACAAGCATACTTTTACACTCAGTGAGAAAAGCTATGGTAAACCACCTTACTCTTCGTTTTACTCAGTAATCTTGCGATTCAAACCAAACTTTCAGCTGATAATCAAACAACAACAACGAGCCTTGAAAACTCGATTTGGAAAATCCGACTAGAAAAAGATACTTAACTTCCTTATACAGAGTGTTTCAAAACTATTCGCCAATCTCTTGGAATCTCATTCTATAGCTAAAAATAAGAAAAAAAATTCATATAAACATATACCTGAAAACGCTTAGTTAGGGAGTTACGGCTAGCGAAAAATTTTACTGGAACTCTGTATCCGCGGTGAAGTAAGGCCAAAATTTTGTTTAAAAAATCCTCACCATCATCACTGTACCGCGTGAGAAAAATCAAAGCACTTCCGAGTCTCTTGGTTTTGTGCATGTCAGTGGCGGGAACCTTCTACGAAGAGGGTGTAGACAATATGATCACCCGCTACAAGTGTTTGAACATCGGTGGAAACCATGTGGAAAAATAGTTTAAGGTTTGGGCTTTCATGTAGAAATAAAATTGTGTTGAAAAAAAATTGTTTTACTTATTTTTTTAAAAAACGGTACTTACTTTCTGATCACGCCTCGTAGTAACTACATGATAGTGAAATGTAGTGTTTCACTGTTGAAGTTGGCAGCGCTGTCAGATTTTCACTTCCCTTCCTCACTGCCCATCCATACGCAAAAGGCATTCCGGTGACTTAAATCTATACATAATTTTTTTAATGTTAAGTAGGTAATTTATTAGTATGAAAAATTTTATTTAACTTTTTTATAATTATGAAAAATCCGCCATAACCACTAGGAATATTTACAATAAGAAATGTATGTCCATCAACACAAAATTAAGACACTACAATACCGTGATACTTCCTGAAGTCCTGTATGCGAGTGAAACCCTGTTTGGTCCAACAAGAATAGGCGAAAAGGACAAAATCGAGAAAGTGGAGAGGCAAATAGCAAGAAGGTGTATTGGAAAATGGTCCCTTCAAGATGGTAGTTTCTATATTGTACCAAACAAGGAAGTATATGAAACAATTGAGCCTTTAACCAGTATCATCAGGAAAAAAAGGATATCCTTCCTGGGACATATATTGAGAATGGAGGATACAAGATTACTAAGAAGGATGACTGAGTTTTTCTGGCAAAAGAAGATGACACCAAACTGGATAAAGGAAGTCAAAAAGGATATGGAGGAACTAAACATCACAATAGCTGACCTCAAAACTAAGTCAGGGAGCTACAGGACATACAAACAGCGATCGGTTAAATTTAGGGAACAAATGAGGGTCAGGAAAGCCATGGTGATTTCGGACGCTGAGAGACTGAGAAGATCCGAAACATTGAAGAATTATTGGCGAAGAAGAGGAGAAGTACGGGAGCGACAACTGCGGGGGCGTTTTGGTGGAACATCTGAAAGAGCTAGACGTTGAAAGATTGAACTTAAGTGGTCCTTTGTGGCCGTAAAATAAAAATAAATAAATAAATGAAAAATAGAAAGATTATTACACAAAGTATTTAAAAACACACTAAACAAACTAAATAACGTATCAAAAACAAGAATTTCATTATAACATAACTATACAACATTTCCATAATTCTTTCAGTTGGAATTTTTACTTTCTCTTGCCTATATGAATATAGGCATATAGGAAGGAAAGTATTGTTTTCATGTCGATTTTGAGAAATCGAGTTTTCACCGGATCTACACGTTTTCAGACCCCCTGAACCCACACAAACATGTTTTTAGCGATTGGTCTGTGTGTGTGGGTGTGTGTGTGTGTGCGCGCGCGCGTGCGTGCGTGCGTGTGTGTGTGTGTGCGCGCGTGTGTGTGTGTGAGTGTGTGAGTGAGTCTGTGAGTGTGCGTGCGAGCGAGCGTGCGCGCGCGCGCGCGCGTGTGTGTGTGTGTGTGTGTGTGTGTGAACAGAATATCTCAAGAACGGAACATTGTACAAACTTGAAACTTGAACCTTAAGTTACATACCACTATCGGACTCGACACGAACATTTTCATTAAAATCGGTCAACCGGAAGTAGTAGTTTATTCGTATAGTTTTTCACTTTTTTGCGATTTTCTCTAAAACTGGTCCTACGATTTTTTTCAAATCGCCTAATTTACTCAGTTTTTTATTCTCTACAAGATAGGGTAGGCATCATGTTTGCTGAAATTCTTGGTGAGGCTGTTTTCAAGTAAAGAAATTGTTTTCTTAAGAATTCGACTCTAATACGCATTTAAGCTCAAAAATTTATATAGCCTAATAAAATTTGTAGAGAATTTAAATTTCTACGATTTTTATTTCAAACAATTTTTTTGTATAACCTTAGTTTAACGGTAATTAGCGATTTTCTGTTTTTTTTTCTCACGAAAACGTGTTAAAAATCGATTTTTTTAAGATTTCGGCCTTAGTATGCATTTTACGACAAAATGTATATAATAAAATTTATAGTAAATTAAAAGATCTACAACTTTTATTTAGATAATTTTTTGTACAGTGTCTAGTTTAGCGTGAAAGAGCGATTTTCCGTATTTTAACCCAAACTGACGTTGATCTTCATTTTACGTCTTTCACTCATGATTAAAATTAGGTTATATTTATTGAGGTTATTTTTTTTTGTGTTTATTTCTAATGTTTTATTACTAATGTTAAATTTATTGTTAATTATTTGTATTGGCAAGAGAAAATTGTGTGAGCGTTTCACACCAGATTTTTTAATGTTATATAGGTAATTTATTAGTATGAAAAATTTTATTTAACTTTATTTTAGTAATGAAAAATAGAAAGATTATTACACAAAGTATTTAAAAACAACTAAATAAAAACACACTAAACAAACTAAATAACGTATTAAAAACAAGAATTTCATTATAACATTACTATACAACATTTCCATAATTCTTTCAGTTGGTTTTTTTTTGTTAAAAATACTAATAAAAATATCTCTAAATTTGTGGTTATTTTTTAAAACTTAGTTCAGTGATTTGTCGTTTGTCACTTGTTTTATTTTTCGGATTTAGTGTTCAAGCGTACTGGAGGATACATTGTTGGGTCTACATAATTTTCTATTATGTTTATCGAGTCTCATAAATATTTTAAATTATTGTAAAGAAGATGCTGTATTCTTCTTCCCTACACCAATTTTATCTTTTATGTATTTCTTTCTTCTTTGTAAAAAGAAAAGAAGTTATCTATAAACGACATCCGAAGAAAGCTTACATGTAAATTTTTCTTAAGGAAATATGACACTGTCTTAATAACATTTTGCTTCTGCTCCTTAAAATACGGCTGTTTAAATTTTTTCTGTTTTTTTTAACTGTTTTAAATAAATATTTATTTTATTTACATTATTACCTGGCAATAAACTGGTCGACACTAAATAAAATCGCGTCTGTTTTATTTACAATTTAAAATTTATTTTAAATTTAAATGTAATAATTTGTTTCGAATTCCTATTATATATTCTATTTGAAAAATTATTTTTTAATGCAATTTTAATACTAAATTGCCGGCCGCATTGGCGCAGTTGGTAACGTGCTCGCCTCTCGTCATGCGGTCTTGGGTTCGAATCCCATTCAGGCACGGCATATTTTCATACGTTACAAAAAATCATTTCATCCTTCACCGTCTGCATTAGCAGTAATTACAGAACAGTCGGACGTTAAATAAAAAAAAAAAAATACTAAATCTATTTCTATTACAGTAGTACTGTATACAGGGTGTCTCACGAGTAACCCGACAAACTTCTAAGGTGGTTTCCTCTCATCAAAATAATGAAAAAAGTTTATATAAAAATGGGTCCGGAAACGCTTCGTTAGCGAGTTACAGCTAGCGAAAGATTTCGCTCTGGGTTCAGAACATACGCCTAAATAAAGTCATCCTAGAGGTCTAGTAACCCAATTTTATGAGTAGATTTGATGGTTTCTTATGTATTTCGACCCGAAAAATTGAATAAAATAAGTTCCAGAACCCATATATCTCCATTATTTCCATTAGTTTTTGTAATATCCAATTAAAAACGGACAAATCTGTGCATGAAAATACGTTTTTTAGGTTTGAAGAACAATAACTGTGTTAAATGGCTAATAAATATGTAAATGTATTTAGAAAAACTTGTAGAGATTATGCTAGTAGGTAGGTCTCGGGCTAGTTGGTTTGGATGGTAATCTAGTCGTTCGAGAAATTTACTGCAGAAGGACGCGGTTAGCTCCTTTATTGTTGGACTTTTAAAGTCATCATGAAGGGTTTTGTTGGTTACACAAAAATCTGGTTTGAAACACTCACGCGACTTTCTCTTGCCAATGCAAAACTTGACCAATATAAACTAACATTAGCAATAAAACATTAAAAATAAACAAAAAAACCAGGGGTGAAACACTCACACAACTTTCTCTTGCCAATGCAAATAATTACCAATATAACCTAACATTAGTAATAAAATATTAGAAATAAACAAAAAACTAACCTCTATAAACATAACCTTATTTTAATCATATATGAAAAACGCAAAATGAAAATCAACCTCAGTTTGGCTTAAAAATGCGGAAAATATCATATATGAAAAACGCAAAATGAAAATCAACCTCAGTTTGGCTTAAAAATACGGAAAATCACTCTTTCACTAAACTAGGCTCTGTAGAGAAAATGCTTTAAATTAAAGTTGTAGATCTTTTAATTTCCTATAAATATGATTATATACACTTTTGTCGTAAAATGAATACTAAGGCTGAAATCTTTAAAAAATCGATTTTTCACAGTTTTCGTGAGAAAAAAACAGAAAATCACTAATTACCGCTAAACTAAGCGTTATACAAAAAAATGTTTGAAAAACAGTTGTAGGATTTTAAATTCTCTAATTTTTTTGTTAAATTTTTGCGCTAAAATTCATATTAAAGCCGTAATCTCAAAACAATTTTTTTACGAGAAAACAGCCGCACTAAGCCTTTTAGCAAACATGGCGCCGCCTACCCTATCTTGTAGAGCAAGAAAAATTCAATAACCAGGCGATTTTTAAAAAAAATAGTAGAACCAGTTTTTGAGAAAATCGCAAAAAAATTAAAAAATACACCAATAAACTACAACTTCCGGTTTACCGATTTCGATGAAAATGTTTGTGTCGGGTCCTCTAGTGGTATATAACTTAAGTTTCAAGTTCGTAAGATTTTCCGTTCTTGAGATATTCTGTTCACACAAACACACAGAACAATCGCTAAAAACATGATTTTTAGGGTTCAGGGGGTCTGAAAACGTGTAATTTCGGTGAAAACTTGATATCAAAAAATCGAAATGAAAACAATTCTTTCCTTCCCGTATATTCATATAGACAAGAGAACGTAAAAATAAGAGCTAGCGTCAATGAGTAACTGCATATTTATAGGGTAGGGAGAATAACATAGCTAAAGAAAAACTGTTCGTTACTTTCAAGTAACTAGTTGAAGTAAATTTAAAACGAATAAAAAGTTACTAGAATTTTTAAAAGGTTTAAAATATTACGGATAATAATAAATTTAACCATAATATACAAATCTTTTTATGACATATTCTAAAGAGAGATACCTTACAAATAACTGACGCATAAATTTGCATAAAAATACTTTTGACAATGGATAGGAATAGTTGAAAAAGAGGTGAGAAAAACTAGATTATGAATGGATTGCATATGCCCAGCCCCCTTTCTTGTATGCACGTATAGTTTATGACTGAATAGTTTATAAGTTTAGACATGATATTTTCATTGTATATGACATCACAATGTTAATACTATTTATAATATGTTATTCTGTATAACTAACCAATGAGAATAGGTTTGTTTGTAAGAATTATTCTGATTGGTTTATTGTATATGAGGGGTCTGAATTATATATATCTACAACTGAATTATTATGAATACAAAAAAGAAAACCGACATTGCATTTTTTGTTTCATTACAATACGTTTACTAAGTTTAATGTACGGTAATGTTAATGTGATTTTTAATTTTTTTGCCATCTATATATAAAATTCGATGTGTGTGTGTGTGTGTGTGTGTGTGTGTGTGTGTTCCCCTTTATCTCCTAAATTACTGAACCAATTTTCATACAGTTTTTTATGTTGTAACTATGATGGAAAAGTACCATCGGACTTTTAAAAAAAAATTATGATTCCTATACCAAAAAAAGTCAGGAGCGGAGAAGTGTGAACATTAAAGAACCATCACCCTAACATGCCATGCATCCAAGATACTGAGAAGAATTATGTACAGGAGAATAGAACACCGAGTAGAAGAAGTATTGGACGATGACCAATTGGATTTAGAAGGAGAATGGGAACTCGAGATGCAATATTGGCTCTGAGACTGATTATTGAGATTTTGCGATTTTCTCAAAAACTGGTCCTACGATTTTTTCAAAATCGACATGTTTACTAAGGCTTTCATGCTCTACAAGGTAGGATAGGCGCCATGTTTGCTGAAATTCTTGGTGAGGCTTTATTCACGTAAAAAAATTGTTTTTTAAGATTACGGCTTTAATATGCATTTTAGCACAAAAAATTATATAATAAAAATGTAGAGAATTTAAAATCGTACAACTTTTATTTCGAACATTTTTTTTGTATAACACTTAGTTTAGCGGTAATTAGCAATTTTCTGTTTTTTCTCACAAAAACGTGTGAAATATCGATTTTTTTAAGATTTAGGCCTTAGTATGCATTTTGCGACAAAAGTGTATATAATCAAATTTATAGGAAATTAAAAGATCTACAACTTTTTTTTAGAGAATTTTTTTTCTACAGAGCCTAGTTTAGCGCGGAAGAGTGATTTTCCGTATTTTTAAGCCAAACTGAGGTCGATTGTCATTTTGAGACTTTCACTTATGATTAAAATTAAGTTATGTTATTGAAGTTAGTTTTATTGTTTATTTCTAATGTTTTATTAATAATGTTAGATTTATTGTTAATTATTTGCATTGGTAAGAGAAAAATGCGTGAATGTTTCACACCAGATTTTTTTGAGTAATAATCATGTACGAGAAGAAATTACAGAGTTTAAACGGTTCACGATTTGAATTCAAACCCACAAGTATGTGAAACGCCATAAGCAATGAAAAAATCATACGTTTCGTTTCGTGCGTATCAGAATAATATTATTTAATAGATTAACCTTTAAAAGAACTCACGCATTGTAATAAATTTCAGGGAAAGTTATAAATTACGCATTCCTAAAAATTCAAAAATTTATATTTCAATATAAATAAACGGGTATCCGTCTAAATCAACCGTGAAATATAGGCCTCTTAAATTACCAAATAATATATTTATTTATTAAGTTTTTTTATGAAATTTGACTTGCTAATTATTATCATTTTTTTTTAGGGAAACTTATTTATTTATTTATGTCTTAATTTATCAAAATAAAATATTTCAACGTTTCATTTACACCAATGTATAATCTCGTGATGTAATAAACATGTCAGAACACACGGAGCCAACAAAATAAATTATACATTTATTTTGCAGAAGAATAAAATAAATACTAGGTGTAGTCTACACATTAAATTACATACTTAATTTTTTTAAGTAAGAAAAACAAATCGTTATTTAAAATTTTTCTTAATAAAATGAAATATTTAGTTCTTGCAGTGTTTTAGTACATTCTACGTGATTAATAATAATTAATAATAATACATTACATTACAGTACAGAAATCAAACCAACAATTTTATATGCCAGTGAGACCTTGACACTTAACAGGAAAACAGACATGGAAAGCTTAAAGAAGGAAGAAAGAAAAATAATTAGGAAAATTCTTGGACCTAGATCAGTGTTTCCCAACCGGTGGTCCGCGGACCAAAGGTGGTCCGTGGAGCCTTCGAGTTGGTCCGTGAGAGTCCGGTGACTACTTATAAAAAAGTAATATTTTCCCGTGATTAAATCAAAGTTACGATTTTCATTGAACAAGATTAAGTAAATACATTCAAGATTCAGATTAAGTAAAGGTAGAAGAGTTGTGGTGTAAGAAAGCCGTGGGCTTCCCCAAGATTCGGCAAGTAGCTTTGCGGTACCTTATGACTTTTTTCAACCACTTATTTGTGTGAGCAGGGGTTCTTTACTTTATTGTTAATTAAAAACAAACAACGAAATCGACTAAGTGTAAGCAGTGATTTGAGAGTAGCTCTTAGCAACAGCCTAAAACCTAGAATTCCTCAGCTAGTCAGAAGGATTCGTGCACAAAAGTCGCATTGAAATTTTCATTTCATTTTTAATTCATGTTTTAATTTTCATTGTTATTTTCGACTTAGTAAATTCTGTATTCCTTATTTTTTCAAAAGGCAATTTACATTTTAAATATTTTTACTTTTTGTGATGCACAATGTACCCTACTTTCTGAAAATAACAATTATATGTTTGTAATAATAGTTTCTTAATTAATAATAATAGTTTGTTTCTGAAAATTTGTTTTATTTAATCACCTTTTAATTTGGTTACAACTGATAAGATATATGCAATAATGTAATGGGTGGTCCGTGGTAGTTCACTTTCAGGCTGAGTGGTCCGCAGACCACTGCGGGTTGGGAACCACTGGCCTAGATGGACCGAAAACGGGTACAGATTACAGAGAACGTCTCAAATTGAAGAATATTCCAACATAGAGACAGACATGAGAAAAAGACGCCTTCAATTTTATGGCCACATAATGAGGTTTCCTAACAAAAGACTCACAAAGAGAATACTAAAATATGTATCATCACTTGTTAATGGGAGGGAATTGATACAAAGTGTTAAAAAAGATTTAGAATTGGCCAACATCACCAAAGAAGAAATTCTCATTAGAGACAATTTTAGTACGAAAGTTAAAAAAATGGGAGGTTAAACCAGAGACATGTAAACACCCCTATCGCCGCCGTGAACACCCACGGCCCCAAAAGAACAAGCGACAGGTCGGACAGGGTGTGAACAAATAATAAAAAAATTTAGGAAGCGGTAAACAAACACGGGGATCGTTGCATGAGTGAAAAATAAAATCATTCACAGTAGGTTGCAAAAAAATTTAATTAATAACAGAATAAGACTAGCATATAAAATATTAAGCATTAAATACTTCAATAACAAAATTATAAATCGGCGCAGACCGAACATTAGCAACAAACTAAATAATTACTATGTGGGTAATTCAAAATTAATAAATTTTATAAGTTGTAAAATAATACTTTTATACAAACTAATAATAGCATTTTGTCTTGTTGGCCAACATATGCATAGGCTATGTTTAATTCGGTTTACTAATGACTTAGCAACTATTATGTTTAATTTTCAGAATTACTACGTAACTATTAATTAAATAATTTAGGTTCATTATTACTTTCATATTGACGTTAAATAAAGCAGTAAAATTTAGGATAATTTAGATTTACATAAGAATTTTAAAAAAAAAACTAGAACTTAGCTAGTTATTTTAAATTTTAATATAAAAAAAATATATTTGATGTTACCTTAGGTTGTGCAAACGAAAATATTTTAATTTTAACATTTCAGTTTGTTAGTTACTGATTATGAAACGACATGAAAATATATATAGGGTGATTCATGAAGTTCTCCCCCCACTTCTACAGCACATTGTACTAGTAAAAATAATGAAAAAATGTTATATAAACATAGGTCCGAAAACGCTTCGTTAGCGAGTTACAGCTAGCGAAAGATTTCGCCTGAATTCCTGGGCAAAGAGTAAAATAAAGCCATACTGAACTTTTGGAAAGGTTAATTAAGTAAGAAATGTCGTGGATTCTTCTGTAATTTTACCTGATAAAGCTAATAAAATAGGTTTCAGAACTGTACCTGTAGTAGTTTTTGAGGGATTCACGGTTAAATGCAAAAAATTGGGGCACGAAACAATGTTTTTTTAAGTTTCATGTACAATAACTTTGTTAAATTGGTAATAAATACATAAAATCAACAAACATTAATTGTAGAGAATTTAATTCTGAGAAAATTGATATAATCAAAGTCTAAAATAAAACAGAAATAAGTATCAAAAAATCAATTTTATTCAGTATAATACATTACTATCTGTAAAGAAATACCGTACGGTATTTAGTTAAAATAAAACAAAAACAAAATGTTTGTTCCTTAATGATGAGATAAATTGAGAAAACAAGATGAACTGTTAAATAAATTTGTTTGTAAATAAAAATATCATGCTAGAGCTGCTGTAGTAGAATGTGAACTACGTTACCCTAATAGGAGGATTCCAGATACCAAAACAATTTCAGGAACTTTTCGTACTCTTCGGGAAACAGGATCACTACCAAGTACTAGAACCAATTATGAACGAGCTGTCCAACTTGATGATGATATTGTTATTAATGCTGTTCATCGCAGTCCAGGTGTAAGTACACGACGTATTTCTAGGCGGATAGGAGTTTCGCAGTCAACGGTGTGGAGGTCACTAAATCGAAACAAATTTTATCCGTTTCATAAACAAAAGGTTCAACATCTACAGCCAGGGGATGGTCCGCTTCGCTTGGAGTTTTGCAACTTTTTGAATATTAATAATCAACTCTACAAGCGTATTTTGTTTACGGATGAGGCACAATTCACTCGGGATGGTGTCAATAACTTGCACAATGAACACTCATGGGCAGAAGAAAATCCACATGAGGTAGTGGAACAGAACTTTCAACACCGATTTAGCGTCAATGTCTGGTGTGGCCTTTTGCACAATCGGCTGATTGGACCTTTCATATTACCTGGACGCCTAAATGCTGAGTTGTATTTGCATTTCCTTCAAGAAGAGTTGCCGCAGCTGTTAGAGAATGTTCCTTTACGTCTCAGACAAAATTTGTACTTCCAGCATGACGGAGCACCTCCCCACTTTTCACGTGCCGTTTCTGCTTATTTAAATCATCAATTTCCTGGACACTGGATTGGTCGTGGAGGGCCTCACCCTTGGCCACCAAGATCCCCAGATCTATCTCCATTGGATTATTGCATCTGGGGATGGATGAAAGACATTGTATACAAGACAAAAGTGAATTCTCGTGATGAATTAATTGCCCGTATTATGGATTCGGCTGTGCAGATACAGGGAAGCCCTGAAAAATTAAGAAACGCAACAAAAGCAATACACAAACGTGCTGCAAAATGTATTGATAATGATGGCCTCATTTTCGAACATCTATTATAAAAAGGTGCGTACGGTTGGCCCAACCTGATTAATTTTGCTTAAAACTAGTAATGTATTATACTGAATAAAATCGATTTTTTGATACTTATTTCTGTTTTATTTTAGACTTTGATTATATCAATTTTCTCAGAATTAAATTCTCTACAATTAATGTTTGTTGATTTTATGTATTTATTACCAATTTAACAAAGTTATTGTACATGAAACTTAAAAAAACATTGTTTCGTGCCCCAATTTTTTGCATTTAACCGTGAATCCCTCAAAAACTACTACAGGTACAGTTCTGAAACCTATTTTATTAGCTTTATCAGGTAAAATTACATAAGAATCCACGACATTTCTTACTTAATTAACCTTTCCAAAAGTTCAGTATGGCTTTATTTTACTCTTTGCCCAGGAATTCAGGCGAAATCTTTCGCTAGCTGTAACTCGCTAACGAAGCGTTTTCGGACCTATGTTTATATAACATTTTTTCATTATTTTTACTAGTACAATGTGCTGTAGAAGTGGGGGGAGAACTTCATGAATCACCCTGTATATTAGGTAATGTCTCGACAAAGATTTTCTTGTCCAATACTTGCAAATTATATAAAGGTTTCGATTACAGAATCTTTCGTGTAAGATATAATTAATCGGTTTCACCGAATCGTTGTTGACCGAAACTGAGGACTTCACAAAATTATAAAAAGATGATGGTCACATACCTCATGTTAATAACACATATGCTGTGAAAAACACTCACGAATCCCACAAGTAATCTTATTCTCGAAATGGTAGACAGAACAGTATTGGAAATGATCCAGACATTTGAAAATCTTGCAGAAAATCCCATCAAGACACAGAATATTGGCGGATGATGAAAATCATATGCGAGAATCGAATATCCAAGTGATGATCGGTAAACTGAAGGTAGTAGGCATTGAAATTCTGGATTGCAGTTTTACGTTGGTCAGAACTTGTTACCTCGAACCCGGTACTCCAAACCATGCACTTGAACCGTGCACTCGAACCGTACACTCGAACTGTGTACTTGAACCCATATCAATGGGCAGAAGAAAATAGTTTTCCTAAAAAAGTATTAAAACAATCAAATTTTACGTAAAGAAATTACATCTGAACACAAACGTAACTAGGTTAAACTACGCCAGACAAGACACAGGCAGGTACAACATGGCAGCGCATCGTGAGGGACAGAAGTAGTACGTAAGAAAAAAAAACAGAGCGCGCCACCTTACGGCAAGTAGAACCGCATTACCGGCAAAACAGATAAGGAAAACTACACGACGAACAACGCAGACAAAACCTAATAAAAACAGTAACAATCTGCTAATCAGATGTTACAGACAAAAGCTCCAAGAACCGAAACAAAATGGAGTGAACAAAGAAAAGCTGAATTCTCACAAAGAATGAAAAAATGGTGGGCAGATAAAAAGGACAAGAAATCCCAAAACAAACCAGATTTACTTAGCGTCTTCCACTTCGGAAGCTTTACGACTAATAATAATAATTCATTTATTTCCTTATTTTTACAATTATTACCCATAAAGGTAATTACTTTTTGACCATAACAGGCAGGTGGAGTGTTTAATCATTTGCACTCAATCTGTTCGTTGCAAGGCTACAAATATAGTTCTCTCTCTTATCACATGGTCACCCCATTAAATGACTGAACCATTTAACAACAGATGAGGTACAAGTGAAAAAAAACACTAGTCAGTGTTATCTCCTCTATTAGTAATGAATTTCATTTTAGTTTGTCGCCGACCGGGGCCGACGACACGTAGCGAAACTTTGTTTGTAAAATTGGTGGCCCTGAAAAGGGGCGTTTGATTGTATTGGTGGCCCTGAAAAGGGCCGTTTGATTGTGTTGGTGGTCCTGAATAGGGCCGTTCGATTGTGTTGGTAGCGCTGAAAAGGGCCGTTTGATTGTGTTGGTGGCCCTGAAAAGGGCCGTTTGATTGTGTTGGAGGCTTTGAATAGGGCCGTTTAATTATGTTGGTGGCCCTGAAAAGGACCGTTTGATTGTGTTGGTGGCCCTGAAAAGGACCGTTTGATTGTGTTGGTGGCCCTGAAAAGGGGCGTTTGATTGTATTGGTGGCCCTGGAAATGGCCGTTTGATTGTGTTGGTGGTCCTGAATAGGGCCGTTTGATTGTGTTGGAGGCTTTGAATAGGGCCGTTTTATTGTGTTGGTGGCCCTGAAAAGGGCCGTTTGATTGTGTTGGTGGCGCTGAAAAGGGCTGTTTGGTTGTGTTGGTGGCCCTGAAAAGGGCCGTTGTTTGCGGTCGGAAGCGGCGAGCCGGCGTGATGGAAGCGGAGCCCGAAGAGTGACGGCTCGGCTACCGGGTTCAGGCCTAGCCTTTCCTCAGTGGCAGTTGGATCCCCACTGCAGCGTGGCAGTTGTGGCCCCCAGAGCCCCGCAGTGTCGGGTTGACGTAGGCCGTCTGCCGATAGCGCAACTCTCTCCGGGTTGGCGAAGGCTGACCGGTGCGGGAATGTAGCGTCCGCACCGGTAGCGTAGACCAGGGATGGTACGTCCGGTCTCGGCTGGGCTCGTCTTCTTCTGACTGGAGCTTTTCTTTCTTGGTTCTTCTCCGCTTGCGAGTTGAGTGAAGAGTGACTCTCGCGGGCAAGGGCCCTCGCTTATATCCCTCTCCAGCGAGTCCACTTCAAAGTGGAGGGGAGGCGTCAGGCAGGTAGTGGGGCCGTGTGCAGGCGCTAATATTGGAAGGGCAGGCGGCGACAAGTTATACAGTGAATGAAGTGAAGGTATCATTTGCAGGGTGGAAAGTAGATGCTTTTCAGAGGATCTACCTAACAGTTTTTTTTACCAGGTGTCAACAAAACTGTTAAAGAATAGCTTCTTCACGTCCTTAATCTCCTTCTTTATTTTTCGAATTGTGGAAACAGAAACATCACAGTAGTTAGCCGCTCGCTTACGACTTTTATTAAGAGGCACGGATAGGCATTTTTGTTTAGCTTCAAATTTATAACATAATTTTACATTGCATATTAGATTTTGTTCAACGCTGTGAATAGTTCAACCACGTTTTCGAGAAACCGACATTTCTGTAACTAACAGTTAACCTACAAAAGGTTCCGCGATATACTGTATGTGCTCTGTGTATAGAATAAGTTGTTATGTTTGTCGTACTGAAATTAAAGCAGTCGCACATGCGCACTGATGCTTTTCCCTCTTTACCCCTCGTTGCAAACAAGAGCAAACTCATGTGACTATACTAGCATCCCCGGTCATTCTAAAGCACTCACTCGAACACTAACACACAGTTTTATCTCGGTAGTATTATAATATCTAATCTCGGCTTGTCTTACCTTTCCAAATAATACGATTAAAATAATAAATACAACATAATTCGTGTAGGAGTATTTTAAGAAAAACAAAACAAAACACCTGCAGAGATGATTTTTCATATTATATACAATTTATTATATGTATATTTAGGTAAATAATAAAAGGAACGGTACTTTAAATCGTCTACTAGTATTGCATAATAATACAATTTATAACGGCTGAAAAGTTATTACATCTACTTAAATTTGATGTATAGCCTTAATGTGTATTATTATAATAAGCGTTAAAACCATTTGCGTTTATGTTGCAGAATAATAATAATATCAGTAATGATCAGAGTAAGTAAAGTAATGTCCAATGTCATTGGATGATATCATGCAGTGCTAAAAAGCGATGTGCATCTTATAACATTGTACATGGAATGGACACACCTTTATGTATTTTATTCAATATATATATATGTTATACTGTATAACTTGTACACCTGTATTATAACCATATATCTCATGTATCTACCTACATGTTAGATACATAAATAACAATAACATTTATATAACGCAAATGTTTTTTTTGTTCGTTTTGTTCGTTAGTTGTTCTGTCCCATGTTGGTGGTGGTGTTATTTTTAAAGCGTAAACGGTATTAGGTATTTATTGTAAATTTTCTTGTTTTTTGATCTGGTGTATTAATATTTTATATTGTAGGTATATATCCTTGAAATTTAATGTGTTATTCAGTATAATTTTGTGTTGTTGTTTAGGTCATCAGCCAAAAGCCTGGTTTGAACCTGTAGAGGTTTTACTAAGTAAAACGAGGAGTAAGGTGGTTTACCATTGCCACAACTCACTGAGTGGAAAAGTATGCTTATCAGCATGCCGGGCCCTCTGAAAAGCACATATTTTCCACTCTGCAAATGACACTTTCACTTCATTCACCACAGGGTCTGGCTGTATAATGAAATCCATTACTTTCAGAGAGGATGACTCTGATTAGTACCTTTTACACCTCTACCTCTTCTGTTTTTAAATGATTCAGTCATTTAATTGGCTGACCATGTGATAAGAAACAGAACTATTTATTTTAGCCCTGCAACGAACAGATTGAGTGTAAATAGTATATTATTATATTGAGTGTAAATTAACAGATTAACAGATTGAGTGTAAATAATTTTGTATATTATATAATAATATTATACAGGGTGATTCGCGAAGATATGCAGAAACTTTGGGAGTTCATTGTACATGTAAAAATAATAGAAAAGTTTATATAAACATGGGTTCGAAAATGCTTCGTTTCCGAGTTACGGCTAGCGAAAGATTTCGCCCGGGTTTCAGCTCACCAGGTGAAATGAGGTCTTCCTGAAATTCTGGGAAGGTAGATTAAGGGGCGAATTCAATCGTTTCTTATGGTTTTTGACCTGATAAATTGAATAAAACAGGTCCCAGAACTGTAAGTTAAATAGTTTTTGAGAAAACCAGTGACAAATGCAAAAAATGGAGTGAAAACATATTTTTTCATCTTTGGGCAAGAATAACTTTGTTATTTCACTAAGAAACAGATAAAATTTTTGAATAAAACATGTAGAAAATTTTATTCTGAACAAATCGGTGTAAATAAAGTACACAGAAAGTGAATAGATGTTTGATAAAATGAATTTTTATTCATAACAGTACAAAGTAAAATTAACCGGAAAAACAAATATGAAAAAATGTGTTTTTTTACTCCATTTTTTTGCATTTGACACTGTTTTTCTCAAAAATTATTTAACTTACAGTTCTGAGACCTGTTTTATTCAATTTATCAGGTCAAAAACCACAAGAAACGATTGAATTCGCCCCTTAATCTACCTTACCAGAATTTCAGGAAGCATCCCTCATTTCACCTGGTGAGCTAAAATTCGGGGGAAATCTTTCGCTAGCCGTAACTCGGTAACGAAGCATTTCCGGACCTATGTTTATGTAAACGTTTTTCATTATTTTTACATGTACAATGGGCTCCCAAAGTTTCTGCATATCTTCGTGAATCACTCAGTATAACGCAAATGTTATTTTTTTTGGTTCGTTTTGTTTAGTTGTTCTGTCCCATGTTGGTGGTGGTGTTATTTTTAAAGCGTAAACGGTATTAGGTATTTATTATAAATTTTCTTGTTTTTTGATCTGGTGTATTAATATTTTACTTTGTAGGTATATATCCTTGAAATTTAATGTGTTATTCAGTATATTTTTTATATTATATAATAATATTCTGCCCATAACAGATAGGTGGAGTGACAAATTATTTACACTCAATCTGTTAGTTGCAGGGCTAAAATAAATAGTTCTGTTTCTTATCGCATGGTCAGCCAATTAAATGACTTAATCATTTAAGAACATAAGAGGTAGAGGTGTAAAAGATACTAATCAGAGTTATCTCCTCTGAAAGTAATGAATTTCATTATACAGCCAAACCCTGTGATGAATGAAGTAAAGGTGTCATTTGCAGAGTGGAAAATTTGTGCTTTTCAGAGGGCCCGGCATGCTGATAAGCGTACTTTTCCACTCAGTGAGTTGTGGCAAGTGTAAACCACCTAACTCCTCGTTTTACTTAGTAAAGCCTCTAGAGGTTCAAACCAGCTTTTCGGCTGATGAACTAAACAACAACAACATAATAATATTATATAATGTAATAATAACAGACATGGAAAACTTAAGGGGGTAGTGAACCCAGAAAATGAAAATGAAAACTTCTGGCTATAATTTATCATTATTTATTTTAAATGAAAGAGTAATTTACTAGTAATGATCTACCATTTAAATCAAGCCAAAAAATTAATTACAGCCCTTAATATATAAGGGTGAGGTTGGAAAAGCGGGCTTTTACAAGGAATCAAATATCTCAGGAACCAAGAAAGATATCAACATAATTCTTATCCTACAAAATACAGAATATTGCTGTCCATTATCTGTTGTATGCGCTTTTATGTATTTTTTCTTACAAGAAATTTATTGAAGAAAAACCATATTTTTTAACTAAATCCCTATTAAGGTTTTTATAATACCCTAATCATTCCACAGATAATAGAGCAAGAAATTATGAACATTCGAAAAAAACATCATCCCAATATCTCCAATACAAACCAAAATATTTATTTCCTAAAAATGTACAATCATGCAAAAACCACATTTCCGGAAAACTTAAAGTTGAAGGTATAATTTCACTCGTCTAGCTAGTGAGCTTTATTTTAAACAGATTTTTTTATAACTTTTTGTCAACTTACAAAGTAAACAAATTTTGTGATTCAGAAAATTTTAATCTTCAAATAAGTGAAAAAACAATCAAAATTTTAAAAAAATCATCTTCTTGAGTTGACTACCCCCTTAAAGAAGGAAGAAAAAAAAATAATTAGGAAAATTCTTGGACCTAGATGGACCGAAAACGGGTACAGATTACAGAGAACGTCTGAAATTGAAGAATATTCCAACATAGAGACAGACATGAGGAAAAGACGCCTTCAATTTGATGGCCACATAATGAGGCTTCTTGACAATAGACTCACAAAGAGAATAGTAAAATATGTATCACCACTTGTTAAGGGGGGGGGGGGTGAATGGATACAAAATGTTAAAAAAGATTTAGAATTGGCCAAAATCACCAAAGAAGAAATTCTCATAAGAGACAATTTTAGAACAAAAGTTAAAAAATGGGTGGTTAAACCAGAGACAAAATTTTCAAGAACCGGAACAAAATGGAGTGAACAGAGAAAAGCTGAATTCTCACAAAGAATGAAAAACTGGTGGGAAGATAAAAAGGACAAGAAATTCCAAAAACAAACCAGATTTACTTAGCGTCTTCCACTTCGGAAGCTTTACGACTAATAATAATAATAATATAATATGAATAATATTTTATTCAATAAATGAAAATACATCCGTTAAATAAAACTACAGAAATCCTTTGGTATCCGCGTTGGTTACGTTCCGGAGGGTTACCGCGGTTCGTAAAACCACGGATGATAATACCTTATATGAACAAAAAGATGGGGGTTAGATTCTGAAGGTAAAGTCCTGTAGTCGTTTTAAATGTTTAATATAGGGTGATTCAAAAAGAGCGCCGGTTTTGATATATCAAATTAAGAGATTTATTTTATTGAAAAACTGAAAATAAATACATCAACAAGTTCATCTTACCTTCCGATTTCATGTATGAAAAATGATGTCATGCATGTGTCCTCCTCTACTGCGCTGGCACGCATCAACTCTGTCCATGAAATTGGATATCACTGCACGACAAGTTTTGACTTCCATTTGCCCGATAACCCGTCGAATTAAACCCCACATACGGCAGTTCTGTTTATTAACAAAACCGTTTAAGTGGAAGTGCGCCTCATCACTGAAAATGATTTTGTTTGCGAAGGTGTCATCATCCTGCCGTTTTCTCAATACCCAGTCAACAAACTGTCGTCTCTTCTGGTGGTCTGCCACTTTCAAATGTTGCGTCAACTGAATTTTATTCGGGTGATATTGGAGATCGTACCGAAGAATTCTCCGTACAGAAGAACATCGTAAACCCAATTGTTGAGAACGGCGACATATTGATTTTGCTGGGCTAACAGCCACACTGTCACGAACCAACGCAACGTTCTGCTCAGTTCGGCCAGAACGACGACGTCCAGAACTTTTAAGGTCGACTGTTGAACCCGTCTCAAAAAACTTTTTCATGAGCCTGCGAACTGTTGATTCATTCGGTGCTTCATTACGTCCTAGAGTACCGCGAAGTCGCCTGACAGTAGCCGCATAACTCTCTCCACTCTGGTAAAATATTTTGACGATTAACACTCGTTGTGCAATAGTAAACTTCTCCATGGTTAGACACAGACTGCGAGAGTACTACACTGCGAACAAGAGAAACTACAACTGAATCGTCAATCGGAATGTTCTCCGAAATAGAAATGAGGTCTAACAATGTTGCCAACCGATAAACAAAAATTTACCAGCCGTTTAAAAACCGGCGCTCTTTTTGAATCACCTGTTAGTAGTTTTAGGAACATTTAACCGTTATTTTAATCTATGAATATTTAATAAATACAGTACTGTACACATAAAAAATTTAAGTTGCTTTCAAATATTTAGTAATAGCTGTTTTGCTTCTTCTTCTTTTCAAATTCCTTGTGGACTTCTTCATATGGTATCATCAGCTTATGGAGTCCTCTTTTCAAATGAAGGACCCTTTCCATGACGGGATACGTCTCCAACAGGTGATCAGCGAGCTGCGTTGCTGTGCTGAGGATCTCGTTGATGGTTCCTGAAGAAATGTTTGGCTTCGTTTCAGGATCGTCAAACAAACAAAGAACTGTACGTAAGTACGAAGAAGTTAGACTAATACATGGAGGAAAACGTATGGAGAAGTTACAGTATGGGGCCTGGCCGTAATAATGGCGGTTGGGGGTGGGGGTTGTACTGGTGACGCGCTTACTACGTACAGTACGTGGAAATCTAGCTTGGCACATGACAGCCGTCGCCATACTAGTGTGTGACTCGACATGACAAGAACGCCAAAACATTTATTTCACATGTTTTACTAACACATGTTTTCGGAATTGTATGATTTTCCCACCTCCCACCAAGTACGGTGTACACAAGGTGAGATTATGTTTACGTATTTTAAGGTTTAAGGCCCACGGAAAAAGTCCGCAGATAACCGAAACCCGCGGGTGCTAAAACCGCGGATACCTAGGGATTACTGTACATTGTTTTCCGCTTAGTCTGAAAATCGTCAGCGCGATTAGCAGGACACATTTTAAAAGTAAACAATTTTATCTTTAAGTAACGGTATCTGTAATTTTTTTTATTTTTTTTATTCCTAATTCGTATACGTTGCAATCTGTTCAATTGAGAACAATAAGCAACCCCATGACCCAATGAGATGAGGATGATGTGTATGACGTGTAACTGAGGTGTAGTCTTGTACAGAACCAGGCCGACCATTCCTGAGAGAGTATGGTTAATTAAACCCCAACCATCAAAGTACACCGGTAACCACTGTCTAGTATTCAATATACACTCCTTCTCTATCCCTACAACGCTCCATGCGAATTTTCCATTGTTGGAAACAGTGCTGGAAGTCATCTTCTGTCAGCTCCTTCAGGACACGTGCCGCTTTCTCTTTTACAGCTTCCACAGACTCAAATCTTATCCCTTTTAATGCAGATTTTACCTTAGGGAACAGGTAGAAGATAATTACATGTTGTGATGAAACGTGGTTGTTTACTTATGATACGGAAACGAAGCTCCAATCCATGCATTGGAAGAGCCGAACTTCACCGAGAGCCAAAAAAGCTTTAATGAGCAAGTCAAAATTTAAAGCAATGATAATAGTTTTTTTTTATGTTCACGTGATTGTGTACTGGGTTCCTGAAGGTCAAACAACTAATCAATATTGCTAATTTGAGGTACTTTCTAAATTACGTAAAGAGTAAGGAAAAACGCCCCGAAATGTGGAAGGACAAATGGGTTCTCCACAAAGACAGTGCGCCAGCTTATTCCGCATTATCTGTCAATAGGTTCCTATTAATCTGTCAATAGATTCCTATATAGCCAAGTACAGCATCTCAGTGTTAGAACATCCACCTTATTCACCATATCTTGCACCATGTAACTTCTATTGTTCCCTAAGGTGAAATCTGCATTAAAAGCGACAAGATTTGAGTCTGTGGAAGCCGTAAAAGAGAAAGCGGCACGTGTCCTGAAGGAGCTGACAGAAGATGACTTCCAGCACTCTTTTCAACAATGGAAAATTCGCATGGTGCGTTGTAGGGATAGAGAGGGAGTGTATATTGAAGGTGACAATAAGTGATTGATTTTTAGGTCATCAGCCGAAAGGCTGGTTTGAACCTGTAGAGGTTTTACTAAGTAAAACCAGGAGTGTGGTGGTTTACCATTACCTTTTTCACTAAGTGGAAAAGTACGCTTATCAACATGCCGGGCCCTCTGAAAAGCACATATTTTCCACTTTGCCAATGACACCTTCATTACTCTCACGACAGGGTCTGGCTGTAAAATAAAATTCATTACTTTTAGAGGAGATAACTCTGATTAGTGTCTTTTACACCTCTATCTCTTCTGTTCTTAAATGATTCAGTCATTTAATTGGCTGACCACGTGATAAGAAACAGAACTATTTATTTTAGCCCTACAACTAACAGATTGAGTGTAAACAATTTGACACACTCCACCTGTCTGTTATTGGCATAATAAGTGATTATGTATAAAATAAAAATAAATTTTTTTACAACGTCAGTCTCGTTATTTAATAACCACACCTCGTAGATGTAATTTCAACAATGCAAAATATTTTTTGGGTGTTTGGAATATTGTGCCAGTGATTGTTTTATTTGTACAGGTGTATTAATAGGTGTTGTAAGATCATTAATAATGAAGTGTGTAACTTTTATTATACGTTGTTTGTAACCATAATCTGTGTTAAGACTATAACACAGTTTTATTAATGTAATAAAATTGTTGTTATATCTTTCACACTTTCATAAAATGTTGTAAAAGTGAATTAAAAATGTTATTTTAACATTAATATTATTATTATTGTACTTATACTGTTGTAGATTTTTTCTTCTGAGTTAAGATTAGATTTACTGAATTGATAAAAAAATTCTTTTTTTTTAATCCTGAGATATGTTAACAAATTATTAATTGTTAAACTTATTTTCAAATATAAACATCTTATTGTATAACGTATACTATTTTATAGGTTTGGGTTGTTTTCTTATGTATTCCAGTAATCTTACCGAATTTTAGGCCTTTCTTGAATACTTATTATTGTGATTTTTATAGTAGAATTCTTTTAGGATTTGGTTATTGTAGATAACAAAAGCCCTTTTAAATGTTATTGTTTAGGTGATCAGCTGAAAGGCTGGTTTGAACCTGTAGCGGTTTTACTAAGTAAAACGAGGAGTAAAGTGGTTTACAATTGCCTTCCTCACTGAGTGGAAAAGTACTCTTATCAGCATGCCGGGTCCTCTAAAAAGCACATATTTTCCACTCTGCAAATGACACCTTCACTTAATTCACCACAGGGTATGGCTGTATAATTAAATTCAATACTTTCAGAGGAGATAACTCTGATTAGCGTCTTTTACACCTCTACCTCTTCGTTTCTTAGATGGTTCAGTCATTTAATTGGCTGACCATGTGATAAGAAACAGAACTATTTATTTTAGCCCTGTAACAAACGTTACATTTAAATGTAAAACTTTTAAATAATAAATATTTTAAATAATTTTTTTTAACCCGACATTCCCCTTGTAGTATTATATAAACAGTTCCGAGGGAGGTGGAGGGTTCTTTGTTGATACCGGATCAAGTGGCCAGGCGGCAGGTTTTTGGTTGGTAAGGTGGTTGCGGCCTCCTTGGGGCTGGACGAGGACGCCTCAATTGAGTCCAACACTACTTCCCCCATCGTGAGGGAGTGAACATGAATTTTTTCTCGCCGCCACGGATAAAAAAAATGTAAATAAAATTTTCACATTCTATTTCCTATATGTATATGTAGGAAGGAACGTATTGTTTTCTTGTCGATTTTTCGGAATCGAGTTTTCACCGGATGTACAAGTTTTCAGTCACCTTGGTCTGTGTATGAACATAATATCTCAAGAACAGAACATCGTACGTAGTTGAAACTTAAAATTTAAGTTATGTACTACTAAAGGACCTTACACGAACATTTTCATGAAAATCGGTCAACTTAGTAGTTTATTTGTGTAACTTTTCACTTTTTTGCAATTTTCTCAAAAACGGCTCCTATGATTATTTTTTTTTATATCGCTCCATTTACTACATTTTTTATGCTGTACAAGATCGGGTAGGTGCCATGTATGCTGAAACTCTTAAGGGGGCGGTTCTCTAGTAGAAAAAAATGTTTTTATTTACGATTGCGGCCTTAAAATGTATTTTAGCGCAAAACTGTATCAATCAAAGTTGTAGACAATTTTCAATCTGCAAATTGTATTCTAAATATTTATTTGTATAACGCTTAGTTTAGCGGTAATTAGCGATATCCAGTTTTTCATAAAAATCTGTAAAAAATGATTTTTTTAAGTTTTCGGCCTTAGTATGCATTTAACAACATAATAACCTAATTTATAGAAAATCAAAATATCTACAACTTTTATTTCAAGCATTTTTCTCTTCAGAGCCTAGTTTAGCGTGAAAGAGTGATTTTCCGCGTATTATTAAGCCAAATTAAGGTTGGTTTTCATTTTCCATCATTAACTCGTGATTAAAAAAATGGTTATGTTTTTTGAGGTTAGTTTTTTTTATTTCTAATTAACTGGAATTTTGAACCCAATTTAGGCTCAATAACGTTTTATTTAGATTACGAATACGGAAACCGTTTGTTAATATCTCTTGTAGTTTGTGACATCTTGTGTGACGGACGAACGGAAAAACTTCAATGATAGATGACAATTTTAAAAATTACTGCCAATAAATAATAATTTTGCCCATAACAGACAGGTGGAGTGTCAAATTATTTACACTCAATCTGTTAGTTGCAGGGCTAAAATAAATAGTCCTGTTTCTTATCACATGGTCAGCCAATTGAATGACTGAATCATTTAAGAACAGAAGATGTAGAGGTGTAAAAGACACTAATCAGAGTTATCTCGTCTGAAAGTAATGGATTTCATTATACAGCCAGACCCTGTGGTGAATGAAGTGAAAGTGTCATTTACAGAGTGGAAGATATATGCTTTTCAGAGGGCCTGGCATGCTGATAAGTGTACTTTTCCGCTCAGTGAGGAAGGCACTTGTAATCCACCTCACTCCTGGTTTTACTTAGTAAAACCTCTACAGGTTCAAACCAGCCTTTTGGCTGATGACCTAAACAACAACAAATAATAATTAATAAATGTTTTTATAAAACACTTTATTGGTAAATCTGTTAAAAGAATGAATTAAAATTTAATTATGTGAATTAAAAATAAGATATTTAAATTACTTTTGTTACTAAAAAATAAAAGTAATTTAACGGGTTGGTCTAGAGGTTAAGTCGTCGCCGTGAGTCATCTGTTTAACAGCTGATTTTCGGAGACAAAAGCTCCTGGTTCAATTTAGTTACTTTTATACGGATTTGAATACTAGACAGTGGTTACCGGTGTACTTTGATGGTTGGGGTTCAATTAACCACACTCTCTCAGGAATGATCAACCTGAGTCTGTACAAGACTACACCTCATTTACACGTCATACACATCATCGTCATCTCATTGGGTCATGGGGTTGCTTCTGAATTGATCAGATTACAACGTACACACATTAGGAATTCAAATAAAAAATAAAAGCAATTTATAAAAAAAACAAGTGTGTGATACACAATGTTAGGTATTCGAGTTGTTTAATTTTATTACAGGAAATATTTATTTAAGGAATTTTTGCATGTTAAGCCACACAGCAGGATCTAAGAATTTGTTTGCTGTTTTTATTCTTCTTCTTCTTCTTCTTCTTTTTCTTACTTGTTATTTACTTTATTATTATTTGATTAAATAGTAAGATTAGACCGAATTTGTTTTTCCTCTAAAAATATTATCAAATTTATTGTCTTGTAGTTATTGAAAAATTTCAGGACTGTTACTTTCGTGAAACGTATTTTACTAAGAAACCCCTTCTGTGCTTATTCTATTCAGTTAGTAATAATTTACTTTGTATTGTTAATAAAATAATACCGATTAACCAAAATTTTATATTCAAAACAAAAGGCTTTTTTCAATATTATTATTGTATTCAGAAATATCTAAAAATCTGGTGTGAAATACTCACACGACTTTATCTCGGAAATGTAGATAATGAAAAATATAATCTATGTTCAATCAAGAGTAAACATTGTAAAATTAAAAACACAATATAATTTAATCATGAGTGAATGACGCAAAGTGAAAATCAACCTCTGTTCGATTTAAAAATACGAATTTAATCGTGAGTGAATGACGCAAAGTGAAAATCAACCTCTGTTCGATTTAAAAATATGAATTTAATCGTGAGTGAATGACGCAAAGTGAAAATCAACCTCTGTTCGATTTAAAAATACGAATTTAATCGTGAGTGAATGACGCAAAATGAAAATCAACCTCTGTTCGATTTAAAAATATGAATTTAATCGTGAGTGAGTGACGCAAAATGAAAATCAACCTCTGTTCGATTTAAAAATATGAATTTAATCGTGAGTGAATGACGCAAAATGAAAATCAACCTCTATTCGATTTAAAAATATGAATTTAATCGTGAGTGAATGACCCAAAATGAAAATCAACCTCTGTTCGATTTAAAAATACGAATTTAATCGTGAGTGAATGACGTAAAATGAAAATCTACCTCTGTTCATCAAAGTTTGTTCATGGATGGCTGTCAGCTGGTCACCATACAAAATCGCTTGCCCAACCGGTGTTACTTAACAAATAATAGCGACTTACTACCAGCTGACTGACTGGGCTGGCCCGAAGGCCTGGTTCTATTCTACAGATGTTAAAATTGCCACAAACTATTAAAATACTTAAAATATCTTATATTTTTTTAAATAAATAACTCAATTTTCAATTAAGAGTTACCAACTTTTGCAGTAACCCCACGATATAGGGATGGAAAATGTTGTTTTCATGTCGATTTTTCCAAATCGAGTTTGAATAAAATTTGGATCTAAATATGATTAAATATAATTAATCTGAAACTAATATATAAGAATATTTTTCCAAAACATTGTTATAAAATGTTATTCTATTGGAAATTTACTAATAGCGTATTTTGAACATTTTACTGGTGCTTTAGAAATTGTAAAAAGGATGAAGAAGGTATTTAAGGAAGATGATCAGAGAAACGATTTCCGTGCTAACTGCAAAGTATTTCTTTACTGTCTCACTTGTTCCATCTCTTTCTCACTCATCGTTTGGTAATTGTCTGAATGGATCAGTCAATTTGTTGTTTCCAAATCACCTGAGTCTACGACTTTAGCTTCTTCTTTTTTTATTTTGTAGAAGTTCATCCCAATTAGGGTTGATATAGCCGTGAAACGTTTTTGGTTTAGGACATCGTATATTGAGCAAAAGGTGAGATCGGGACCATCCTTTTTATTTTATCTTCTTGCAAAATCATTCTAATTTATTTTATTGTCTAAACCGAACGACCGACCATTCCGTTTTCTTTTCGTTGTATTTTTTTTTTTTTGTTATGTTTTACCATTTGATTTTACTTTCGTGTTGTTTAATTCTTCGAAAAATATAACCGACAGGTTATTTTAGATCGTAAAATTTTTTAACTTACTGATTTGTTAAGTTCTAAAAACGTAGTATAATAAGAATAATGAATATAGAATTGAAAGAAAAAAGAACTCCTGCTGTGAGATTTAAGGAACACCTTATTCCAACACCCATCACCTACAGCACTATTTCTAACGAACAAGTTAGGTAGTGGAAACAAAAAAAAAAGAAGATTCGAAATAAGACATTTAGGGGAGGAGATTTTTACCCTATTATATCACGTAACATATAACATCTGTATCGTTTATATTTAAACAACTTTATTTCAACTCTCTTTCCATCTGATATAACAATTTCTACATGGTGATTTTTTAGTCCTGTTACCCAATTTTTAATGTAATTTATAAAACGGAAATTTAGTTGTAATAAAAATGTATAGTTGTTATATACAAATAAATTTAATATTTTATTACTCACATTTCTTAGTTACTAAAGATTTTTAAAGAATATGCTCAAAATGTCCACCCATTGAGGTTATACACGCTTTGACTCTTTTCACCATATTAGCAGAAACCTTTTTGAGAGTTGCACTGGAAACATTTGTGATTAAGTCTGTAAGTTCATCAATATTGTGAGGATTGTTTTTGAAGACCTCGGACTTAATGTAGCCCCACAAAAAGTAATCAGGGGATGTGAGGTCTGGCGACCTTGGAGGCCATAAACCCTTGCTTATTATTCGACCACCAAAGAACTCTTGCAGAAAATCCATGGTTTCTCAAGACGTGTGACAGGTAGCGCCGTCTTGCTGAAACCAGCAATACCGTTCTTGAGGTTCCAGTAGAGCCACAAATTGGTGCACAATATTCCTGTACACTTCACCATTTACAGTCTGTTCGAAGAAAATGAGTCCGACTATACGCTGACGAGATATCGCACACCACACACCAATTTTTGCAGGATGTAAAGATTTATCGTGAACGGCGTGAGGATTTTCAGCCGCCCAAATTCGAGTGTTTTGAGTGTTCACATAACCGTCTAGATGGATCCAAGCTTCATCACTAAAGAACTCTGTGTTCAAAGATTCGATTCCGTTATCATTTACGAATGACCTAAACCAACGGCAATATTGCAATCGCTTGTTTAAATCTGGAGGTTGAAGCTCTTGGACTAATCGTACGCGATACGGATACATATGCAATTTTTTAGCAGCTTTCTGAACACTCGAATATGATAAACCAACTTGCGAGGAAACTTTTCGTAAACTTTTCCGTAGAGAATTGAGTAATCTTAATTTCACATTCTCTATAACGTCATCTGTCAAGACAGTTGGTCGACCGCTACGTTTTCTGTCGTAAACACTACCTGCCTCTCGAAATCGGTTTGCTAGCCTAGAAATTGACATTTTTTCTGGCGGAGGTACACCAACAATTTTAATTTAAATGCATCTTTTACACTCGTGTACGATTTCGTAGCAAAATATTGTTCAATAATGAAAACCCGTTGTTCTATGGTAAAAGACATTCTGTTCATAAGACGACCGGAATCCACACAAAATGTTACACAGCTCAAGGTTAATCAACTCGCACTGCCGTGTGTATACCGATTGAGTAGGGCTACCAACTTCGTGCGACAAAACAAAATTTCCCTTTATTAGAAATAAATTACCACACACTTAAAATAGGGTAACAGGACTAAAAAATCTGGTGTGAAACACTCACACAACTTTCTCTTGCCAATGCAAATAATTAATAATAAACCTAACATTATTAATAAAATATTAGAAATAAACAAAGTAACTAACCTCAAAATTTAAAAGTTTTTTATCAGGTTTCTCCTCAAAAATTAACGTTGTTGTTTAGGTCATCAGCCATAAAGCTGGTTTGAACCTGTAAAGGTTTAACTAAGTAAAACGAGGAGTTAGGTGGTTTACCATTGCCTTCCTCACTGAGTTGAAAAGTACGCTTATCAGCATGCCGGGCCCTCTGAAAAGCATATATTTTCCAATCTGCCACCTTCACTTCATTCACCACAGGGTCAAGCTGTATAATGAAATTCATTACTTTCAGAGAAGATAAGTCTGATTAGTGTCTTTTACACCTCTACCTCTTCTGTTCTTAAATGATTCAGTCATTTAATTGGCTGACCATGTGATAAGAAACACAATTATTTATTTTAGCCCTGCTACAAACAAATTCAGTGTAAATAATTTGATACTTCACCTGTCTGTTATGGGCAGCAAAAATTAACATGTCACCAAAAAACAAATATTTTCATATTTTTATATTGCTTGTTTTAGTGCAAAAAGAATTTTAATTTTTTTTAAATACCTGTTTCACTATTTTTAATATCCTCCACTGTTGGTGCAGCTTTGTAACCAACTGTTGATGGGAAATTAAACTTGTTTGTGTACATTTTGTTTTTAATTTGTGCCTTTTCCCGTAAATTTAGATTTCTAACACTTAGGTAAGTTTTTCTCAGAAACCATTTAACTTACCAAGCTGAAATTTTTACCAGTTAATTATCATATACATGCACATTCACCGACATTGTATCTTTCATCAATCCTATGAAAAATGTACCCAAAAATAGCAAATTTAACATTGGCGGGGTACAAAGTACAGTCTCCCCTTAAACCTCTAGAGGCTTTACTAAGTAAAAAATCTGGTGTGAAACACACAACTTTTTCTTCCCAATGCAAATAATTAACAATTAACCTAACATTGGAAATAAACAAAAAACTAACCTCAATAAACATAACCTAATTTTTATCATGAGTGAAAGACGCAAAATGAAAATCAGCCTCAGTTTGGCTTAAAAATACGGAAAATCACTCTTTCACGCAAAACTAGGCTTTGTAGAGAAAAATGTTATAAATAAAAGTTGTAAATCTTTTAATTTCCAATAAATTTGATTACACACTTTTGTTGTAACATGTATACTAAGGCTCAAATCTTAAAAAAATCGATTTTTCACACGTTTTCGTAAGAAAAAAAAACAGAAAATCACTAATTACAGCTAAACCAAGCGTTATACAAAACAATTTTTGAAATAAAAGTTGTAGGATTTAAATTGTCTACAACTTTTATTATATAATTTTTGTGCTAAATGCACATTAAGGCCCCAATTTCAAAAAACAATTTTTTTTACGTGAAAACAGCTTCTCGAAGAATTTCAGCAAACATGGCGCCTTCCCTATCTTTTAGAGCAAAAATAATTTAGTAAACCAGGCGATTTTTTAAAAAAAAGTCGTAGGACCAGTTTTTGAGAAAATCGCAAAAAAGTGAATAATTACACGAATAAACTGCTACTTCCGGTTGACCGGTTTTGATGAAAATGTTCGTGCGGGTCCGGTAGTGGTGTCTAACTTAAGTTTCAAGTTTCAGTTCGTACGATGCACCTTTCTTTAGATATTCTGTTCACACACACACACACACACACACACACACACACACACACACACACACACACACACACACACACACACACACACACACACACACAGACCAATCGCTAAAAAACTCAAAATTTGTTATATTTAATATAGCTTACATTAGTTTGATATATTTAATCTGTGCCCATAACAGACAGGTGGCGTGTCAATTTGTTTACACTCAATCTGTCCGTTGCAGGGCTAAAATAAATAGTTCTGTTTTTTATCACATGGTCAGCCAATTAAATGACTGAATCATTTAAGAACAGAAGAGGTAGAGGTGTAAAAGACACTAATCAGAGTTGTCTCCTCTGAAAGTAATGAATTTCATTATACGGCCAGACCCTGTGGTAAATGAAGTGAAGGTGTCATTTGCAGAGTGGAAAATAATATGTGCTTTTCAGAGGGCCCGGCATGCTGATAAGCATAATTTTTCACTCAGTGAGGAAGGCAATGGTAAAACACCTAACTCCTCGTTTTACTTATTAAAACCTCTAGAGGTTCAAACCAGCCAATTGGCTGATGACCTAAACAACAACAACACATATTTAATCTATGAAATTAAGTTATATTATAATTAAATACAAAGTATAACCGTGTTATAGTCATAATAAATAAAGCACAATAGTTTATAGTACTTCGATGAAATATATAGCAGTAGCAGATGTGTTAATAATATTATATTAGGGAATACTTGAATACTTAAAAATTTACAATAATATAAGGGAAGGGAAAGTTGCCAATATTGTATTATTTGTAACACAATACATTCCATTGTATCTTTTAAAATAACTCAACCGTTATTAATTTCATACTCATCATTAAGTCTTTAGTATTCTCTCCGTCCGCCGTGGCAACGATATACATCGAAATTGTTCATTCTTCTAGGTACCGGGTGCTTCAAAACTCCTTAATTTTCCTATTTTATGTACAAAAACAAACTAAATATTTCTGTACTTAAAAACCTGGTGTGAAACACTCACACAACTTTCTATTGCCAATGCAAATAAATAAGAATAATCCTAACATTAGTAATAAAACAATCGAAATAAACAAAAAAACTAACCTCAATAAACATAACCTAATTTTAATCATGAGTGAAAGACGCAAAATGAAAATCAAACTCAGTTTTGCTTAAATACAGAAAATCATTCTTTCACGCTAAACTAGGCTCTGTACAGAAAAATGCTTAAAAAATAAAAGTTGTAGATCTTCTAATTTCCTATAAATTTTATTAGGGCCTATAATATACTTTTGTCGTAAAATGCATACTAAAGCTGATCTCTTTAAAAAATCGATTTTTCGCACGTTTTCGTAAGAAAAAAACAGAAAATCGCTAATTAGCCTACCACTAAACTAAGCGTTATACTAAAAAATGTTTGAATTAAAATTAGTAGAATGTTAAATCCTCTACAACTTTTGCCATAGAGATTTTTGCGCTAAAATGCATATTAAAGCCGCAATCTCAAAAAAACAATTTTTTTACGTGAAAACAGCCTCACCAAGAATTTCAGCAAACATGGCGCCTACCCTATCTTGTAGAGCATAAAAAATTAAGTAAACCAGGCGATTTAAAAAAAACCGTAGGACCAGTTTTTGAGAAAATCGCAAAAAAGTGAAAAATTATACGAATAAACTACTACTTCCGGTTAACCGATTTTGATGAATATGTCCGTGTCTAGTCCGGTAGTGGTATGTAACTTAAGTTTCAAGTTCGTACGATGTTTCGTTCTTGAGATATTCTGTTCACACACACACGCACGCACGCACGCGCACACACACACACACACACACACACACACACACACACACACACAGACCAATCGCTAAAAACATGTTTTTTGGGTTCAGGGGGTCTGAACACATGTAGATCCGGTGAAAACTCGATTTTGAAAAATCGACATGATAATAATACTTTCCTTCATTTGTATTCATATAGGCAAGAGAAAGTAAAAAGTAACAGATGTTAACTCCATTTTGGTGATTTTTTTAGGAGAGCGAAAAAGTTTAAATATTTTCTTTTCATTATTATAGAAAAATTTCTGTAGGTGTTAGAAACTTAAAGTTAACACTCATTTCTACTCATTTCTACAGAAATTCTTTTTATCTACACCTTTATTATTTCATAAGTTTTTCAAACGCCCATAACTGACAAGCGGAGTGTCAAATTATTTACACTCAATCTGTTAGTTGCAGGGCTAAAATAAATAGTTCTGTTTCTTATCACATGGTCAGCCAATTAAATGACTAAACATTTGAGAACATAAGAGGTAGAACATAGAGGTGTAAAAGTCACTAATCAGAGTTATCTCCTCTAAAAGTAATGGATTTCATTAGGCCTATACAGCCAGACCCTGTAGTGAATGAAGTGAAGGTGTCATTTGGAGAGTGGAAAATATGTGCTTTTCAGAGGGCCCAGCATGCTGATAAGCGTACTTTTCCACTCAGTGAGGAAGGCAATTGTAAACCACCACACTCCTTGTTTTACTTAGTAAAACCTCTACGGGTTCAAACCAGCCTTTTGGCTGATGACCTAAAAAAAAAACTTTGTCAACTTCTATACGTTTTTCCACCTAAACAATACTTAATACCTTTACCTTTTTTTATATTTTGTCAATTTTTAACGTTCTACATTAGTGTTAAACACCAGAGTAAGGTGATTTTATTTAAAAAACTTCTGTGAATACCTAGTGCTAACGCTACTTTTATAAAGAAGTAACATGTTTAGTACAGCACTGTTTACTAACATGAATAAAATCCCTAATACAACAAAAATTCAAGCAAAATTTGAAGACTATCAGTAAAACGTAATTCAATACCATAAATAATACATTAAATTAAACATTTCTAGTCATGTAATTAAGCTATAGGAACTATTACAGGTCTGATTATTTCTTATAAAGTTTATGAAGGAAATATTTTCTCGGAATAAACCACAACTTACAAAGTGTGTATAGATACTGAACAGTAGTGAAATGTATTCTGCGAGTATCTCACTGTTGAGGTTGGCAGCACTGTCAGATTTTTTCTTTCCTTCCTCACAGCCCAACCACCCGCAAAAGGCATTCTCGTCACTAAAATATGATTACGTTGAATAGGGAAATACGAGGTGTGGCTATTAAATATATAGACTGACGTTGTAAAAGAAATTTTATTTTTATTTTACACATAATCACTTATTGTCACCTTCAATATGCACTTCTTTTCTATCCCTACAACGTTCCATGCGAATTTTCCATAGTTTGAAACAGTGCTGGAAGTCATCTTCTGTCAGCTCCGTCAGGACACGTGCCGCTTTCTCTTTTACAGCTTCCACAGACTCAAATCTTGTCCCTTTTAATGCAGATTTCACCTTAAGGAACAGATAGAAGTCACATGGTGCAAGATGTGGTGAATAAGGTGGATGTTCTAACACTGAGATGCTGTACTTTGCTAGGAACCTCTTGACAGATAACGCGGAATGAGCTGGCGCATTGTCTTGGTGGAGAACCCATGTCCTTCCACATTTCGGGTCATTTTTTCCTTACTCTTTGACGTAGTTTAGAAAGATTACCTCAAGGTAGTAATATTGATTAATTGTTTGACCTTCAGGAACCCAGTAAAGGTACACGATCCCATGGATATAAAAAAAATCAATCATCATTACTTTAAATTTTGACCTGCTCATTCGAACTTTTTTGGCTCTCGGTGAAGTTCGGCTCTTCCAGTGCATGCATTGGCGCTTCGTTTCCGGATCATAAGTAAAAAACCGCGTTTCATCACATGTTATTATCTTCTGCCTGTTCCCTTAGGTGAATTCTGTGTTAAAATGGACAGGATTTAAGTCTGTGGAAGCTGTAAAAGAGAAAGGGGCACGTGTCCTGACGGAGCTGACTGAAGATGACTGCCTGTACTGTTTCCAACTATGGAAAATTCGCATAAAGCGTTGAAGGGATAGAGAAAGAGTGTATATAGAAGGTGACAATACGAGGTCTGTTCAAAAAATAACCGAACTTTTTGAATTACGCGCAAACTGGGATACTTAGCGACGTGCGGTTGGCAGCACACTACTCTACGTCTTTCTTTATTAAACATATGTTTTTGGATTGTTGATATCTCATTTACTTTTCGTTGTGTTGTGTTTTTAGTACGAAGTGTTTTAAGTGCTAGTGACGATTTTTGTAATGTGAAATTTTTGTCAACCCGTTGTGAACACTGCACTTTTGTCTCAATGCCCTAGCCGTAAACCCAGTTTTCGTCTCCTGTTATGATCCTTTACCTGAATGTTGCATCATCATTGGCTTGTTCAAGATGTTGCCGACAAACTACCACACGATGTTCTTTTTGCTGTTCGGTCATCAAACGGGGAACAAACTTTGCTGCAACTCACAAAGCAAGTTCAATTTTTCAGTTAAAATTTCATGGTACGATCCAATTGAGATGCCCAACCTCTTCTGAAAGTTCTCTGACATGCAATCGGCGATTTACACCCACCAGATTATGGATTTTCCTAACGAGGGTGCCATCACTTGAAGTCAAAGGTGTTCCAGGTCGAGGGTCATCTTTAATTGACTGGCGACCACTTTCAAATTGAGAAAACTATTTACAACAATGCGTACAACTCAAAGAATCATCTCCTTAAGCTTGTTTCAAAAGTTTAAATGTTTCTGTGAAAGTTTTCCCCTGCTTCACGCGAAATTTCACGTTGCACCTTTGCTCCCAAATTTCGCACATTACAAAAATCGTCACTAGCACTTAAACACGTCGTACTAAAAACAGAACACCACGAAAATTAAATGAGATATCATCAATCCAAGAAAATGTGTTCACAAAAGGAATGACGTGGAACGGTGTGCCACCAACTGCAGGTCGCTAAATATCTGCATTAGTACATAATTCATAAAGTTCGGTTATTTTTTGAACAGACCTCGTAAGTGGTTAAGTATAAAATTAAAATTAAATTTTTTAAAACGTTAGTCTCGTTATTTAATAGCCACACTTCGCAAAGCGCGCGGTAAGGAGTTTTTAAACACCCGGTATTAATGAAAGACTACACGATTGAACTTATGTACGATATTAGATGTTCTAATATAATTACGTCTCATCACCCCCTTCCTCCCAACCCTTATTCTAAACTCATTTAATAGAGTTAATAAAAGAAAGGGATAGATTAACAGATGGGGTAGATAGGCTATTTCATATAATAATTTATATTACAACCTTTTGCTGTACTTATACCTCTATGTATATATAGTGTGATGTCAAATGAAGCCGCAAAATCATATTAAAATGTAACTGTAAGTTAAATGTACCGTGAATGAACCGATGTTAATGCAGTACACTACTTTATTAAATAAATACATAAATTGTGTATTTATTGTCATATGTTAACGAATAAATCATTTTATTATAAAATCAACCTTTCACGTTGTTGTAAGAAGAGGTGTTATCGACCCTTACTTAATAAAAAATGGTATTAAAAATTTTGTGTGAAACACACGATTTCTTTTGCCAATGTTAAAAATTAAAAATCTGGTGTTAAACACTCACACAGCTTTCTCTTGCCAATCCAAATAAACCCACCGTGTTGGTCTAGAGGTAAAGTCGTCGCTAAAATCAGCTGTTTAACAGCTGATTTTCGGAGACGAAGGTTCCTGGTTCAAATCCTAGTAAAGGTAGTTGCTTTTATACGGATTTGAATAATAGACAGTGGTTACCGGTGTACTTTGATGGTTGGGGTTTAATTAACCATACGCTCTCAGGAATGGTCGGCCTGGGTCTGTACAAGACTACACGTCATACACATCATCCTCATCTCATTGGGTCATGGGGTTGCTTATTGTTCTAAATTGAACAGATTGCAACGTACACAGATTAGAGATTAAAAAACAAAAGATCCTAATAACAAACAATAATCCTAACATTAGTAATAAAACATTAGAAATAAAGCAAAAACTAACCTCAATAAACATAACCTAATTTTAATCATGAGTGAAAGACGCAAAATGACAATCGACCTAAGTTTGGCTTAAAAATACAAAAAATCACTCCTTCGCGCTAAACTAGGCTCTGTAGAGAAAAATGCTCTCAATAAAAGTTGTAGATCTTTTAATTTCCAGAAATTTGGTTATATACACTTTTGTCGTGAAATGCATAGTAATAAGGCCGAAATGTTTTAAAAAAAATCGATTTTTCACACGTTTTCGTGAGAAAAAAACAGAAAAACGTTAATTACCGCTAAACTAAGCGTTATACCAAAAAATGTTTGAATTAAAAGTTATAGGATTTTAAATTCTCTACAACTTTTATTAGTATATAAATTTTTGCACTAAAATGCATATTAAAGCCGTAATCTTAAAAAAACAATTTCTTTACGTGAAAACAGCCTCACCGAGAATTTCAGCAAACATGGCCCCTACCCTATCTTGTAGAGCAAACTACTACTTCCGGTTGACCGATTTTGACGAAAATGTTCGTGTTGGGTCCGGTAGTGGTATGTAACTTAAGTGTCAAGTTTGAAGTCCGTACGATGTTCCGTTCTTGAGATATTTTGTTCACACACACGCGCGCGCACGCACACACACACACACACACAGACCAATCGCTAAAAACATGTTCTTTGGGTTCAGAAGGTCTGAAAAACATGGCCCCTACCCTATCTTGTAGAGCAAACTACTACTTCCGGTTGACCGATTTTGACGAAAATGTTCGTGTTGGGTCCGGTAGTGGTATGTAACTTAAGTGTCAAGTTTGAAGTCCGTACGATGTTCCATTCTTGAGATATTTAGTTCACACACACACGCGCGCGCGCGCGCGCACACACACACACACACACACACACACACACACACACACACACACACCAATCGCTAAAAACATGTTCTTTGGGTTCAGGAGGTCTGAAAACGTGTATATCCGGGGAAGAGTAAATTTGTTAAAATCGACATGAAAACAATACTTTCCTTCCCTATATATTCATATAGGCAAGAGAAAGTAAAAAATCAATGAGTATACGAGGTGTGGCTATTAAATGACGAGACTGACGTTGTAAAAAACTTTATTTATATTTTATACATAATCACTTATTGTCACCTTCAATATTCACTCCTTCTCTATCCCTACAACGTTCCATGCGAATTTTCCATAGTTTGAAACTGTGTTGGAAGTTATCTTCTGTCAGCTCCTTCAGGACACGTGCCGCTTTCTCTTTTACAGTTTCCACAGAATCAAATCTTGTCCCTTTTAATGCAGATTTCACCTTAAAGAAACAGGTAGAAGTCACATGGTGCAAGATCTGGTGAATAAGGTGGATGTTCTAACACTGAGATGCTGTACTTGGCTAGGAACCTCTTGACAGATAACGCTGAATAAAGTGGCGCATTGTCTTTGTGGAGAACCCATGATTTGTCCTTCCACATTCCGGGGCGTTTTTTCCTTACTCTTTGACGTAGTTTAGAAAGAACCTCAAGGTAGTAATATTGGTAATTGTTTGACCTTCAGGAACCCAGTGAAGGTACACAATCCCATGGATATAAAAAAAAACAATCATCATTGCTTTAAATTTTGACTTGCTTATTCGAGCTTTTTTGGCTCTCGGTGAAGTTCGGCTCTTCTAGTGCATGGATTGGGGCTTCATTTCCGGATCATAAGTAAAAAGCCACGTTTTGTTACATGTTATTATCTTCTACCTGTTCCCTAAGGTGATATCTCCATTAAAATGGACAGGATTTAAGTCTGTGGAAGCTGTAAAAGAGAAAGCGGCACGTATCGTGAAGGAGCTGACAGAAGATGACTTCCAGCACTGTTTCCAACAATGGAAAATTCGCATGGAGCGTTGTAGTGATAGAGAAGGAATGTATATTAAAGGTGACAATTAGTGATTGTGTATAAAATAAAAAAATAAAAAAATTTTACGTTAGTCTCGTTATTTAATAGCCACACCTCGTAAATACGTTATATCTGTACGTTTCAATCTGTTCAATTGAGAATGTATAGTCATCTGCAAAAGTTTATCTTTATGCCGTTTTTTGATCTTCCAATGTGTTGTACTGCTTTTAATAATCTCGTATAAGCAAATTCCATTTAAGAAATCTGTTATTTTTTGAAAATCTGTTTGGGTTTCATAGTTTTCAACTATAATGTACGTAGTACTTGCAAAGTCAATTACTATGCATTCACCATGAAGTTATTTCTTGATGTTTCTACTAAATTTAAACGTGAAATTTTAAATTTAAATTAATGTAATTTATTTTTATGTTTCGTAATAAATAATAGTGGTAATAATTTTATACGAAACATAGCGAATTTATGTTTTGTTGAATTACATTAGATGTAAAATACAATGTACAGAATTAAGTTTGAAAAACATTGAACTGTATTCAAATTAAAACATGTATTGTAACATCTGCGGGATGCAAATGTTTACATTAAATGTAATACATATTTATATAATAAAATATATTTATTTATGTATTTCATAATTTAAATTTTAACATAGTCAACTGAAAATAATACAAAATCTAATATTTTTATTTAAATTTTATTACTAATTTAAACCATATAACATTAATACAAATGAATGTATGTACATTTTATGTTATTAATAAAATTCTTACTCAATGAAGTACTAATAATTTTTTATGTTATAATCGTTTTTATGTTAATGTTATTTATGTAAAATAAATAGTATAGTAGCCTATATAATGTTGTGACACTTATATCTAAGGTCCGTTTCGGGATCTGGGTGTATTAAATAATTAATAAATTATCGTTTATATCACAAATACGGGAGTGAAACATGGATGATAGGGGCTGTAGAAAAGAAGAGGATAGAAGCTTTTGAAATGTGGTGTTATAGGAAAATGTTAAAGATTAGGTGGATGGACAAAATAAGTAATTGAGAGGTTCTTAGGCGAGTGGATGAAAAAAGAAGTATATGGAAGCATCTTACCAGAAGAAGGGATATGCTAGTGAGTGGGGCATATGTTAAGACATCCAGGTATTGGGCTATCAATAATGGAGGGTAATATTGAGGGAGTAAATTGTAGGGGGAGGCAAAGATTAGAATATATAAAGCAAATTACAAAAGATGTAGGTTGTTACAGGTATGTAGATATGAAACGACTTGCGCAGGATAGAACAGCTTGGAGAACTGCATCAAACCAGTCGAGAGAGTGATGAAAAAAAACACAAATTAATATTTATTAAGCACTATATATATTTTTTGACTTTTCAGTTTTTAGGCTTCACAAGATGGTGTGAGGGTCATGTGTGCTGAAATTCTAAGTATCCTGTGCAGTCGTGGTATTTTTTTTTTAAGATTGCAGCCTTTTTATTTATTCTAGAACAAAAGTGTGTCATAAAGGTTGTAGAACATTAGATAACCTACAACTTTTATTCTAAACATTTTTTTGTACAATTTAATGATTTTCTGTGATGTTTCCATCAAAAGCGGTTAAAAATGGTATTTTTTTTAGATTGTAGCCTTAGTATGTATTTTACGACAAGAGTATGTATAATTAAAGTTATACGAAATAAAAAAAATCTACAAAATTTATTTAAAAAATGTTCTACAGAGCCTAGTTTAGCGTCAATTGGTGATTTTCCGTATTTTTTTTAGTTGTTTAGAGGTTGATTTCATTTTGCGTCATACACTGATGATTAAAATTAGGTTATAGCCGCCTCCGTAGTGTAGTGGTTAACGCATTTGTCTGCCACGCGGAGGTCCCGGGTTCGATTCCCGGCCAGGGTCCGGAAATTTCCACGTGTCAAATCCCACAGTTAATATTACATAATCCACCGTAGTCGCTAATGACAAAACAGTTGATGCGACGTCAAATAAAAAAAAATCTGGTGTGAAACACTCACACGACTTTCTCTTGCCAATGCAAATAATAACAAATATAAACTAATATTAGTAATAAAACATTAGAAATACAACAAAACACTAACCTTAATAAACATAACCTAATTTTAATCATGAGTGAAAGACGCAAAATTAAAATCGACCTCAGTTTGGCTTAAAAATACGGAAAATCACTATTTCAGGCTAAACAAGGCTCTGTAGAGAAAAATGCTCTAAATAGAAAAGTTCTAGATCTTTTAATTTCCTATAAATATGATTACATACATATTTGTCGTAAAATGTATATTAAGGCTGAAATCTTAAAAAAATTATTTTTTACACAATTTCGTTAGGAAAACAGAGAATTGCTAATTACCGATAAACTAAGCGTTATACAAAAAAATATTTGAAATAAAAGTTGTGGGATTTTAAATTTTCTACATATTTTGTTGTATAAATTTTTGTGCTAAAGTGCATATTAAAGTCGCAATCTTAAAAAACCATTGATTTAACTGGAAAACAGCCTCTCCAAGAATTACAGCAGACATGGCGCCTACCTTATCATGTAGAGTATAAAACATGTAATAAATGAGGCGATTTTTAAAAAAATCGTAGGAGCTGTTTTTGTGAAAATCGCAAAAAAGTGAAAAATGACACGAATAAACTACTACTTCCGGTTGACCGATTTTGATGAAAATGTGTGTCGGGTCCGGTAGTGGTATGTAACTTAAGTTTTAAGTTTCAAGTTCGTACGATGTTCCGTTCTTCAGATATTCTGTTCACACACACACACACGCACGCACGCACGCACGCACACACACACACACACACAGACCAATCGCTAAAACATTTTTTTTTTAATTCAGGAGGTCTGAAAACGTATAGATCCGGTGAAAACTCGATTTCTTAGAATCAACATGAATACAATACATTTATTTCTATATATTCATATCGGTAAGAGAAAGTAAAAAAATATATTAGGTTATACAATTATAAATCATTATTTACATTGGCAAGATAAAATCGTGTGAATGTTTCCTATCAGACTTTTTTGTTCTGTTTGTTCTTTTCGATAGACCCGCCATAAACAAAAACAGTATTGTGTAGAAAGGAGAAGTACAGTAAATTATTTGCATATAAACACGTTTTAAATGAAAGCGGCATGTAGGCCTAACTGAAATAAATTAAACAATAATAATTATAGTTATTACATGGAGAATATAATTAGTGTATTCATACTAAATTAAACTATGTAAGATATTTTAACTAACAAAACTACGTAAATGCTTATTTTCTTCTTATATCTTTATCTAGACTACCTACTTCTATTATACAATGGTAATTTCATATTCACATAGGGGTCAAATAAATGTATTCTTATTACCTATTTGTCAGTTGAAATAAATAGGTTTCAAAATTTAAATAATATACTTTTGGTTTTATACATTATAATTAAGGATAACCACTAACGATAAAAATCTGGTGTGAAACACTCACACAACTTTCTCTTGCCAATGCAAATGATTAATAATAAACCTAACATTATTAATAAAATATTAGAAATAAACAAAAACTAACCTCAAAAATATAACTTTATTTTAATCACGAGTGAATGACGCAAAATGACAATCGAACTCAGTTTGGCTTAAAAATACGGAAAATCACGCTTTCACGCTAAACTAGGCTCTGTAGAGAAAAATGCTCTACACAAAAGTTGTAGATCTTTTAATTTTCTATAACTTTTATTATATACACTTTTGTCGTAAAATGCATACTAAGACCGAAATGTTAAAAAAATCGATTTTTCTCACGCTTTCGTGAGAAAAAAAACAGAAAATCGCAAATTACCGCTAAACTAAGCGTTATACAAAAAAATGTTTGAAACAAAAGTTGTAGGTTTTTAAATTCTCTACAACTTTTATTATATAAGTTTTTGCGCTGAAATTTATATTAAAGCCGTAATCTTAAAAAAACAACGTTTTTACGTGAAAACAGCCTCACCGAGAATTTCAGCAAACATGGCGCCTACCCTATCTTGTAAAGAATAAAAAATTGAGTAAAATAGGCGATTTTAAAAAAAATCGTAGGACCAGTTTTTGAGAAAATCGCAAAAAACTGAAAAATTATACGAATAAACTACTACTTCCGGTTGACCGATTTTGATGAAAATGTTCGTGTCGCGTCCGGTAGTGGTATGTAACTTAAGTTTCAAGTTTCAAGTTCGTACGATGTTCCGTTCTTGAGATATTCTGTTCACACACACACACACACAGACACACACACAGACACACAGACACACACACAGACCAATCGCTAAAAACATGTTTTTTGGGTTCAGGGGGTCTGAAAACGTATAGATCCGGTGCAAACTCGATTTCGAAAAATCGACATGAAAACAATACTTTCCTTCCTATATATTCATATAGGCAAGAGAAAGTAAAAATCATTCTTTCTTGCTTTGATACTTGACTTTTCTAACCACATCTCTAATATACATATTGTTTATCAGTATTCATTTTAAGAAAAATATATATCTGCTCCAAACCACAATTATTACAATTTAACTATTATATTATTGAAAGTCTGTCTCCGTTTGTTCCAAAAATTAATTTCTCTTGAAATTAGGCTTCTTCCTATTATTGTTGAAAATCGATGTTTTCGTAACCATCAATTTGGGTTTATGTCAAAGCAGTTGTCAGTCCTTCAGTTACACCAGTCATGTCAAAGATACGGCCCGCGGGCCGCATCCGGCCCCCGGGCTGTATCAATACGGCCCGCGATCGCAATGTGTCACAGAAAGAAGAATCATGTTTTTTTTAGAGCTTTAAGACTTCACTCGATTCCTCTACGGAAGTTTTAAAATGCGCACACTACATTTATAAGTAATTTTAAGGGCAAGCGAGAGAGATAAACAGTAACGCCATCTCTACCTGATATCAATGAGCTTGTCAAAAACAAGAGAAGTCAGGTATCTGGATCCTCTAGCTCAAAATAATTACCATCTTTTATAACTTTGATATGATTTTTTACAACCGTATATTATATACTGTACAATTAAATAAATAAAATGTTATAATTCAGTACATTTTCTGTTTTTTGAATCTGGCCCGCCTACACATTCTAAATTTAATATATGGCCCTCTTCAAAATTGAGTTTGACACCACTGAGTTACACGGTGTCGTTGAATATGTAACCAGTGCCTTAGAACAATAGCTATGTCCACACTCGTGCGATGTCGCATGCATGCCATTTCACCTGTCCGCACTCGTTTGAAGAGCTATATCTCAAAACAACCTAACGAATATTTTTGAACACTACAACAAATTAAAGCCTGTTCTTTCCTACGTTGATTGGTTTGACTTAGTTTTTTTTATTTTGAAACTAGTCGAAGATGCAGCAAATTACGCATAAAGAGTACTCAGATTTTACCCGGTTTTCCGTTTCTCCGTCCAGGTTTTTCATAAAAAAACGGCGTTTAAGTACAATAAAAATCAGAATTTTTTCTATATGAACATTTAAAAATAGAAGTCTGATGTTCCATTTTAAAATGCTGGCCATTTTTTTAAAAACAGTGTATTTTGGTTTCATGTAAAGATAGGGAAATGATTTTTAGACAGAAGCATGCATTTTCACAGCAGTATTGTACCATGTATCGTATTTTGCATTTGTAATTAGAAATAGATATGTGGTGTTAATAGAAAATTCTATTAACCTGTAAACTTCTTGAGAGGAAACTGAGCTCTATAGCGGTATCCGCTCCGAGTATAGTCGTTTAGAAATACAAACTTCTGTATTTTTCCTGATGAAACTCATTCCGCAGCTCATTTTGAATAATTTAACGATGTTTTTATTTTAAAAAATAAACGCTTTCCTTGACATAATACTGTTGTGAAAATACATAGTTCAGTCCAAAAATCATTTCCCTCTCCTTACGTGGAGCCAAAAAAAGGACTTTTTTAAAAAATGGCCGGCATATTAAAACGGAACACGAGATTTAACTTTTAAAATATTCATATTATAGAAAAAACTCTGATCTTCAACGTACTTCAACGCCGATTTTTATGAAAAGCCTGGACGGAGTAACGGACGTTTAAAAACCACAAAACGGAAAACCGGGTAAAAACTGAGTACTTTTTTGCGTAAATTGCTGGATTGTTACTTCCCATTAATTTCTGAATAAAACAATCTAAATCAAACCAATCAATGCAGGAAAGAAAAGGCTTTAATTTAGTGTATTGTTCAAAAATATTCGTTTTTTTTTTAGACAAAGCTCTTTAAACGAGTGCGAGAAGGTGGTATGCCTCTAAGCGCATGCTGCATCGCAAGTTGAAAAAGAAAGCGCACGAGTTTGGACATACCTAATGATTGTCAAACTTTTAGGCACTGCGACCCACGTTTTAGGTTGAGTATTTTGCCCAATCCTTCTGAATTATAATGTTAATTTTGGTCATTATTGGTATCAAAAACCCTTAATAGTCTTTTTTATGCCCTATTCTTTATACTCGTATTTTTTTCTTTACAATCTTTATACTCGATGTATAATTTTAATCAGTACATAAATTCAATTTCGTATCTATATAATATTTAAAATGGCAGTTTTATAAACTCCTAAATACAGAGTTTTACCAAACGGATTTTTATAATTTTTACATGGTTTTAAAGAGTAGTATTTCCTGATTTGCCCAAAAGTTCTAAACTTGAAATTTATGCTAATGTGAGCTTTATTGTACTGTACGAAATTAAAAACAGTAAATTTCGTTTACAACGTAGCGGTAATACAGCGTAATGTAATGCGATTCTTTCTCTTTTACCCCCGTCCATAGCCATATTCCATAACCATACAGAGTGTGTCATCTCAAATACACTCGGTCGGTATGAGACATTGTGTTTTATAAAGTTTTATTTTAAGGCTGTATTTACTTTGGTCGCACGCTTGCGCGAGTATTTAGTGTAGGCCTACATGGTCGCATGAGTTTGTTGCACATGTAGGACGTGCTTATACTAAAGACCACTTCGTGCAACCAAAACAGAAATTTTCTCCCTGCATAAGTAGGTTTTTGTTTAAACAATTTTGTGGAGTGATTAGCCACATAATAATCATTCCTGTTTCTCGTGTTATGATTGTGAACATTGAAATTCTGCATAAAATTATTTTGCCTAACATACATAATCACCTCAAAAATGTAAAGAGAGGGAACTGTAAGCAATTTTAGCTCCTTAAATAGTGGCCTGCAAGAGGTCAGCTGGTTAGCTCCCACCATACACCTAATAGCTTTCTTTTGAATTTTAAAAACCCTGTTCATATTACCCATGCTAGAATTACCCCGTACTAAGGTACCATAACGGATATGAGACAGAATGAGGCCATGATAAGCTGCCATTAGTAATTTTTTTATCATTTAATCTGGCAATTTGTTTTAATGCAAATACCCCAAATGAAATTTTACTACAAATTTGATTGATATAGAATTCCGAAGACAAAAACTTATCTAGAGATACTCTTAGGAACTTCACTGTGTCTACATGCTCTAAACTATTATTTTGAATAAATACATCCACTTCTCTACTTTCTTAAACATTATGTTTGTTTTTGAACTGCAAATACTGACACTTTTTCCTGACTTGTACTGAACGTAAAAATCGACCAGAGAAACGATACGCTCGTATGGAAGTTTATGATATTTTAAACTCATCATCCAATTACAACGCAGGCGGTTCACAAAATGAGGGATAGCTTTAGAGAAAGGTTAGGCCTCGTTTTAATGAAGAATCGCCATATTTTAATGTTGCGCAGTCAGAGGAAACTGCTGTCTTAAAACGTGAAAACGCCGAATTAAGAGAAAAAAAAACAAGTTACTTAGAGAAAAACTTCAGGCCGCAAACGAAGAATTATTAAAATTAAAATCGATTTCCCGTGTAAACATACCTAAACTGCTCTCGTATGTTTGTAAAAACAATGCAAAAATCCTACCGTCATTACGCACCGCCTGAGTTGTTGGGGACCAGTTACGTCATCACTTACATTATATCGCTCAGTTGCTGCGCGTGACCGCTACCGTCTAGTACCAGGTGATTGTTTAGTCCTGTTACCCAATTGTTAATGTCTGGTAATTTTTTTCTAAGAAAGGGATATTTTGTTTTGTGACACAAAGTTGGTAGTCCTACTCAACCGGTATAGATACGACAGTTTGAGTTGATTCTCCTTAAGTTGCGTAAAATTTTGTGCTGTTTCCAGTTGTGTTACGAACAGAATGTCTTTTACCCTAGAACAACGGGTTTTCATTCTTGAACAATATTTTGCTACAAAATCGTATGCGAGTGTAAAAGAATCATTTCAAATTAATTTTTTTGGTGTTCCTCCACTCTATTTTAGTCAATTTCTAGGCTAACTAACTGATTTTTAGAGGCAGGTATTGTTTGCAGCAGGAAACGTAGTGGTCGACCAACTCTCTTGACAGATGACGTTAAGAGAATGTGAAAACAAGATTGCTCAATTCTCCATGGAAAAGTTTACAAAAAATTTCCTCGCATGTTTATTTGTCATGTTCGAGTGCTCAGAAAGCTGCTAAAAAATTGAAATTGTATCCATATCACATACGATTAGTTCTAGAGCTTCAGCCTCCAGATTTAAACAAGAGATTGTTTTAGGATAAAAGACATTCTGTTCGTAGCACGACCGGAAATGGCACAAAATTTTACACAGCTCAAGGAGAATCAACTCACACTGCCATATCCATACTGGTTGAGTAGGGCTACCAACTTAGTGTCACAAAACAAAATTTATTTTTTTTAGAAAAATATTACCAGACATTAACAATTGGGTAACAGGACTAAAATAATCACTCTGTATAATAACCGTGTGCTTATCCATACTTTCTTTAAATTTGTTTTTGCAATGCAATCTTGCGCACGCTCGCACAACTAAATACTCGCGCAAGCATGCAACCAATGTAAACCCAGCCTAAACTTTTAGTTTAAAACGATTATTTTCAGCACGAAATTATCGTACTACTGGGCTTTATTCGTTACTTACCAGTCTTCTAAAAACGGTTTAAGTTTGTTAACTTTTTTTTTGTTAATTCCTAGTATGTGTACGTTGCAATCTGTTCAATTCAGAACAATAAGCAACCCCATGACTCAATGAGATGAGGATGATGTGTATGACGTGTAAATGAGGTGTAGTCTTGTACAGACTCAGGCTGACAATTCCTGAGAGAGTATGTTTAGTTGAACCCCAACCATCAAAGTACACCGGTAACCACTGTCTAGCATTCAAATCCGTATAAAAGTAACTACTCTTAGTAGGATTTGAACCAGGAACCTTCGTCTCCGAAAATCAGCTGTTAAACAGCTGATTTTGGCGACGACTTTACCTGTAGACCAACCTGGTGGGTTTAGCCATTTATTTAATGATGGGGTTTGAAACACAAGAACATTGTACGAATTTATTCGCACTGGTCCACGTATGCTAATGTATTATTAAAATTTAAATTACCACTATAAAACGACAATTTAATTAAATTACTATGAGCAAATACTACATGAAAAATAATACGATTTCAATAAACGAACGGCATTCGATTTATTTATTACAGCATATCGATGTTATCGACAAGTCGGCTACTACTAGTTGGCAGTCGATTCATTCGGAATCGATACTGACACCTTTTAAAATGAATGCGCTCAAGTAAATTATTTATTTTAATTGGGCGATCTTAACTTATTAGTATCCGTTTTTGCTAACCCTTTAATCTCATTCGTTGTCTCTCTCTTCTTATCACATAATACTTCGGTCCATCTTTCTCTTACAATATAATTTACTGTCAGTTTTATTCTCTCTTCCATTCGCGCTTAATTTATCTATATATCTTTATTTATTTATACTTTATGTAACGTTTACTTATCACATTTTACATTTCAAACCAAACCCTGTTTAAATAATGATTATGTTCACTATAAAAGATTTGAGTGGGTTTTAAATTTAAATTGTAAATTAATTTCTATGTGTCTACTTTGTTTAAAAGCAAACGTGTCATTTATAGTATAATTTATAAATGCTGTACTTTATTTCATTATTATTTATTAATTTTTTACTCGTATAGGGATAATTTTGTAGATTATGTAAGGTGGTAAAAAATTTCTAAAATCTACCCTCAAGGTTGGTAGGGTACGTTGCGTTACCCCCCGAGTGGAGACTAAAACGAAACTAGGAAAGATTCCGCGGGATCCTCCTCCTGAGCAGTAGACTTTATACGATGCGGTCTGCTGTGGATCTTGTGGACGTTTTTTTTGGTTGGTGTATCCGCAATAAGATGTAAAGAAATAGATAAACCATTTTTTTTAATTGACTTTACCCCTTATTACCGGGTAATGTAAATGCTGCCATAACAATGTTGCCCTACCCTGCTCTTAAGAAAAGAGTTGAAACTCTCGCTCTTGAAGCGTGGCAGCGCGAGTGGGACACCGCACATAAGGGAAGGTCTCTGTATGATTTCATCCATGACCTGGGGGGATGGTACGCCTCTAGTGTACCATCCCCCTAGTGTACCATGTAAGGTTCGGGCCTTGAGCCCGAAGAGGCACCCTGACAAGAGGGCGAGAAATGCACACTCCCCAGGTCGGTCGACCTGGCTCCAACTCGCCCTCGAAATTTTTATACTTTAACTAGTTTTATTTTCATGTAAGGTGACTGTCGCCGTCACAAAGTTTTATTTACTTTAACGACATCGGGTGTCCGAGTCCTCACTGGACACGGTGAGTTCGCAGCATATTAAAGCGGTTCCGCCTGCTGGCTGATGATTCTTGTGTTTGTGGGGAGGTCCAATCTAATACACATTTGCTGTATGATTGCCCCGCTCTTGGGGGGTCCAGACGAAAACTGACCCTGGAGCTTCAAGGCCAAGGGGAAAATTGGCCTCTCACGGAACGTTCGAGTTTGTACCGCGAGGTGCATGCCAGGGGCGGTGTGCGGGTTCCTTGACGAGGTAGCTACGTTCTACCGTCGTCATGTAGTGTAACTAAGGGTTGTGTCCCTCGGCCATCGTCGAAGGCACCGAAGACTAAATTACATTTATGGTGTACAAACACTTTCTGGCTAACTTAAAGGCGACTAGGTCCTAACTAATATTTTTATTATTAGTTATAAATGTTTTAAATCTTCGACAAGTTATTCTTGACTGTTAGGACCCAACTGTTTTCTGACGTGGGCCATGAGCCCGAAGAGGCACCCTGACAAGAGGGCGAGAAATGCACACTCCCCAGGTCGGTCGACCTGGCTCCAACTCACCCTCGAAATTTTTATACTTTAACTAGTTTTATTTTCATGTAAGGTGACTGTCGCCGTCACAAAGTTTTATAAGAGTTCTCAGGAACGGCCTCCAGGTCTATGCCTTCCGGCGACCAATTGGAGGGGAGGTGGTGGGAGAAATGCCAGGAAACCATTTACCATTTACCCCTTCTTAAGAGATTCTTTAAGGGGGTAGTCAACCCAGAAAATGAAAATCCAACATCCTGGCTATAATTTATCATTATTTATTTTAAATGAAAGAGTAATTTACTAGTAATGATCTACCACTTGAACCAAGCCAAAAAATTAATTACAGCCCCTAATATAAGGGTGAGGTTGGAAAAGCGGGCTTTTACGGGGAATCAAATATCTCAGGAACCAAGAAAGATATCAACATGATTCTTATGCTACAAAATACAGAAAATTGCTGTCTATTATCTGTTGTATGCGCTTGTATCTATTTCTTCTTACAAGAAATTTATTGAAAAAGAACCATTTTTCAAAAGAATTTATTTTATGTAATCACAACTATTTTTTAACTAAATTCCTATTAAGGTTTTTGTAATAATCATTCCACAGATAATAGAGCAAGGAATTATGAACATTTGAAAAAAACATCATCCAAATATCTTTAATATTAACCAAAACATTTAATTCCCAAGAATGTACAATCATGTAAAAACCACATTCCCGGAAAACTTAAAGTTGAAGGAATAATTTCACTCGCCTTGCTAGTGAGCTTTATTTTAAACAGATGTTTTTATAACTTTTTTTTTTCAATTTATTTTTTTAACGTCGCATCAACTGCAACGGTCATTAGCGACGACGTTGGGGTGGAACGTTATGCAATGAAGGATGAAAATGATTTTTTGTAACGTATGAAAATATGCCGTGCCTGAGTGGGATTCGAACCCAGGACCGCATGATGAGAGGCGAGCACGTTACCAACTGCGCCAATGCGGCCGGCTATAACTTTTTGTTAACGTACAAACAAAGTAAACAAATGTTGTGATTCAGAAAATTTTAAACTTCAAATAACTGCAAAGAACATCAAAATTTAAAAAAAGCATCTTCTTGAGTTGACTACCTCCTTAAAGGGATTTTGAAAATTTGTCAACAAATAATGTAGAGAATTGTACTTTCTGCATTGCTTTAATAAAGTAGATATCATAACTTTGAGGAATTTTTTGGAGTGTGAGACATCTTCTCATTTTCAATGATAGTGATTGGATAATGATCGATAACTTTGTTTCTTAATTTTTTTTGTTTTGTTTTAGGATGGTATGACATGGATTACGCAGGGGTAATATACCCCTCTTGGTCTGATTACTATGGAGCCACATTTTGGTAAGTTTATCGTTGTTTTTATTACTATTTTTAAATTTTGTACAATGTTATTCGGTGTTTTTTTGTCTAGGTTACAATGGGAGTAATTTTTACTTTCTCTTGCCTATATGAATATATAGGAAGGAAAGTATTGTTTTCATGTCGATTTTTCGAAATCGAGTTTTCACCGGATCTATACGTTTTCAGACCCCCTGAACCCAAAAAACATGTTTTTAGCGATTGGTCTGTGTGTGAACAGAATATCTCAAGAACGGAACATCGTATGAACTTGAAACTTGAAACTTGAAATTTAAGTTACATACCACTACTGGACGCGACACGAACATTTTCATCAAAATCGGTCAACCGGAAGTAGTAGTTTATTCGTATAATTTTTCAGTTTTTTGCGATTTTCTCAAAAACTGGTCCTACGATTTTTTTAAAAATCGCCTATTTTACTCAATTTTTTATTCTCTACAAGATAGGGTAGGCGCCATGTTTGCTGAAATTCTCGGTGAGGCTGTTTTCACGTAAAAACGTTGTTTTTTTAAGATTACGGCTTTAATATAAATTTTAGCGCAAAAACTTATATAATAAAAGTTGTAGAGAATTTAAAAACCTACAACTTCTGTTTCAAACATTTTTTTGTATAACGCTTAGTTTAGCGGTAATTTGCGATTTTCTGTTTTTTTTCTCACGAAAACGTGAGAAAAATCGATTTTTTTAACATTTCGGTCTTAGTATGCATTTTACGACAAAAGTGTATATAATTAAATTTATAGAAAATTATAAGATCTACAACTTTTGTTTAGAGCATTTTTCTCTACAGAGCCTAGTTTAGCGTGAAAGCGTGATTTTCCGTATTTTTAAGCCAAACTGAGTTCGATTGTCATTTTGCGTCATTCACTCATGATTAAAATAAGGTTATGTTTTTGAGGTTAGTTTTTGTTTATTTCTAATATTTTATTAATAATGTTAGGTTTATTATTAATCATTTGCATTGGCAAGAGAAAGTTGTGTGAGTGTTTCACACCAGATTTTTTGTCTAGGTTACAATGGGAGTAATTTTTACAGTTGCAATCAAAAGTCGTTTATACAAAAAGTTACAAAATATTTCGCATTAACCTGGATTTCCGTTTTTATTATTTTTGTTGTAGGTATTTCTTTCAGGCTTTTTAATATTAAAGAGTAAGAGAGGTGTATTCTACTGACAGGTTTAATCCATGTAATGTGTAATCACTCGTGAAATAACCTACCCCAAATTTTATTTACGATCTTAAATCATGAACCACCGTCACCCCTGTTCACTAAATCTCTTTAGTGTAACATATTATTAAATTTTGTTGTTTAGGCCATCAGCCTGTAGGCTGGTTTGAACCTCTAGAGGTTATACTGAGTAAAATAAGGCGTGAGGTGGTTTACCATTGCCAACACTCACTGAGTGGAAAAGTACGCTTATCAGCATGCCAACCCCTCCGAAAAACACACGTTTTCCAATCTGCAAATGACTCCTTCACTTCATTCACCACAGGGTTTGGCTGTATAATAAAATTCATTACTACCTAGGTAACTCTGATTAGTGTCTTTTACAACTCTGCCTCTTCTCATCTTAAATGATTCAGTCATTTAATTGGCTGACTATGTGGTAAGAAACAGAACTATTTATTTTAGCCCTTCAACGAACAGATTGAGTGCAAATAATTTTACACTCCACCTGTCTGTTAAGGGCGTATTATTAAATACAGCACTAAAAAATCCTTTTCATGAGACTAGGTTGTAGAAAAGTTGTAGAGGATGTAAAATTCTACAAATTTTAATTTAAACATTTTTTATATAACGCTTAGTTTAGCGGTAATTGGCGATTTTCTGTTTTTTTTCTCACGAAAACGAGTGAAAAATCAATTTTTTTTAAGATTTCAGCCTTAGTATGCAGTTTACTACAAAAGTGTATAATGAAATTTATAGGAAATTAAAACATCTACAACTTTTTATTCAGAGCATTTATCTCTACAGAGCCTAGTTTAGCGTGAAAAAGTAATTTTTCGTATTTTTAAGCCAAACTGAGGTTGATTTTCATTTTGCGTCTTTCACTCATGACTAAAATTAGGTTATGTTTATTGAGGTTGGTTTTTTTGTTTATTTTTAATGTTTTATTACTAATATTTGGTTTGTTGTTAATTATTTGCATTGGTAAGAGAAAGTTGTGTGAATGTTTCACACCAGATTTTTTAAATTCAAATACTGCATTCGTGAAATAACATTTAATATTTAAATACGGTCTCATATAAATATGTTAAGGTGCGTGCACGTTCATGTTAAAAAGAATAAATTTGTATTTTCCACAATTTAGTATACTTTAAAACCACTGTTAGCATTTTTAATAAAAATATATGCCGACTAAAATAATCTTTTATAAAATGTACACAACTTTATTAACTCCCACATTTAACTTTGACATTTTATTTTTGTTTTTATTACAGTAATGTCCTTCCTGTATTTATAATACAACCTATTTATTAAATTATTTATTTATTTAATCCGCTGTGCTGGAAATTTCAACTTGTTCATAACAACTGTTAAATATATATTTTTTACCTACAAATACATAAATACATTTTACCTTACTATTGTAATACAACAGTACTCTTATATTTTTTGTGTATGTAGGCTAAATACATGTTGTTAAATATTGTAAAATATCTATGTTATATTCTAAAAAATAAATAAATGAAGTAAATTATAACATTTGCAAATTTCTAACATTTAAATGTTGTAAAATGTTATATTTTATAATTTTATTATTCTTATGTATATACAGGGTGATTCATGAAGTTCTCCCCCCACTTCTACAGCACATTGTACTAGTAAAAATAATGAAAAAATGTTATATAAACATAGGTCCGAAAACGCTTCGTTAGCGAGTTACAGCTAGCGAAAGTTTCGCCTGGATTTCAGTTCACCAGGTGAAATGAGGTCTTCCTGGAATTGTGGTAAGGTAGATTAAGGGGCGAATTCAATCATTTCTTATGGTTTTTGATCTGATAAATTGAATAAAACAGGTCCCAGAACTGTAAGTTAAATAGTTTTTGAGAAAACCAGTGTCAAATGCAAAAAATGGAGTGAAAATCACATTTTTTCATCTTTGGGCAAGAATAACTTTGTTATTTCACCAAGAAACAGTTAAAAATTTTCAATAAAAAACGTAGAAAATTTTATTCTGAACAAACCGGTGTAAATAAAGTACACAGAAAGCGAATAGTTTTTGAGAAAACCAGTGTCAAATGCAAAAAAATGGAGTGAAAAAAACACATTTTTTCATTTTAGTTTTTCCGGTTAATTTTACTTTGTACTCTTATGAATAAAAACTCATTTAATCAAACATCTATTCGCTTTCTGTGTACTTAATTTACACCGGTTTGTTCAGAATAAAATTTTCTACATGTTTTATTGAAAAATTTTAACTGTTTCTTGGTGAAATAACACAGTTATCCTTGCCCAAAGATGAAAAAATAAGTTTTTCACTCCATTTTTTGCATTTGACACTGGTTTTCTTAAAAACTATTTAACTTACAGATCTGGGACCTGTTTTATTCAATTTATCAGATCAAAAACCATAAGAAATGATTGAATTTGCCCCTTAATCTACCTTACCACAATTCCAGGAAGACCTCATTTCACCTGGTGAACTGAAATCCAGGCGAAACTTTCGCTAGCTGTAACTCGCTAACGAAGCGTTTTCGGACCTATGTTTATATAACATTTTTTCATTATTTTTACTAGTACAATGTGCTGTAGAAGTGGGGGGAGAACTTCATGAATCACCCTGTATATTTACTTTTATTTGTAAAACGTATTATGTAGCTGTGTGCAATGCAGTACCGTGTAGTAAATATTTTCGAATTTATTTTATTAGTTTTTTTAAATGCAAATGTAATAAAAAAATCTGGTGTGAAACTCTCACACAACTTTCTCTTGCCAGTGCAAATAATTTAAACAATATAACCTAACATTAGTAATAAAACATTAGAAATAAACAAAAAACTAACCTCAAAAAACATAACCTTATTTTAATCATGAGTGAAAGACACAAAATGAAAATCTACCTCAGTTTGGCTTAAAAATACGGAAAATCACTCTTCCACGCTTAACTAGGCTCTGTAGAGAAAAATGTTCTAAATAAAAGTTGCAGATCTTTTAATTTTTTATAAATTCAATTATATACACTTTTATTATAAAATGCATACTAAGGCCGAAATCTTAAAAAAATCGATTTTTCACACGTTTTCGTGAGAAAAAAATCAGAAAATCGCTAATTACTGCTAAACTAAGCGTTGCACAAAAAAATGTTGGAAATAAAAGTTGTAGGTGTTTTAATTCTCTACAACTTTTATTATATAAACTTTTGCGCTAAATTGCATATTAAAGCTGTAATCTTAAAAAAACACTTTTTTTACGTAAAAACAGTCTCACCGAGAATTTCAGCAAACATGGCGCCTACCCTATCTTGTAGAGAATAAAAAATTGAGTAAACCAGGCGATTTTAAAAAAAATCGTAGGACCAGTTTTTGAGAAAGTCGCAAAAAAGTGAAAAATTATACGAATAAACTACTACTTCCGGTTGACCGATTTTGATGAAAATGTTCGTGTCGGGTCCGGTAGTGGTATGTAACTTAAATTTCAAGTTTCAAGTACATACGATGTTCCGTTCTTGAGATATGTTGTATACACACACACACACACAGACCAATCGCTAAAAACATGTTTTTTGGGTTCAGGGGGTCTGAAAACGTATAGATCCGGTGAAAACTCGATTTCGAAAAATCGACATGAAAACAATACTTTCCTTCCTATATATTCATATCGGCAAGAGAAAGTAAAAATATTATAGTAGACTACTTATTTTTTTTATTCTAATTTAAATTTTATCCAGCAGAATAATTTAAGATTAATATACATTTTAAGTACAGTAAAACCTTGTTTAACCGGCCCTCGTTGGTCCAGATCATATTTGTTGACTGCCAGCCGCGTTGGCGATGTTGGTAACGTGCTCGCCTCTCATCACGCGGTCTTGGGTTCGAATCCCACTCGGGCATGGCATTTTTTCATATGTTACAAAAATTCATTTCATCCTTCACCGTCTGCATTAGCAGCAATTTGCAGAACAGTCGGACGTTAAACAAAAAAAAAAAAAAAATAAATAAAAAAAAAATAAAAAAAAAAAAATTTGTTGACTTTATTTTAAACTAGCATGCCCAGTCGCGGCTTTGTAACCGAAAAATTGTGTAATCACTTTTTTTTAAAATCTTGTGTGAAACACTCACACAACTTTCTCTTGCCAATGCAAATAATGACCAATATAACCTAACATTAGTAATAAAACATAAGAAATAAACAAAAAACTAACCTCAAAAAAAATAACCTTCTTTTAATCATGAGTGAAAGATGCGAAATGACAATCGACCTCAGTTTGGTTTAAAAATACGGAAAATCATTCTTTAATGCTAAACTAGGCTCTCTAGAGAAAAATGCTTTAAATAAAATTTGTAGATCTCTTAAGTTCCTACATATAGGCCTATGATTATATACACTTTGTCGTAAAATGCATACTAAGGCCGAATTCTTAAAAAAATCGGTTTTCACACGTTTTCGTGAGAAAAAAACAGAAAATCGCTAATTACCGCTAAACTAAGCGTTATACAAAAAAAATGTTTGAAATAAAAGTTGAGGGTTTTAAATTCTTTACACTTTTATTATAAATTTTTGCGCTAAAATGCAAATTAAAGCTGTAATTTAAAAAACGAACAATTTTTTTACGTGAAAACAGCCTCACCAAGAATTTCAGCCAACATGGCGCCTACACTATTTTGCAGAGCATAAAAAATATAGTAAACCAGGCGATTTTTAAAAAATTGTAGGACCAGTTTTTGAGAAAATCGCAAAAAAGTGAAAAATTACACGAATAAACTACTACTTCCGGTTGACCGATTTTGATAAAAATGTTTGTGTCGGGTCCACACACACACAGACCAATCGCTAAAAACATGTTTTATGGGTTCAGGGGGTCTGAAAACGTGTAGAGCCTGTGAAATTCGATTTGTTAAAATCGACATAAAAACAATACTTTCCTTCCTATATATTCATATAGGCAAGAGAAAGAAAACATTTTTGTTAGTAAAGTAAAAGTTTGTTTGCTTTTGAAGATTTTCTTCCTGTGGTGTTTATTTGAGCACATGAAAATGGAAAAAACAACCACAAAACAAAATAATTGTCAAAACCAAAAACTTAAATCTACGTTAAACAAAATAAGTCAAAATAAAATATCATAGCAACTGATCACTCACCAATTAAAAGAAAATTATAACAAATTAAAGAAACATAGAACTTTACTTTTATAAAATACTGAACAATACAAAATCGTATCTACATAATAAAATTCAATAAAATTATCATGTGATGTTATCACCAGCTGATCCTTAGCACCACCTCACTATTTGCTAAATCATATGACTTTATTTATGTCAAATCTTTATTTGAATCACATCAGCTGGTTTAAAAGCAGCAGATTATCTAACCTCATAAAAGCCTTAATGTAGGACGTAAACATTATTTTCAACCGTTTAGGGCTAAATTTTAAGGGTTTCAATAGCCTAAAACCTGCACCGGCATCATAGTTACAATATAAAAAAACTGCATGAAAATTGGTTCAGTAATTTAGGAGATAAAGGGGAACATACACACACACACACACACACACACACACACACACACACACACATATATATTATATCAAATTCATATATCAAATTTTATATATACCTATATAGATAAATATTGTAATAATATATTTATAAGAATGATACAAAGGTTGTTCATAAATAAAATATTAGAAAGAAAACTCCCGCTAAGAACTACCCGATCTCTTTTTACTTTCTCTTGCCTATATGAATATATAGGAAGGAAAGTATTGTTTTCATGTCGATTTTTCGAAATTGAGTTTTCACCGGATCTATACGTTTTCAGACCCCCTGAACCCAAAAAACATGTTTTTAGCGATTGGTCTGTGTGTGTGTGTGTGTGTGTGTGTGAACAGAATATCTCAAGAACGGAACATCGTACGAACTTGAAACTTAAAACTTAAGTTACATACCACTACCGGACCCGACACGAACATTTTCATCAAAATCGGTCAACCGGAAGTAGTAGCAACTTAGTTTATTCCTATAATTTTTCACTTTTTTGCGATTTTTTTAAAAACTGGTCCTACGATTTTTTTTAAAATCGCCTGGTTTACTCAATTTTTTATTCTCTACAAGATAGGGTAGGCGCCCTGTTTGCTGAAATTCTGCGTGAGACTGTTTATACGTAAAAACATTTTCTTTTTAAGATTGCGGCTTTAATATGCATTTTAGCGCAAAATGTTATATAATAAAAGTTGTAGAGAATTTAAAATTCTACAACTTTTATTTTGAACATTTTTTTTGTATAACGCTTAGTTTAGCAGTAATTAGCGATTTTCTGTTTTTTTCTCACGAAAACGTGAAAAAAATTGATTTTTTTAAGATTTCGGCCTTAGAATGCATTTTACGACAAAAGTGTATAAAATAAAATTTATAGGAAATTAAGAGATCTACAACTTTTATTTTAAGCATTTTTTTTACAGTGCCTAGTTTAGCGTGAATGAGTGATTTTCCGTATTTTTAAGCCAAACTGAGGTAGATTTTAATTTTGCGTACTTCACTAATGTTTTTTGAGGTTAGTTTTTTGTTTATTTCTAATATTTCATTACTAATGTTAGGTTTATTGTTAATTATTTGCATCGGCAAGAGAAAGTTGTGTGAGTGTTTCACACCAGATTTTTTTTATTTATTCCACTAGAAACATACAACAAACTTCTTAACTACGGATGTCAAACTTTTTTAATTATATACAAAAGTAACTTAACTAATAAATTACAAGACGAAATTAATTATACTGTTAAATTAAATATAAAGTAAAATAATTTAATTGAAAAACTGAAAAGAACTGTAATAAATTACCCTGATGATTGCTAAGAAAACCTTTTGTGTTATTTAATTTCAATCCGGTATACTACTTTAGATTGAGCCAAACAATAAGATTGTTACCATCCGGTAATGTTTTATATTGTAATTTTTAATAGCGTATCAAATAGAGTAGCAAGTAATTTTTATCTTGATCGCTTAAGAAAGGATAATAAATGAAAATACAATACTTGTTACTTTAAATAAGATAGTATCATAGTGTAACTGAAGCAGTAGTTAATTTAATTAAAAAATATAACTATATTGTACAGTTAAATTTACTTTTTTATGCGCGTTCATTCATTTACAAATTTGTAAACTCTTTATACTGTTTTACTAGGTGTTATAAACACAAAATAAATTATCGAAAAAAATTTTTTAGTTTGCTAAATAGTAGGCCTACAATATAAAATATAAAATCAAATAACGGGTGTTTTATTAAGGACGCAAACCTGATTATAAGAAGATAAAAGTAATACATCGGTAAATTTTCTGTCCCCCCCAATCGGTATGTTGGCAACAGTGTACTCAAGGCCAACTATCTAAGACAGTTAAAATGTTCCAGTCAAGCATTAGTGTGGTGACAGCAAGAGTTTCGTTATATTGTGTCAGCAATGGTTTTCTCCAAGGAAGAACGCGTGTTTATTGTAGAGACTTACATAGCGAGTAAATCTACCTTTAGGTAGCCTACTTTCTAAACTACGTCAAAGAGTAAGGAAAAAACGCCCCGAAATGTGGAAGGACAAATCATGGGTTCTCCACCAAGACAATGTGCCGGCTCATTCCGCGTTATCTTTCAAGAGGTCCTAGCCAAGTACAGCATCTCAGTGCCAGAACATCCACCTTATTCACCAGATCTTGCACCATGTGACTTCCTAAGGTGAAATCTGCATTAAAAAGGACAAGATTTGAGTCTGTAGAAGCTGTAAAAGAGAAAGCGGCACGTGTTCTGAAGGAGCTGACAGAAGATGGATTCCAGCACTGTTTTCAGCAATGGAAAATTTACATGGAGTAGAGATAGAGAAGGAGTGTATATTGAAGGTGACAATAAGTGATTATGTATAAAATTAAAATTAAATTTTTTACAACGTGTCTCGTTATTTAATAGCTACACCTTGTACGTCTACAGAGTGATTCACGAAGATATGGAGAAACTTTAGGAGCTCATTGTACATGTAAAAATTATGAAAAAAGTTTATATAAACATGGGTCCGGAAATGCTTCGTTACCGAGTTACGGCTAGCAAAAGATTTCGCCCGGATTTCAGCTTACCAGGTGAAATGAGGTCTTCCTGAAATTCTGGTAAGGTAGATTAAGGGGCGAATTCAATCGTTTCTGATGGTTTTTGACCTGATAACTTGAATAAAACAGGTCCCAGAACAGTAAGTTAAATAGTTTTTGAGAAAACCAGTGTCAAATGCAAAAAATGGAGTGAAAAAACACATTTTTTCATCTTAGTTTTTCCGGTTAATTTTACTTTGTACTGTTATGAATAAAAATTCATTTAATCAAACATCTATTCGCTTTCTGTGTACTTAATTTACACCGGTTTGTTCAGAATAAAATTTTCAACATGTTTTATTCAAAAATTTTAACTGTTTCTTGGTGAAATGACAAAGTTATTCTTGCCCAAAGATGAAAAAAGGTGTTTTTCACTCCATTTTTTGCATTTGTCACTGGTTTTCTTAAAAACTATTAACTTACAGTTTTGGGACCTATTTTATTCAATTTATCAGATCAAAAACCATGAGAAATGATTAAATTCGCCCCTTAATCATCTTACCAGAATTTTAGGAAGACCTCATTTCACTTGGTGAGATGAAATCCGGGTGAAACTTTCGCTACCCGTAACTCGGAAACGAAGCATTTCCGGACCCATGTTTATTATGCAAACTTTTTTCATTATTTTTACTTGTACAATGAGCTCCTAAAGTTTCTGCATATCTTCGTGAATCACTCTGTATCTCTTCTCCCTGAACAAATTATTTACAATTAAATCAACTGATCCGAAATGATTTTTCGTACACCCAGTGATTGTTTGTTAAAAAGTATTGCCATTACTAGTGGGTGTAGAATAGAATGTTAAAAACAAGAAGGAGAATAATAGAAAGAAGAATAAGAAAAGCATAACATTATTCTAATTGGTGTTTGAGACGCCTCAGTAAATCGTGTCTGGTTCACCACAAGATAGCACTACTATTGAAACCATTTTACAATGAGTGTTCCATTGCACACTATCTATGTACCTATGTATGTAGGCTACACCTAAGACGAATACATACGTACATAGTAGCTCCCAGCTCGTTATTATCCGTTTTCTTACACTCTTATCTGATGCATTACTTACATTTTACTACATTATTCAAACTATCCATTATTACTTATTTAGTTTTATATTTACACCACTTATACGGAGTTACTGTACTTACTTACTTACTTACTTACTGCATGCTACTGTACTTTGTTAACTTTATTTTTATATCCATTTATCATGAACTTTACTTTTAACTTACTTATCTATTAATTGCTTCATTTTCTTCGTTTTATCATTGTGGTGATTAGTTGTTGTTTTTTTTTGTATAAATTTGTGGTGATCTTTTATGTATGTATCTGGAATTGATTCTGTTCAGGTATTTTATCGAAAATTTTCAAGATTTTTTTAAAAAATAATTGATTTTTCAACATTTATTTTTAAAATTAATTGATTTTCAGTATTAAGTGGTTTCTTGAATAAACATCCAGTGAAGTTTTACTTATTTATTAATTGCTTCATTTTCTTTGTTTTATCATTGTGGTGATTGGTTTTTTTGTATGAATTTTTGGTGATCTTATATTATTTATTTCATTTATTTATTTATTATTTTATATTATTATTATTATTTTTTTTATTATATATTATTGTTTGTTTTTTTATTTTTTTTTTGTGATTTTATATAAGTATCTAAAATTGATTCTACTCAGGTATTTTATCGAAAATTTTCAAGATTTATTTAAAAATTAATTGATTTTCATTATTAAGTGCTTTCTTGAATAGATCACCAATGAAGTTTTACTTTTCTATTATTTCTTAATTTTCTACTTTTTATCATTGTGGTGATTGATTTTTTTTGTATAAATTTGTGGTGATCTTTTATATAAGTGTCTAGAATTGATTCTATTCAGATATTTTATCGAAAATTTTCAAGATTTATTTTAAAATTAATTGATTTTCATTATTAAGTGCTTTCTTGAATAGATCACCAATGAAGTTTTACTTTTCTATTAATTACTTCATTTTCTTCGTTTTACCATTGTGGTGATTTTTTTAAATTTCTTAATTTGTGGTGATATTTTGTAATTTTATCTGGAATTGATTCTTTTCAGGTATTTTATCAAAAATGTTTAAGATTTGCTTTTAACCCTTTATAGGGCAGTACTACGGGTAAAAATATAGGGCTACTTGTTGTAAAATGTTAAATTTTGTTTTATAGGGACTTGAATACTGTATTTCTAGTGCCAGAACAGTAAGATATTTCTTATAATTTATGTAAAGCCCCGGTAAGTATACTTACCAAGGAACGTTTCTTGAAATAGGAATCACATAATGTTTAGTAGTAAGAATGCTTATTAAAACAATTTGTAGTCCTATATAACAGAAAAAATGTATAGAATAACTTATCTCAAAAAAAGCTTTCCCGCAAAAAACTAGAATGTTCTAAAGTTCCAAAGTAACTAGAATTTTAAAATAAAGAAATATAAGGAAATATCTTCGCAGATCATCAAATAAGTTCAAAAGACATATTTACAAACAAAATTTATTATGTTATTTGAAAGTTTAAAAAATTATCAAACTAAAAATCATGCGGTCCTGGGTTCGAATCCCACTCAGGCACGGCATATTTTCATACGTTACAAAAAAAATCATTTCATCCTCATCACACACAGTTACACCCCAACGTCGTCGCTAATGACCTTGATGTTGATGCGACGTTAAATAAATAAAAAAAATAAAAAATAAAAAAAAATAATTAGCCGGCCGCATTAGCGCAGTTGGTAACGTGCTCGCCTCTCATCGTGCGGTCCTGGGTTCGAATCCCACTCAGGCACGGCTTATTTTCATACGTTAAAAAAATAATTTCATCCTCCATCGTACAAAAGTTACATCCCAACGTCGTCGCTAATGACCGTTGTAGTTGAAGCGACGTTAAATAAATGAATTAAAAAAAAGTGATTAGTATATGATATAAGTGAATGCATATTTGATTTGGTGTGCTGTTGACCGGGGCAGTTTAAATAGAAAGGTTGTTTGAGCGGTTTGATTTATGTAAATGTATTAAATAAATATAATAATCTTATCATTATTCATAGTATAAAGTCACAGATAGACCTGTGTTGTTTAGGTCAAAGCCGAAAGGCTGGTTTGAACCTTCAGAGGTTTTACTAAGTAAAACGAGGAGTGAGGTGGTTTACCATTGCCTTCCTCACTGAGTGGAAAAGTACGCTTATCAGCATGCCAGGCCCTCTGAAAAGCACATATTTTCCACTCTGTAAATGACACCTTCACTTCATTCACCACAGGGTCTGGCTGTACAATGAAATTCATTACTTTCAGAGGTGATAACTCTGATTAGTATCTTTTACACCTCTACCTCTTCTGTTCTTAAATGATTCAGTCATTTAATTGACTGACCATGTGATAAGAAACAGAACTATTTATTTTAGCCCTGCAACGAACAGATTAAATGTAAATAATTTGACACTCCACCTGTCTGTTATGGGCAGAGACCTATGAAATGAAAATTGAGTGAAATAACATTATTTAATTAAATTACGGAGATATATATAAATATTAAAATATGAACGGAACGTTGAACGATACTCAACGATACTTAAAGCGAGCGGCGGACTTGAGAAACGATAAAATATAGAACATTAACTGGTAAACTATTAAATATTAATTCATTAATCGTTGATTTAATTAAACATAAATTTTTTAAACTTTGTGTTTGTTTATTATTGGCCTATTTGATATCATTCTCTTCAGAATTAAAATCTCTACAAGTTTTTCTAAATAAATTTACATATTTATAAGCCATTTAACACAGTTATTGTTCTTCAAACCTAAAAACCGTATTTTTAAGCACAGATTTGTCCGTTTTTCATTGGATATTACAAAAACCTACTGAAGATATGGTTCTGGAACTTATTTAATTCAATTTTTCGGGTCGAAATACATAAGAAACCATCAAATCTACTCATAAAATTCAGTTCCTAGACCTCTAGGATGACTTTATTTAGGCGTATGTTCTGAACCCAGGGCGAAATCTTTCGCTAGCCGTAACTCGCTAACGAAGCGTTTCCGGACCCATGTTTATACGAGTATAAACTTTTTTTATTATTTTGATGAGAGGAAACCACCTTAGAAGTTTGTCGGGTTACTCGTGAGACACCCTGTATAAAATTAAAAGACCAAAGTTCTGTTCGACTAATTTAGTCTACGGGGTCAAATACAGTGATCAGTATTGCAGATTCGTTAAACATAATATGTAAAACGTGTTGACTTTGCATTTTGCAAATTTTGCAGACTGCTAAGTAAAGAATGCAGAATAAATTGGTGGAACACCATTCTACTATGGAGGTCGATTTGTCTCGGATGATCTCTTGGTTGACAAGCCTTAAAGTATGGTTCAAAACAACAATCGCTTGTTGTTTATTTCGTGCTGATTCTAACAATACGAAAATTGCCACGTGGATCAACTGTGCCCAGGTTCAAATATGATCATCAAAGAGCAGTGTTTTCTTAGAATACTTATATCGTCTTCAATTTTACTTTTATTTTTTAATAATAACAGTTTTTCCTATGTACAAAATCTGGTGTGAAACACTAACACAACTGTCTCTTGCCAATGCAAATAATTAACAATAAACCTAATATTAGTAATAAAACACTAGAAATAAACAAAAACTATCTCAAAAAATATAACCTTATTTTAATCATGAGTGAAAGACGCAAAATTAAAATCGACCTCAGTTTGGGTTAAAAATACGGAAATCACTCTTTCTCTCTAAACTAGGCTCTGTAGAGAAAACTGTTCTAAATAAAAGTTATAGTAAAAGTATAGGGTGGGTACCATATTTGCTGAAATTCTTGATGAGGCTTTTTTCACGAAAAACAATTGTTTTTTTAAGATTGCGGCTTTAATATGCATTTCATCGCAAAAATTTTTATAATAAAAGTTGTAGACAATTTAAAATCCTGCAATTTTTATTTCAAACATTTTTTGTATAACGCTTAGTTTAGCAGTAATTAGCGATTTTCTGTTTTTTTCTCATGAAAAGTGTGAAAAATCGATATTTTTAAGATTTCTGCCTTAGATTTCTGCACTTCACGACAAAAGTGTATATAATCAAAGTTATAGAAAATTAAAAGATCTACAACTTTAATTTAGAGCATTTTTCTCTACAGAGCCTAGTTTAACGTGAAAGAGTGGTTTTCCGTATTTTTAAGCCAAATTGAGGTCGGTTTTTCATTTTGCGTCTTTCTCTCATGATTTAAATAAGGTTATGTTTTTGTTTATTTCTAATGTTTTATTACTAATATTTGATTATATTGTTTAAATTATTTGCATTGGCAAGAGAAAGTTGTGTGAGTTTTTCACACATGATTTTTTTCCAATTTTTACAGTATTATGAGAAAATAAGTAGGTACATCACGATATTGTTTTTAATAAGTTTGTGGTAAACTTCAATACAATTGTTTATTTGACATCAAGTAAAAGTAAAATTTAAACAATAATAACAATTCTTTCTTTTTTTTGTAAACATATTTACTAAAGTGTATCGCATTTTGGATCACGATTTGCAATTGTTGTTTGTCAGATAATGTTGAGATGTGTTCAAAGAGTTCTTCCATTATGGGAACATTATATTTATTTGTACGATACAGTATGTAAGTTAGTGAAGCTGTACTAAGCGCAGAATTTAGCCACGTAAAATGAAATGGAAATAAAATAAAATGAACGACTGGATCATTTCTTTCTTTTATTTTCATTATTCAATAACATAACTTGGTACAATATTGTGCATTGAGTTTCGGAGGATGAATCGTGTCTTGTATTTAGAGCGTTGTACATGAAGACAACTCACGACGTTCGTACCAGTCTTGCACTCGCACTCACCTGGTACATATTTGTTGTGTACCTGGCTATCCTAGTCCTTCTAGAATGTTAGATGACTTTAAATATCTGGTGTGAAACACTCACACAACTTTCTCTTACCAATGTACTTTTTTTTTTTTTTTTAATATATTCCTAATTTGTGTACGTTGCAATCTGTTCAATTTAGAACAAAAAGCAACCCCATGACCCAAAGAGATGAGGATGATGTGTAAATGAGGTGTAGTCTTGTACAGACTTAGGCCGACCATTCCTGAGAGAGTATGTAGTATAGGGTGATTCAAAAAGAGCGCCGGTTTTGATATATCAAATTAAGAGATTTATTTTATTGAAAAACTGAAAATAAATACATCAACAAGTTCATCTTTCCTTCCGATTTTATGTATGAAAAATGATGTCTTGCATGTGTCCTCTACTGCGCTGGCACGCATCAACTCTGTCCATGAAATTGGATATTACTGCACGACAAGTTTCGACTTCCATTTGCCCGATAACGCGTCGAATTTCCTCCTTCAAGTCATTGATGTTTCGGGGTTTATTGGCATACAGCAATGACTTCAGATGACCCCAAAGAGGAAAGTCACAAGGCGTCAAGTCACACGACCTTGGTAGCCACTGATGGTCGGAATTACGAGAAATGATGCGATCCTGGAACCGTTTACGGAGCAACAACATTGTTTCTCGTGCAGCGTGACAGGTGGCACCATCCTGCTGAAACCACAACTCGTCAATGTCCATTCCATCCAAATGACGCCACAAAAACTCCCTAATTTGCTGGGTTAACAGCCACACTGTCACGAACCAACGCAACGTTCTGCTCAGTTTGGCCAGAACGACGACGTCCAGAACTTTTAAGGTCGACTGTTGAACCCGTCTCAAAAAACTTTTTCATGAGCCTGCGAACTGTTGATTCATTCGGTGCTTCATTACGTCCTAGAGTACCGCGAAGTCGCCTGACAGTAGCCGCATAACTCTCTCCACTCTGGTAAAATGTTTTGACGATTAACACTCATTGCGCAATAGTAAACTTCTCCATGGTTAGACACAGACTGCGAGAGTACTACACTGCGAACAAGAGAAACTACAACTGAATCGTCAATCGGAATGTTCTCCAAAATAGAAATGTGGTCAAACAATGTTGCCAACCGATAAACAAAAATTTACCAGCCGTTTAAAAACCGGCGTTCTTTTTGAATCACCCTTTACATGAAGACAACTCACGACATTCGTACCAGTCCTGCACTCGCTCTCACCTGGTACACATTTGTTGTGTACCTGACTATCCTAGTCTAGATTGTTAGATAACTTAAAATATATGGTGTGAAACACTCACACAACTTTCTCTCGCCAATGCATTTTTTTATATATATTTTTTTTATTCCTTATTTGTGTACGTTGCAATCTATTCAATTGAGAACAATAAGCAACCCCATGACCGAAAGAGATAAGGATGATGTGTAAATGAGGTATAGTCTTGTACAGACCTAGGCCGACCATTCCTGAGAGAGTATGGTTAATTAAACCCCAACCATCAAAGTACACCGGTAACCACTGTCTAGTATTCAAATCCGTATAAAAGCAACTACCTTTACTAGGATTTGAACCCGGAACCTTCGTCTCCAATAAATCAGCTGTTAAACAGCTGATTTTGGCGACGACTTTACCTCTAGACCAAGCCGGTGGGTTAAATGTAAATAATGACGAATATAACCTAACATTACTAATAAAATATTAGAAATAAACAAAAAACTAACCTCAAAAACATAACCTTATTTTAATCATGAGTGAATGAAGCAAAATGAAAATCAACCTCAGTTTGGCTTTAAAATACGGAAAATCACTCATTCACGCTAAACTAGGCTCTGTAGAGAAATATGCTTTAATTAAAAGTTGTAGATCTTTTAATTTCCTATAAATTAGATTACCTATAAACACTTCTAAGGCCTAAGGCTCACTAAGGCCGAAATCTTAAAAAAATCGATTTTTCACGTTTTCGTGGGAAAAACACAGAAAATCGCTAATTACTACTAAACTAAGCATTATACAAGAAAGTGTTAAAATAAAAGTTGTAGGATTATATATTATCTACAACTTTTATTATATATTGTTTTGCGCTAAAATGCATAATAAAAGCCGCAAATTTAAAAAAACAAAGTTTTTACGTGAAAACAGTTTCACGAAGAATTCCAGCAAACATGACGCCTATCCTATCCTCTCTTGTAGAGCATAAAAAACTTACTAAACCAGGCGATTTTTAAAAAAATCGTAGGACCAGTTTTTGAGAAAATCGCAAAAAAGTGAAAAATTACATGAATAAACTACAGCTTCTGGTTGACCGATTTTGATGAAAATGTTCGTGTCGGGTTCGGTAGTTGTGTCTAACTTAAGTTTCAAGTTCGTACGATGTTCCGTTCTTGAGATATTTTGTATAAACACATACACACACAGACCAATCGCTAAAAACATGTTTGTGTGGGTTCAGGGTTTTTGAAAACATATAGATCCGGTGAAGAGTGGATTTGTTAAAATCGACATGAAAACAATACTTTCCTTCCTATATATTCATATAGGCAAGAGAAAGTAAAAATATATCCAACAGAATATGTTCACATGAACGGCGTATACTTTTAATAAAAATAATACAAACTAAATAAACAGAAGTTATAAATATCAAAAGAATTATAGTGAAAGCTTTGAACATTGAAATTAATGATTCAGAACATGATAGGTACATTATAATAATATTGCAATTCCGGAAAGCGTAAGAATTATTCCTGACACCAGTATCGTTAAACCTTACCGAAGCTGCAGCAATCAATACGAGGTGTGGCTATTAAATAACGAGACTGACGTAAAAAAATTTGTTCTTATTTTATATATAATCACTTATTGTCACCTTCAATATACACTCCTTCTCTGTCCCTACAACGCTCCATGCGAATTTTCCATTGTTGAAACAGTGCTGGAAGTCATCTTCTGTCAGCTCCAAAAACATATTTGAAATTAAGCTCGCAAAACTGTTTGTACTGACACTTTGTACGCGATTGAAAATGACCCAGATTTTTTGAAAACAATAGTAACATGTGATGAAACGTGGTTTTTTACTTATGATCCGGAAACGAAACGCCAATCCATGCACTGGAAGAGCCGAACTTCACCGAAAGACAAAAACAGCTCGAATGAGCAAGTCAAAATTTAAAGCAATGATGATTGTTTTTTTTTATATCCATGGATTGTGTACCTTCACTGGGTTTCTGAAGGTCAAACAATTAATCAATATTACTACCTTGAGGTACTTTTTAAACTACGTCAAAAAGTAAGGAAAACGCCCCGAAATGTGGAAGGACATATCATGGGTTCTCCACCAAGACAATGCGCCAGTTCATTCCGTGTTATCTGTGAAGAGGTTCCTAGCCAAGTACAGCATCTCAGTGTTTGTTAGAACATCCACCTTATTCACCGGATCTTGCACCATGTGACTTCTACCTGTTCTCTAAGGTGAAATTTGCATTAAAAGGACAAGATTTGAGTCTGTGGAAGCTGTAAAAGAGAAAGCGGCACGTGTCCTGAAGGAGCTGACAGAAGATGATTTACAGCACTGTTTCCAATAATGGAAAATTCGTATGGAGCGTTGTAGGGATAGAGAAGGAGTGTATATTGAAGGTGACAATAAGTTATTGTGTATAAAATAAAAATACAACTTTTTACAACGTCAGTTTCGTTATTTAATAGCCACTTCCCGTATATTAAATTAGAAAAAACTTTCAATAAATTAAAAAATAATGGAATAGATTATGTTTTCCCCACGTGTAGGGCAAATTTTAGATCATGAGTGGTGATTTTAGACGTTTGTGGAAGCTCTTTTTCAACCTAAACTCTCAGTATTTGCTCGCTGTAGGTTTTTTCATCTCTTCTGTCCTAACAGTTGCACCACCTTAAATCTAGATTTGCCGGCAAATTTTTCACTTTAAAAATTTAATTAATCCAGATACACCGGAAATAAAAATATTAAATCTTTGATGATCTGAAATTGTCAACAATTTGCAATCATACTGCAGTTAACTTTAGTTGTCATAAAATGGAATAATATTATTATTGTTACTTTCTCCTGCTTATTAAGCATTTCGCTTGAAATGCGCCCGGTAAGAGTTTTCGCAGCCGGCGCAAGCGAACTGCTTATTTAGCGCTAACAACTTTGATCGAATTTCACATTTATCTTTATTCTTTTAATTATCGATCAAAACATGTTTCCAATGCTTTAGTATAACATTGTTTCACTTTAAACGACATTTAGTCTTCATTTCAGTATTAAAAACAAACTGCAAACATTTATTTTCAATAATTTTAATGCCGCGGGACCCGATTTAGTATGTTTTTTAATATCGGATCTCGGAAAATGTCCTCCTCCTCCGATTGACGTTAGGTGGCAGCACCGTATACATGTTACATGTTACGGTTCGGCTGCCCTGTCTTATATGCTATAATTTTGCTGTGAGTTGGCATGCTCGGCTAGCTCAATCGGTAGAGCATTAGACTCTTAATCTCAGGGTCGTGGGTTCGAGCCCCACGTTGGGCGGTTAATTTTTTTCTTCATAAAATCAATTTTATACAAACAATTTATTTACAAAAAAGGTAAAACTATAATAAATTATTATTATTTTTATTATTATTTTTATTATTATTATTATTATAAATAATAAATTATTTTTTAACGTCATACTTATCATCTCGCGTATTGTTATGATAGAATATCCTCACAAAATTACAATAAAATTGTAAACTGACCGGTAAGAGTTTTGCAGAAACGGTCGCATCAATAGTCAATTTATTTTTAGAAATTATATAATATATTCAACAAAACGTTATGATATCCTCTCAAAATTACAATAAAATTGTAAACTGACCGGTAAGAGTTTTGCAGAAACTGCGTTGTACTAACAATTCAAAGGTGTAACAAAAGCTTAAGGATATCTGGAGTAGGTAAGAGTTTGAAAATATGGCACAAACATCACAAAAACGTATAAATTAAAAATCTATATATAATTAAGTTTATATATAGATTGTTAATTTATACGTTTTTGTGATGTTTGTGCCATATTTTCAAACTCTTACCTACTCCAGATATCCTTAACCTTTTGTTACACCTTTGAATTGTTAGTACAACGCAGTTTCTGCAAAACTCTTACCGGTCAGTTTACAATTTTATTGTAATTTTGAGAGTATGAATATATAGGAACGAATGTATTGTTGTCACGTCGATTTTTCGAAATCGAATTTTCACGGGATATAGGCCTACACATTTTCAGACCCCCGGAACCCAAAAAACATATTTTTAGCGATTGGTGTGTGTTAACAAAATATCTCATGAACGGAATATTGTACGAAGTTGCAACTTGGAACTTAATATATAGGAAGAAAAGTATTGTTTTCATGTTGAGTTTTCAAAATCGAGTTTTCACAGGATATGCTATACACGTTTTCAGATCCCGGAACCCAAAAAACATGTTTTTAGCGATTGGTGTGTGTTAACAAAATATCTCATAATCGGAATATTGAACTAAGTTGCAACTTGGAACTTAATAGCCCCTATAGGAAGGAAAGTATTGTTGTATGTCGATTTTTCGAAATCGAGTGTTCACGGGATATACACGTTTTCAGAACCCCGGAACCCAAATCACCTGTTTTAGCGATTGGTGTGTGTGTGTTAACAAAATATCTCATAAACGGAAAATTGTACAAAGTTGCACCTTGGAACTTAATATATAGGAAGGAAAAGTTTTGTTTTCAAGTCGATTTTTCGAAATGGAGTTTTCACCGGATATACACGTTTTCAGACCATTTGAACCCAAAAAACATGTTTTTAGCGATTGGTGTGTGTGTGGTTGTGTGTATGTTAACAAAATATCTCATAAACGGAATATTGTTCGAATTTGCAACTTGGAACTTAAGTTAGCTATTACCAGAGGACCCGACTCGAACAATCCAACCTAAGGTTGGTTTTCATTTTGCATCATTCACTCATGGTTGAAATAAGGTTATGTTCTTTTAGGTTAGTTTTTTGTTTATTTCTAATGTTAGGTTATACTGTTTTTTATTTGCATTGGCAAGAGAAAGTAGTGTGAGTGTTTGAAATAAAAGTTGTAGGATTTTAAATTCTCTACATTTTTATTATACAATTTTTTGGGCTAAAATGCATATTAAAGCCGCAATCTTAAAAAACCATTTTTTAACGTAAAAACAGCCTAACCAAGAATTTCAGCAAAAATGGCGCCTACCCTATCTTGTAGTGCATAAAAAAGTTAGTAAACCAGGCGATTTAAAAAAAATCGTAGTACCAGTTCTTGAGAAAATCCGAAAACAGTGAAAAATTACACGAATAATCTACTACTTCCGGTTTACCGATTTTGATGAAAATTTTCGTGTCGGGTCCGGTAGTGGTAAGTAACTTAAGTTTCCAGTTTCAAGTTCGTACGATGTTCCGTTCTTGAGATATTCTGTTCACACACACACACACACACTCAGAGACACTCAGACCAATCGCTAAAAACATGTTTTTTGGGTTCAGGGGGTTTGAAAACGTGTAGATCCAGTGAAATCTCGATTTCCAAAAATCGACATGAAAACAATACTTTCCTTCCTATATATTCATACAGGCAAGAGAAAGTATTGTATTAGTTCACCTTACAAAAGCTAAATAATCCAGATACACTTGAAATGAAAATATTAAATCACTGATGACCTAAAATTGTCAGCAATTTGTAATGATACTACAATTAACTATAATTGTCATATAATGAACTAATTATTATTATTATTATTATTTGAAAAGTAACGTTTTATTACGATCAGTGGAACAAATTGATTGATAAAATTTAAAAGCAATAAAGATAAATTTTATTAAGCAATTAATTGATATGTCGTTTTTATTGTTAATTAAAAAGCAATAAAACAAATCGAATGTATCGCGATTGATATGTCCATAAATCAATTAATCTTGTAATTATTGATTTATTATTACGCTTTTATTTTTTATTTGTTCACGATTATTAGTGGCCGTTGTTTAGTTGAATAGTTTTATTGGTTAAGAAATCGTGATTTAATGATTGCTCTGTAATAATAACCTGTAATAGTTTTATCGTTCAAAATAATGATCTAGAAGAATTAAAACAAGTTTGTGTTCAATCACAAATACTGATTTCTGGATAAATTTTTTATTTTTACTTTCTCTTGCCTATATAAATATATAAGAAAGGAAAGTATTGTTTTCATGTCGATTTTTCGAAATCGAGTTTGCACCGGATCTACACATTTTCAGACCCCCTGAACCCAAAAAAGATGTTTTTAAAGATTGGTCTGTGTGTGTGTGTGTGTGTGTGTGTGTGTGTGTGTGTGTGCGCGCGTGCGTGCGTGCGTGCGTGTGTGAACAGAATATCTCAAAAACGAAACATCGTTCGAACTTGAAACTTAAGTTAGACACCACTACCGGACCAGACACGAACATTTTCATCAAAATCGGTCAACCGGAAGTAGTAGTTTATTCGTGTAATTTTTCACTTTTTTGTGATTTTCTCAAAAACTTGTCTTACGATTTTTTTTAAAAATCGCGTGGTTTGTTGAATTTTTTATGCTCTACAAGATAGGGTAGGTGCCATGTTTGCTGAAATTCTTGGTCTGGCTGTTTTCCCGTAAAAAAATTCTTTTTCTAAGATTACGGCTTTAATATGCATTTTATCGCAAAAATTTATATAATAAAAGTTGTAGACAATTTAAAATCCTACAACTTTTATTTCAAAAAATTTTTTGTATTACGCTTAGTTAGCGGTAATTAGCGATTTTTGGTTTTTTTCTCACGAAAACGTGTGAAAAATCGATTATATATTTTTTTAGATTTCGCCCTTAGTATGCATTTTACGACAGAAGTGTATATAATCAAATTTATAGGAAATTAAAAGATCTACAACTTTATACTGAGAATTTTTCTCTACAGAGCCAAGTTTAGCGTGAAGGAGTGATTTTCTCTATTATTAAGCCAAACCGGTGTTGCTGTTAATTTGGCGTCTTTCACTCATGAAAAAATTAAATTACGTTTATTGAGGTTAGTTTTTGTTTATTTCTAATGTTCTATTACTAATGTTAGCATTATTGTTAATTATTTGTATTGGCAAAAGAAAGTTGTGTGAGTGTTTCACACCAGATTTTTTTATTTTGTAATCCCTAATTTGTGTACGTTCCAATCTGTTGAATTCAGAACAATAAGCAACCCCATGACCCAATCAGATGAGGATGATGTGTATGATGTGTAAATGAGGTGTAGTCTTGTACGGACTCAGGTCGACCATTCCTGAGAGTATGGTTAATGGAACCCCACCATCAAAGTACACCGGTAACCACTGTCTAGCATTCAAATCCGTATAAAAGTTAAAAATCCGTATAAAAATTAGGTGTGTAGTTTGTACCTCTACTAGGATTTGAACCAGGAACCTCTCCGAAAATCAGCTGTTTTTAAACAGCTGATTTTGGTGACGACTTTACCTTTAGACCAACCTAGTGGGTTCTGAAATTTAATAAAAGAATATTGTTTATAAATTTCATCGTCATGATTTTCTTCTTCTTCTTCTTCTTCTGCCTTTCAAGGATTAGGCATCTCTGCCTGTTCCGAACCTCTCAAATCTGCCCATCTCTTTCTCGGGCGTCCTCGTTCTCTCCTGCCCTCCGGCTTATATAAATAGCCCAGTGTCTGCTTAGGTATTCTATCCTCCCGCATTCTGTTTACATGCTCTAACCACTGCATTCTGTTCTGGGATACCTTGTTGTTTATAGAGAAGATGTTGAGTTCTTTCCTTATCTCGGTATTCCTGTAACGATCTTCTGTACTACACCCATACGTATTTGGAAGAAATTTCATTTCAGATGCTTGCAATCTACTCTCCTCTCGCTGTCATAGCACCCAAGTTTTACTGCCATAGAGTAGAGTCGGCACTGCTAATGTTTTATAAAATCTTACCCTCGTGTTTTTGCTGGTGCTATTTTTTTAAGTGCGGTGGATAGCTCCGCATATTTGCTGAAATCGGTGCATCTTTATCCTGCTGGTATGTAATGTTGCAACCTAGATCTGAAAGTGGGATCTGTTCCAAAATATTATTATGATTTTCTTTTATTCGTTTTACTTTCACACTGAAATGTTTGGTTTTTAAAGCGAGACTCGCCACTTCAGCGGTGCATGCGCCGCTTCCGTGTCTTGCATCAGTGGGGTTTGGTAGAAGTGCCTTGCGCACTTGCACTTTGCTATAAGGTGAAGTTCGGTCGCCGAATTGGTTGGATGGATGAGAATATTTTCACTTTTTTCAGCAAACTGGTCGGTTAATGATAATTTTAGCTATAGGTTATTCTTAATATAATTTGGTTAGGGCTCAAAATATGTTCTACAAGGTTTCTCATGAGGACGCAACGTTTAGGAGATATAAAATGCTTACCTTTCAGGAGATGGGCAAACCAAAATTTTATAGTTACCAGATTTTTATGTATTTTTCAAAACAATTGGTTAAATGATTTTTTGTAATCTGAAAAATTAAAAAATGTTGGATAGGGTAGCATCCCCTATAGGACCTCGAACTAAAATTTGTAAAATTACCCGCCATGCCAGGGGTACGAGTAGCTTTAACTTGTTCCAAATGAAAATTTGCCAAAGAAAACCGTTCTGAAGGTGTATAAAAAAAGGTAAGTCCTAAGAAGCCGAAATTTAATTTTTTGAGTTTTCTTAGCGAACCGGTAGGTTAAGGGCAACTTTAGCTACATAGTCTTGAAGTACTTCGAGAGGAGCACAAAAAAGGTTCTAATACACTTTATCGTTAAAGTAATGGCTTAAAAGGATTAAAACAAGTTTGTGTTCAATCACAAATCGTGATTTCTTTCTGAAATTTAATAAAAAATATTGTTTATAAAATTCATCTTCATGATTTTCTTTTATTCGTTTTACTTTCACGCTGAAATGTTTTGTTTTTAAAGGGAGACAGACTCGCCATTTCAGCGGTGTATGCGCTGCTTCCGTGTCTTGCATCAGTGGGGTTATTTTTGGATCGGAATTATAGAAGTGCCCTGCGCACACGCTCTTTGTCATAAGGTGAAGTTCGGCCTGTTGGATGGATGGGAATATTTTCGCTTTTTTCAGCAAACCGGTTGGTTAATGATAATTTTAGGTATAGGTTATTTTAATATAATTTGGTTAGGGCTCAAAATAGGTTCTACAAGGTTTTTCATGATAACGCAACGTTTACGAGTTATAAAATGCTTACCCTTTAGGAGATCGACAAACGAAAATTTTAGGGTTACCAGATTTTTATGTAATTTTCAAAAAATATTTCGTTAAATGATTTTTTGATCTGAAAAATTGAAAAATGTTGGATTAGGTAGCAATCCCTGTAGGATCCCGAACTAAAATTTGTAAAATTACCCGGGATACCAGGGGTACATGTAACTTTCACTTGTTCCAAATGAAAATTTGCCGAAGAAAACTGTTCTGAAGGTGTATAATCGGAATCATAGAAGTGCCCCGCGTACTCGCACTTTACCATAAGGTGAAGTTTGGCAGCCAAAGGGGTTGGATCGATGAGAATATTTTCGCTTTTTTCAGCAAACCGGTCGGTTAATGATTTTAGCTATAGATTATTCTTAAAATAATTTTGGTAAGGCTGAAAATATGTTCTACAAAGTTTCTCATGAGGACACAACGTTTAGGAGATATAAAATGCTTACCTTTGAGGAGATCTGCAAACCAAATTTTAGGGTGACCAGATTTTTATGTATGTATGCCTGCAACAAATTACTATCTTCAAAGTCCCTGTCCCACAAAACAAAGATTAGACTATATAAAACAATCATATGTCCAGTTCTATTATATGGCTCTGAAACGTGGAGAATGACCAAGATGGAAGAAAAAAAGCTGATAGTGTTTGAAAATAAAGTCCTGCGCAAGGTATATGGGCCCACATATGAACAAGGAGAATGGAGAAGAAAACACAACAAGGAAATTAGGGACCTCTACAGTAACCCAGACATTGTAAGCGAAATAAAATGTAGGAGACTGCGATGGTCTGGGCACGTGCTAAAAAGAGGAGAAGAGTCCAACCTGAAGAAAATATTAGACCCCAACCCCACAGGAAGGCGCCCCCGGGGAAGACCTAGACAAAGATGGTGGAAGCAGGTTAAGACCGACATGGTGAGACATGGAGCTACAGAAAAAGATGCTGAAGATCGAGCGACATGGAGGCTTTTTGTTGGTGCGGCTAAATATCAACTCCGATATAGATGGCCATGGGAGTAAGTAAGTAAGTAAGTAAGATTTTTATGTAATTTTCAAAAAACATTTCGTTAAATGATATTTTGTAATCTGAAGAATTAAAAAATGTTGGATTGGGTAGCATCCCCTATAGGACCTCGAACTAAAATTTATAAAATTACCCGCGATGCCAGGGGTATAAATATAACCAACTACGGTGGCACCGGGCCGCACATGCGCAGTAAGTAGCTCCCCCACCACAGCGTCGTAGCCTGATACAGGCTGCCTCTAAAGTAGTACTCACTACTCATTGTGATCTGTTCATGCGGTAATCGTTTTGACATTTGTGTCGCTGTCGAAAGTCGCACGCCGTCGAAATTAGTTGCGCGCGCACAAAATACGGGGGTAAATGTCTGCGATTCATTTTAGGGTAATAGGCAATAAGTTTTTTCTAAATGATGTCCCTACCATACGTTTTGACAGGCTGAAAGAGAGGTACGTCATACCCTCATTCTGTTATATTTATTATACGGTTCTTTTTGTTAATATTTCATACAACTGATATTGTGCGAGTGTAGTTGATTTCTAAAAATTGACGTATGTTTGTATAAAGTTCACAACTATAAAAATTGATTCAGCTTCTTGGAATACTAATAGAAAGGAGACACCAGACACGATGATATATCTCTTACTTCCCTTCAAAAAGTGATTTTTTCAAGCTCGTTTATTATTTCTCTTTCTACCCTACATATATCAAATTAAAGATAAAATTATATAGGTATTATATAACAAAATAATAAAACGCATATTATGTCATCCTGGAAAAGAAGTTATATTAGCCTATGTGATACGCAAAAAATGCGATCAGTTTTAAACGTCTAACTTTGTACGAGCGTATCTTATATAAATATCAGAATATACTAATAACATTTATATTGTAATAAAATAAGATTCATTAGGAATCACATATCAGAGTGCGTAGAATTTTTTGATGAAAAATGAGCTTGTTAGAGTGTAGTGAACGAAACTGGCCGGCAGAGTGCCCTACCGGACCGCGTATTGTCACTATTGTGCTTGAACACCGTGCACTGATTGAAATGAGTTGAGGGGAACTGCGGACGCAACACATTCTCTCTCTGTCTCGCTACCCTCCCTACATGCCACCGTAATTGGCGAACAGTATACGTGTAACTTTAACTTGTTCCGATTAAAAATTTGCCGATGAAAACCGTTCTGGAGGTGTAAAAAAGGAAAACATAATAAACGGTAAGCCCTAAGAAGCCGAAATTTATTTTGTTTAGTTTTCTTAGCGAACCGGTAGGTTAAGGGCAACTTTAGCTACATGGTTTAAAAGTACTTCGGGAGGTGCACAAAAAAGGTTCTATCTTTCTAAACACAAAATAAATCGTAAGTTTATTCCTGAATTAAAAATCGAAAGTACTTTTTTAAACAAAAGAATATAAATTGTCGTATTTCAAGATTAATTCAAACGAATAAAGAGAAGTGAAGAGGTACAGTGTACATATATATGAGGAGCATCCGACTGGGGACACCCATAAGTTACCCAGCGGGCAATTTACCTCGTTCAACTCAACATGGCCGCACCTATTTGATACACCAAGTAGTATTTTATGGAGCCTATGGATGTGTCTTGTACGTTGGTTGGTCTTTTATTTTATCTGTTCCAATGATAATACTCAGAGATATATCTTTATTCACTATCTCTTTCTTTTTCTAATCGTATCATCCGATACCTTCATTTCATCTTTAATGTATTTACTCGCAACAGGTGATCACAATCTACACATATAGGTAGTGTAGTCGTCATTATTATTGTGATCAACGTGTTATTTCAATGATAATCACGTTTAAGACCTCACCGCTTTAAAAACCTACTCCATTGTACTATTTTTCTACGTTGCAGTTCATTCTCTCCTCTTTTTTCTTCTATTTCTGTTTTTACGTATTGGTCTCTTCTTCACCATCTTTTTTACCTCAGGTTAATACCCAGAAGCCTTTTTTAAATTCCTTCATTATTGGTTCCAATCAACTCGATTTTGAGAAATCGAGTTTTCACCGGATCTACACGTTTTCAGACCCCCTGAATCCAAAAAACATGTTTTAGCGATTGGTCTTTGTGTGTGTGTGTGTGTGTGTGTGTATGTATGTGTGTGTGTGTGTGCGCGCGCGCGCGCGCGCGCGTGTGTGTGTGTATGTGTATACAGAATATCTCAAGAACGGAACATCGTACGAACTTGAAACTTGAAACTTAAGTTACATACCACTTCCGGACCCGACACGAACACTTTCATCAAAATCGGTCAATTGGAAGTAGTAGTTTATTCGTGTCATTTTGCATTTTTTTGCAAATTACTCAAAAACGGTTTATGCGATTTTTTTAAAAAATCGCCCATTTACTAAACTTTTTATCCTCTACAAAATAGGGTAGGCGCCAAGTCTGCTGAAATTTTTGGGGAGGTTGTTTTCTCGTAAAGAAAATTGTTTTTTAAGATAGTTAATGTGCATTTTACCGCAAAAATGTATTTAATTAAAGTTATAGAGAATTTAAAATCCTAAATCTTCTATTTCAAATATTTTTTGTATAACGCTTAGTTTAATAATGGCAATTAGTGTTTTTTCCATGAAAATTTGTAAAGGAATGAGATTTTTAAGATTGCGGCCTTAGCATGATTTTACGACAAAAGTGTTTATAATCAAAGTTATGGGAAATTAAAGAACTGTAACTTTTATTTTAAGCATTTCTCTGTACAGAGTCTAGTTAAAAGGCAAATAGTGATTTTCCGTATTTTTAAGGTGCACAGAGGTTGATTTTAATATTGCGTCATTCACTCATGATTAAAATTAGGTTATGTTCTTCATTTTACATTGTTTACTTATGATTAAACATAGATTGTGAAGAAAATTTACATTGGCAAGAAAAAGTCGTGGGAGTGTGTCACACCAGATTTTTTTTTTGTCATTATGAGAAAAGGTCAAGGTAATAAATAAAATATTTTAGAAACCTTTTTTTCTATTAATTAGCAAGAATTTGAAAACTTTTAGCATACTTGAATAAATTATAGATTTAAAAAAAACTTTTTAGAATATTAAAAAATAAAAGAGAAAATAAATCAGGCTTGAAAATTTGTAATAGGATCTTTAATTTCGGCATAGCTGCCAGCTATTTCTTTTGTTCGCTTTTCAATACACCGATTAGAATAGATTAAGATGTTATTTTGTTTTTTAAAAGAAACCACTGATAATTTGCATGTATTTTTACTTGAATAGATTCAGTTATTTCGGCAAATTCTTTTAGGTCTACTTAATTTTAATAATATTATCAGTTTTAGACAGTTAACAACATTTTTATGAACTAATGGCCCTCAAGGCTGTACGTCATTTTCTATTATTAAGATCGTGTAAAAACTAAAATTATACTTTAAAATATATTAATTATTTTAAACAATTCATAGAATCTTTGGTTAGATCAACCTGAAAATATATATTGAGACACTTATTGCTAAGGTCCGTTTCGGGATCTAGGTAATTAAATAATTAATACACTAAAGTTTACAATTACAAATATTTATTACACTAAAAGATTACAAAATAAATAATAAACTAATTATAATAAAGTAATACAATAAATAACTTATTAAATAACTTATATAATGAGAGAGTGGCAGAGAATCAATCCTCCCACAGTGGTATTAGGAAGAAAAAACAAAGGATTGAGATTTAGTTGTCTGGGATTTGCAGACGATCTAGCGCTACTAGCAACAAATGCAGAGGGAGCCATTGCCCAAGTTAAATCTCTAGAAGATATAGCAGGAAAGATAGGACTCAAAATATCGTATGAAAAAACTAAAATGATGAATTTAGGAGAGGACAAATCTAAACACATAATGATAAATGACAACAAAGTGGGATTAGTTGAGAAATTTAATTATCTAGGGGAAATTATCACTAAAAATAATAATGAGGCAATAAATTGGGCTGAAAGATCAGCCAAGATAAACAGCACCTATAAGATGGTGAAAAACACTTATAAGAAAAAATGTCTCTCAATTCAATCTAAATTAAAACACTATAAAACAGTTGTCCAACCCAAAATTACCTATTGCAGTGAAACCTTGTTTAAAATAAAATCCAAGATTAACACTGACAGAGTTGTCAAAAAGGAAAGAGAAATAGTGAGAACCTGCATAGGCAAGAGGAACAAAGTGAAAGGACACTGGAGACTTTTGCCCAATAGTGAAGTTTACAAAACTATTGATCCAGTAACTGAGACGATGAGGAATAAGAGAATATCATACCTCGGTCACATATTGAGATATCCAGAAAATAGATATGTCAAACAGATATTGAATTTCTGTTGTGGACTCGCTCTCAAACCGGTATGGATGAGAGAAATAAATGAAGATCTGGAGGAGATGGGATTAAAAATTAAAGACCTCCAAAATAAATCCGAAAAATTAAACATCAATTAAAGCTTTAAATTTGCACCTCCTCCAACTAAAAAATATAAAAGTATCGTATCAGATGAAGTGAGACTGGCCCGATCGCTTAGAATGAGGGCCTACTGGGAAAAGAGAAAACAACGTAAAACTAAATAAATTTTAAACTAACTTAAAGTGATCCAGTGTGGTCTTAAAAGTAAAAAAAAAATAATAAAAAAAACTTATTAATTTACTTAAAATAAATAATAAACAATAAATAACTTAATAATTTACTTAGCACTACTTAAACCAATTTTATGGACGACACATACAAAATGAAACTGAATACACAAAAACTGAACTTAATACACCTACACAAAGACTTTACACAATACACACACAAACGAAGACAGTATGTATAACAATCGTGAATCACTACAATGCTCGGATACGTAACCTGAAATACGCACAGTAACGACTCGTCAAAGATCAAACGAAATACTACTTCTGACCGCACTCGGGGGTCTCTTTTATAGTCATTCAAAAAGATAACTCTAGAAAACCAGAGAAACTTCATGTAAATAATAAATAATTAATAATTATAAAAGTAAATAATAAAGTACAAAAATTAGAGATGGCGTATGTACAGAGGAAAGGATTTTACAACAAAAAGTGTATCTCCCGCAACACCAAGTTAAGACACTTAAACACGGTGGTCCTCCCACAGGTTTTGTACGCGGCTGAGACTCTGACATGTTACAGAAAGGGAGAACTTGCAAAGCTGGACAAGGTACACAGAAGATTTGCCCAGACAATATTGGGAACAGTCTATGACCCGGACACTAACGTACATAAAAAACGATCAAACGAAGTAATAATGAATTTTCTGGGGGAATCCTTGGCAACAAAGTGTCGGAAAAGATGACTGCAATATTACGGATATCTAATGAGGTTTAGGGATGTAGAAAATGAGACCTACAAGTTGATCAGAAGCCAGGAAGGACTTAAAACCAGAGACAGATGGTTGAAGGAAGTGGAGGAAGACCTCATAACGTTGGACATCTCGGGCAACGACATTATGAACAGAGACATTTTTAGGCACAAGATTAAGACTTTCGGGAATTTCCATTCTGCTGAGTCCAAGACTAGAGTCTGGACAGAGGAGGAGAGACAGGTGGTGAGTAGGAGGATGAGGGAGTACCACGCAATGAGGCGACAGCTCCCAAAACAGCTTAAGGGAAAATGAATTTAATTGCATAACTAGTGCGCTCTTAAAAGGGCTATACAATTAAAAAAAAAAAAAAGTACAAAAAATAACCCTTTATAAGTGAGTGCTAGAAAAATCCATTGTAAACAAGTCAACAATAGGTCTTTTGTAAATAGAAGGTGTTACAATTCTCTTTCACAAATAATTGTACACAATAGCGCAGTCCTATTAAAGAATTTTTATTAATAGGCATACCTTTATTGTCATTATTGTTCTATTGTCACTTATTGTTACTATTTCACTCTATTATTCTTTCTTTACTATTTTAATGAATGAAATTCTAGAACCTTCGCGAACCCTGTCTTTTCGATATTGTCACAATATTTTTATGCAATTTTAAATCATCTTCCTAGGATAGAGAGACGACAACTGATATGGTATGGTCATGTGCAGAGAATGGGTGATGAGAGGTGGCCAAAAAGAATGTTGTCTTATGTCCCAACCAACAGAAGGAAGAAAGGTAGACCAAGGAAAACGTGGAAAAAGGGAATACAGGAAGCCATGAGGGAGAGAGGGATGGATGAGGGTGATTGGGAGGATAGAAGAGAATGGAGATTGAAGTGCGGGAAGCGGCGCCGGCCGTAGGAACCCCGGAAAAAAAACATCTTCCTATCGCCTTGTTGTTTAAGTCATCAGCTGAAAGGGTGGTTTGAACCTCTAAAGCAGTGATTCTCAACCTAGGGGTCGTGGTGATATTATAGAAGGGTTGCAAAACAAAAATCAAATCATTTAATCATTTTGTGAGAAAAAAATCTGGTGTGAAACACTCACACAACGTTCTCTTGCCAATGCAAATAATACATACCTGTAACACCCTATATCTTTTGTAATTTGCTTTACATATTCTAATCTTTGCCTTCCCCTACAATTTACTCCCTCAATATTACCCTCCATTATTGATACCCCAATACCTGGATGTCTTAAGATATGCCCCACTAGCCTATCCCTTCTTCTGGTAAGATGCTTCCATGCACTTCTTTTTTCATCCACTCGCCTAAGAACCTCTAAATTACTTATTTTGTCCACCCTAATCTTTAACATTTTCCTTGAACACCATATTTCAAAAGCTTCTATCCTCTTCTTTTCTAGAGCCCCTATCACCCACGTTTCACTCCCGTATAATGCTACACTCCAAACATAATGTTTTAAGAAATTTTTCCTTATCTGTAAATTAATGTTTGTAGTCAGTAAGCTGTTTTTTATTTCAAAGGCTTTTCTAGCTTGAGCAATTCTACTTTTGATATCACTTGTGGTTCTACCATCCTTTGTTATTTTACTCCCTAGATAGCAGAATTCCCTAACTTCCTGTATGTTTTTGTTGCCTACTTTTAAATTTCCCATCTCTTCTAAACCACTCTTGCTGCTGCACAACACTTTCCTTTTGTTCTTATTAATTTTCATGAAGTAATCCTTTCTCATGATCTCATCCATTCCATTTAAGATATCCTCTAGTTCTTTCTATGTCTCGGCTAATACTACTATATCATCGGCGAATCTCAGCATTTTTATTGTTTCTCCTTGAATTTTTATTCCGGGTCAAATTTCTCCTTCACTTCATTTTTAGCCTCTTCTATATAAAAGATAAAAAGTAGTGGTGACAATGAACAACCTTGTCGTACACCTTTTCTTACAGCAGCCTCATTTTCGTACCCCTCAATTCTCAAAACAGCTGTTTGATTCTTATACAGACTGTAGATAACTTTCCTGTCTTTGCATTTAATTCCTAGCCTTTTCAAAGTTTTAAACATTTTACCCCAGTCCTAATTGTCAAATGCCTTTCTCTAAATCTATAAATGCCATTTAAGTAGTTTTATTTTTCTTTATACTTTTCTCAATATTTCATCTCGATTTCCCATTCCCCTTATGAGTCCAAATTGGTCATCGTCCAACAATTCTTCTACTCGGTGTTCTATTCTCCAGGGGCGGTTTCAGGGAAGGGGCCATGGCCCCACCCCCCCAAAATACTAGGAAAACTTAGTTTAATATTTTCTATAAGCTATTATTTCTAACAAAACTGAATCGCCAATACTCGTACCTATCAACTAACAATAATTATTTTAGTATTAAAATGAGTCAAACAGAAAGTATCTATTTTTAAATATTATTAAGATAACAATCAGTGTCAGTAGTCAAAAGCCACTCGCATCCAGTCAGCGCCTTCATTTTTCAAGATTTGCTTGATTTACAAGGACTTTGACATAGCGAAAATTTCTCAATGAATTAAAATTGTGGTTACAGCAATACAGCATATAAGAGGACTTTTCAATGACTCAATAACAAACAGTAAGAGCTACATAAAAACAGGATAGCCCCCCCCCCCGAAAATCAGCCCTGGAACCGCCCCTGCTATTCTCCTGTATATAATTTTTGTCAGTATCTTGGATGCATGGCATGTTAGACTCATGGTTCTGTAATGTTCTTATTACTAATGTGAGGTTATATTGTTAATTATTTACATTGGCAAGAGAATAGTGGTGTGAGTGTTTCACACCAGATTTTTGCAGAATGTGTTGTTGTTGTTTAGGTCATCACCCGAAAGGCTGGTTTGAACCTCTAGAGGCTTTACTAAGTAAAACAAGGAGTAAGGTGGTTTACCATTGCCTTCCTCACTGAATGAAAAAGTACGCTTATCAGCATGCCGGGCCCTTTGAAAAGCACATATTTTCCACTCTGCAAATGACACCTTCACTTCATTCATCACAGAGTCTGGCTGTATAATGAAATTCATTCTTTCAGAGGAGATAACTCTAATTAGTGTCTTTTACACCTCTACCTCTTCTGTTCTTAAATGATTCAGTCATTTAATTGGCTGACCATGTGATAAAAAAGAGAACTATTTGCTTTAGCCCTGACCGAACAGATTGAGTGTAAATAATTTTGCAGAATAATATTATTATTACTGTTTTGGACATGTGTGTAAAATAACGATCGACATAAGTTAATAGAAATAAAAAATGCAGTAGACGAGGAAGGTAGACAGGTTTAATGATGGAATGATGTAGCAGCGGACGGATAACTGAACATTTTAACAGAGATGAAAAACTGATCCGTTCTGTCAATGGAAGCCGGCCGCCGGTGTGTTGTTTGCTCGTTGGTAATTATAAGTTGCTTCCATTCTTCAACTAAACAGCCCCGTCCGACCAAAAAACAATCTACCAGAAAACACATCCAGTTTGTTTGCTAATGATTTGATACCGCTAATTACAAGGAAAACAAAATAATATTACACTCTAGGCTATCATTCTAGCAGATTGGAAACCACAACTTTTAAACTAACACATATTACTGATCGGTCTATAACATCTAACGTCTCTCCTCCCACCCTTCTACCACCCCAATTATTGTTATTATTTTTATCTTACCTTGTTATACTTAAGTCTACACTTAACGATTACTTCTTATTATTATTTTTTATTTATTTTCTCTTCTCGTTTAACCTTGTCTCAAATATTTATTTATCACTATTTTACCAAATCTTTTTTTAAATTCCTAATATGTGTACGTTGCAATCTGTTCAATTCAGAACAATGAGCAACCCTATGACCCAATGAGATGAGGATGATGTGCATGACGTGTAAATGAGGTGTAGTCTTGTACAGAGTCAGGCCGACCATCCCTGAGAGAGTATGGTTAATTAAACCCCAACCATCAAAGTACACCGGTAACCACTGTCTAGGATTTGAACCAGGAACCTTCGTCTCCGAAAATCAGCTGTAAAACAGCTGATTTTGGCGACGACTTTACCTCTAGACCAACCCGATGGCATAGGTCTACACTTAACGATTGCTTCTTATTATTATTTTTTATTTATTTTCTCTTCTCGTTTAACCTTGTCTCAAATATTTAATAATCACTATTTTACCAAATTTTAATGTTTATATTTGAAGAAGACAAGGTACGCAGAAAAATTTTATTTTTTACTTTCTCTTGCCTTTATGAATATATAAGAAGGAAAGTATTATTTTCATGTCGATTTTCGAAATCGAGTTTTCACAGGATCTACACGTTTTCAGACCCCCTGAACGCAAAAAAATATGTTTTTAGCGAATGGTTAGGTTTATTGTTAAATATTTGCATTGGCAAGAGAAAGTTGTGTGAGTGTTTCACACCAGATTTTTTTAAATAAAAATTCCGTTCGTAAACCTCTAGGCTATCATTCTAGCAGATTGGAAACCACAACTTTTAAACTAACACATATTACTGATCGGTCTGTAACGTCTCTCCCCCCCCCCACTCTTCTACCACCCCAATTATTGTTATTATTTTTATCTTACCTTGTTATACTTAAGTCTACACTTAACGATTGCTTCTTATTATTATTTTTTATTTATTTTCTCTTCTCGTTTAACCTTGTCTCAAATATTTATTTATCACTATTTTACCAAAACCTACAGTTTATAAATTTGAAGAGGACAAGGTACGCAGAAAAATTTTATTTTTTATTTTTTACTTTCTCTTGCCTATATGAATATATAGGAAGGAAAGTATTGTTTTCATGTCGATTTTTCGAAATCGAGTTTTCACCGGATCTACACGTTTTCAGACCCCTGAACCCAAAGAAACATGTTTTTAGCTGTGATTGGTCTGTGTGTGTGTTTGTGCGCGCGCGTGTGTGTGTGTGTGAACAGAATATCTCAAAAACGGAACATTGTACGAACTTGAAACTTAAGTTACATACCACTACCGGACCTCTAAATTATTAAATAATTTACTAAATGTAATTAAACCTCTAAATTATTTATTTTGTCCACCCACCTAATCTTTAACATAACACCACATTTCAAAAGCTTCTATCCTCTTCTTTTCTACAGCCCCTATCATCCACGTTTCACTCCCGTATAATGCTACACTCCAAACATAGTTTTAAGAAATTTCTCCTAATCTGTAAATCAATGTTTGTAGTCAGTAAGCTGTTTTTTATTTCAAAGGCTTTTCTAGCGTGAGCAATTCTACTTTTGATATCACTTGTGCTTCGACCATCCTTTGTTATTTTATTCCCTAGTTAGCAGAATTCCCCAACTTACTATAAGTTTTCGTTGCCTACTTTTACATTTCCTATCACTTGTAAACCACTCTTGCTGCTGCACAACACTTTCGTTTTGTGGATATTAATTATCAATTATTAAAATAAACAAACTAAATTAATAACAATTAAAATAAAACTATAATAAATTTGTAATATCTATCTGTATTATATTTATTATAACATATAATTAAAGGTTTTTATCTAAATTATTTTCTATAATAATTTAAATCAGAAAGTTTCTAGATTAAAATAATCCATATCAGAGATGCGTTTGTTGATATAAACATCAAATTGTTATAATGTTAAAATCAAGATTGCGCACAGATTGTTGTGTATTATATTATAAATTTTGATGATATTTATGTTAGGGAGACTTAAATGAAGCCATTATCAGTAAAGAAGAAGAAGAAGATAAAGATAGGTTGGTGGGGAAAGGGAGGGGTGAAGAAGATGAAGAAGAAGATGGAACTGGAATGTACTAAGTGAGTTGAAAGATGAAACAGGTAGTCAAGTTTCCAATACAATTTTTAGGTTGTTGACCGGATGGTTACACATTACCTGCTAAAATAGTTGTTGATATTAGGGTGTTTTTTTATGAACTGCCTGTGAATTGGTCTTCACTATACATGTTTTTTAAACGGTTAAAACATATAGATGTTTTATTTAGCATATAAATTCGGTGACTTTTTTTATTTGTACTTCTATCTATATTATTTTAAAAATATAGGTACTTACTAACCATATATTTACTTTCTCTTGCATTATTTTAACCCTTTCAGTGCCAACGTCCGAAAAATAAGACGTCGATATCTTAAACGTAGTTCTAACATCCGGTTTACCGGACGTCCGTAAATTACCAACGTCCGGTTAACCGAACGTTTCCAATTAAACAAAAATTAATGGAAACATGTATTTTGAAACCACTTCTGTGGCGTAGTGACCGCTTGCCTACAAAGCGATAGGTTCCGGGTTCGATTCCCGGCTAGCGTTTGGAAATTTTAACACGTTTAAACCACCGTTAAGATACCAAAACCCACAGTAGTTGCTAATGACAAAGCTGATGATGCGACTTTAAATAAACTAAAAAAAATTATTTTGAATATTTTTACTTTCTCTTGCCTATATGAATATAAGGAAGGAAATTATTGTTTTCATGGGGATTTTTCGAAATTTAGTTTTCACCGGATTTACACGTTTTCAGACCCCCTGAACCCAAAAAAACATGTTTTTAGCGGTTGGTCTGTGTGTGTGAACAGAATATCTCAAGAACGAAACATCGTATGAACTTGAAACTTGAAACATAAGTTCCATACCACTACCGGACCCGACACGAACATTTTAATCAAAATCGGTCTACCGGAATTAGTAGTTTATTCGTGTAATTTTTCACTTTTATGCGATTTTCTCAAAAACTGGTCCCACGATTTTTTTAAAATTCGCCTGGTTTACTAAATTTTTTATGCTCTACAAGATAGGGTAGGCGCCATTATTACTGAAATTCTTGGTGAGGCCGTTTTCACGTAAAACAATTGTTTTTTTAAGATTGCGACTTTAATATGCATTTTAGCGCAAAAATGTACATAATTAAAGTTAAAATTTAAAATCCTACAACTTTTATTTCAAACATTTTTTTTTGTATAACGCCGTGTTATTTAGCGGTAATTATCGATTTTCTGTTTTTTCCTCACGAAAACTGTGTAAAAAATCAATTTTTTTTAAGATTTCAGCCTTAGTAGGCCTACACATTTTACGGAAAAAGTGTATAATCAAATTTATAGGAAATTTAAAATTTAAAATTTGAATCAAATTTTTAGGAAATTTTATAGGAGTTTTATGTAGAGAATGTTTCTCTACAGAGCCTAGTTTAGCGTGAAAGAATGATTTTTCATATTTTTAAGCCAAACTGAGGTCGATTTTCATTTTACGTCTTACACTTATGACTAAAATAAGGTTATGTTTATTGAGGTTAGTTTTTTGTTTATTTCTAATGTTTTATTACTAATGTTAGGTTATATTGGTCATTATTTGCATCGGCAAGAGAAAGTCGTGTGAGTGTTTACACCAGATTTTTTTTTTAAGAAATAAAGTTGAAAGATGATGGATTTATCGATAAAAGTTAATATTAAGTTTACAATCTTGTAGTTTTATTTACCATCGGACAGATGGGCAATAAATATTTTAAAGTATTTCAAGTTATCAGAATGTAATAATGCCTTATAAATTGGTTCATCGTGTATCAGGTGTAGTGAACGTTTCTCTACTGGTCATTTTATAGTGGTAATAGGTAATGGTCGGTGGTTATTCGATGATCATGATGGCCATCTTTAAAAAAAAAAATCATAGAAGAAAAACGTGGAAGAAACCATGAGGTGTGGTCGCCTGAAGCTTTTTTTAAGGTTTTGATAACTTCTCTTCGTCGACTCTTAAGTTATAAGCAATGCCTTCTAGATTATACTAGTGTATTAAAACACAGAACGTACGAGCGCGGTTAACTACCCGACAGATATCAACCAGGCGGCTTAATTCTACACTTTGAAAATTTTAAAGATCGCCCTTCCCCACGTCATCTCCCTATTCTTTTTTAAGTTGGCCATACACGTAGAGGTTCTGCCCAAAACAGATAAGTGGAGTGTAAAATTATTTACACTCAATCTGTTCGTTGTAGGGCTAAAATAAATAGTTGTGTTTCTTATCACATGGTCAGCCAATTAAATGACTGAATCATTTAACCCTTCAATCCCAATTTTTTTTAACTATACAGTAGAGTACCGATTTTCCGTGGATCGTTTAACCGGGGTTTGGATTAACCGTGCGATCACTAGAATTTTTTTTTTTGGTTTAACGTCCGACTGTTTTGCAAATTGCTGCTAATGCAGACGGTGAAGGATGAAATTAATTTTTTGTAACGTATGAAAAAATGCCATGCCCGAGTTGGATTCGAACCCAAGACCGCGTGATGAGAGGCGAGCACGTTACGAACAATGCCAACGCGGCCGGCTAGAAAAATTAATTATGTATGTACTGTATAACTTTTACAAATTAAAACTTTTCAACTTCCGACATTTTCGTCATCGTAATTATCACAATTATTGTGATTTACTACGATAATATTGTTCGATTACGACAACAATGAGCAGGTACATTAATGTAGACATCAACTAATTTCGTATCGTAGTATCTTTGTTTCGTATTGAAACAAAGTAAAATAACAGATTTTTTGTGATTTTTTTTTTGTTACGTAGTTTAAGGTAAGATTTATATAAATTTATGTAGTAAATATTTTTATTTCAATACCATTTGTTTATATATTTCCGATATCCGATAGTATTAACATCTATTAATCAGTAGAATAAAACATACGCGTAACTGGTGGTTTTGTTTATGACGTAGGTGGTCTCGACCGATTGGGTTGTATTATCCGTGTTTTCCGGTTATCCGGTATAGTTATCCCCCCAATTACCACGGATAATCGGTATTATACTGTACACAAAAAATATCTGTTCATTGTTTCATACAACAATATGAATATGTAAAATTATGTTCAGGCTTCCTAAGCAAAATATATTCTCTTACTTAGATTTGTAGCAAAAAAACTAAATATGATTTTAATTTTAAAGTCATCATTTAAGACAAAATATTTTACAATTAAAAATATTGATAAAATAGATAAAATCACTTTTTAAAAACAATTTTAAAAAATATACTTGTACGTAGCCTACGTACGACATATTCGAAGAAAATGCTACTTTATTTTAGTAAATGAAGACGAATATTTAAAACTAAAATTAATTTTTAAAAGAAACTAATTAATGGTCGCCTCCGTAGCGCAATGGTCAGTATGCTACACTGCAAAGCAGAAGTCTCAAGTTCGATTCTTGGCTAGGGTACAGAAAATTATTACACTTCACACCCAGCGTTCCTAATCCAAAGTATTCGCTAATAACTAAAATTTTGATGTCTGTTATTTCACTCCAGTGTGACTTCTTCGTCACAGAAAGGGTTCACAACAGAAGAGGTAGAGGTGTATTGTGACACTAATTAGAGTTATCTTTTCTGAAAGTAATGTATTTAATTATACAGCCAGATCTTGTGGTAAATGAAGTGAAGGTGTCATTCATGGGCGGGATCTGGGGGGGCAAGGGGGGGCACTTGCCCCCCCAATATTCTACTGGTATACATTTTTAACCAAGTTAGTGTATCGAAAAAATAATTTTAGTCTAGCTATCATGGAAAATATTTTGAAGTTGACATTTTGGCGTCTTAAAGAATATTTCACAATCAATTTGTATGTGCAATAAAAAAAAAAGGTCCAATAAAAATGTGTTAATGGTTAAATAAGTTAATACTATTTTTTAACATTTAAAAACATTGTTATTGGACCATTTTAGATCAATTTTAGGTTTACGTCAATTGGGAGTTAAAATGACGTTTTAACGTTAAAATCCCAACAAAATTTACATTTTAATTTAGCCTAAAAACAGCCCTAAAATTGAGTTGAAGGCAATAAAAATCTCAAAATTTTCCGGGGGAGGTCCCCCGGCCCCCCTTGTGCTGGAGGGTATTCCATACCCCCCAGACCCCCCGGTATTTGCCCCCCCAATGACTCCCGCCAAATCCCGCCAATGGTGTCATTTGCAGAGTGGAAAATATGTGCTTTTCCAGAGAGCCCGGCATGCTGATAAGCGTAGTTTTCCACTCAGTGAGTTGTGGCAATGGTAAACCACCTGACTCCTCGTTTTACTTAGTAAAACCTCTACAGGTGCAAACCAGCCTACTACAGGGTGATCACCTAAACAACAACACGTACAGGTGTACCGCAGAGGTAAACCCCAGAATTGAACAGCAGACGTTTACCACAAAAGGAGAGGAGCCCACACAGTCAGCTGTCTGCCTCTGCCGTCAGTTGAACTCACGGAATCTACACGAGTTGACGACGCAGTCGGTGTAATGTTAGCTACTAAAAAAAGGAAATATCGTAAATTCAGATTAATATAACTCAATACGTTCTTCTAAAATTTGATTACGTTTCCACAATGACATGTTGAATACCTTAAAAACGAAACCACTAAGGGGTGCAAAAGACACTAATCAGAGTTATCTACTCTGAAAGTAATGCATTTAATTATATAGACAGACCTTGTGGTGAATGAAGTGAAGGTGTCATTTGCAGAGTGGAAAATATGTGCTTTTCCTGAGGGCCCGGCATGCTGATAAGCGCACTTTTCCATTCAGTGAGGAAAGCAATGGTAAACCACCTTACTCCTCGTTTTACTTAGTAAAACCTCTACAGGTTCAAACCAGCGATTTTTTTCTTTTTCAACAAATAAACTGAAGTAAAGTCAGACAAAAACATTTGTCACCGGATGGCGACAATTTGATAATGAATGGCTGGTTTGAACCCCTAGAGGCTTTACTAAGTAAAACGAGGAGTCTGGTGGTTTACCATTGCTTTCCTCACTGAGTGGAAATATACGCTTTTCAGAATGCCAGGCCCTCTGAAAAGTATTCACCTTCCACCCTGCAAATGACACCTTCACTTCATTCTACACAAGGTTCGGCTGTATAATGACATTGTTTACTGTTAGAGGAGATAACTCTGACTATACTATTTTTTAAGGCTGATGAGTTCTGAATGTATGCATTGTCCCCCCCTTCCACTTTGTAGCCAGCCAATGACAAAGAGATGAATGAGAGTGAGAGGGAAATTAGGCTACGGTTCCCTTCCACGCCGCGCTGACATTTCCCTGTAGTATTATATTAACAGTTCCGAGGGAGGTGGAGGGTTGTTTATTAATGTCGGATCAAGTGGCCAGGCGGCGGGTGTTTGGTTAGTTAGGCGGTTACGGCCTCCTTGGGGCTGGACGAGGACGCCTCAATTGAATCCAACACTACTTTCCTATCGTGCGGGAGTGAACATGAGTTTTTCTCGCCGCCTCAGATAAAAAAAACTCAACTCCGCTCGCAGTGACCACCTGGCCTTAGATTTGTTTTGTCTTATACTGACTGTCACCGGATGGCGACATTATGTGGCTAACCTTATCATTTTGGTGGCCCTGAAAAGGGCCGTTTAGGTGTGTGTCCGCCGGGGCGGGTAGAGGTGTTTGATGGCCCTGCAAAGGGCCGGTGTAAAACCTTATTAAATTGGTCCTGAGAAGGACCGTTGTACTGGTCTCGAAGGAGATCGGCGTAGGCAGCGCGTGGCTGCGACGAGAAGCTGGGCGACACGGCGTGTCGTCGTCCAGCGGAGACGTCATCTTCTTCCCTCGCGGTAGTGCGTCGATGGCTGCTTTGTCGGGTCCGGTGGGCGTAAGGCTAGGTCGAGGGACCGCTGTGGGCATCGCTCGCGTCAGCGGGCGATGACGGTCCGGTCGACGGCTTACGGTGACGGGTCGGCGAGCGGAAGCATCATCTTCTCTGTTGCGGGGTCGTCGATTATTCTTCCCTGGAGTCCGGCAGCCGTGTGCCGTGGTAGACGTCTCGTCTGCTGTCTGGTGGAAGTGAATCTCTCGCTGTCTTGATTGGTATTTAATTTCTGCTCAACGCAGCGCTCTTTATATAGCTGCCGGGAGCTCTATGGTAGAGATCGGCTACTGGTTTGGCCTTGATGACAAAGGCCTTTGCGGTGCGCTGCCGAAAGCTTTATCGCTAGCCGTCAAAGGCCGGGAGAACTATTGAAGCCGGCAACACAGTAAATGATTAATTAGAATGGGTGGCGGTGACATGAACTTACTTTATGGAAAGTGCAAGAATGTGTTAACTGCGCATGCGTTATTATTCCAGTATTCTACTACTGATCGTGTATGGCGGACCTTAGTCTGTACAACTCATTTATAGAGACGGTTTACAATAGGTAAAAATTTAAACACTAAATAATAATAATAGGCGTAGATGTTATTAGATATGTTGTGACTACGTTGCATATACGTGATTAGAGTGTAAAACTGGTCACGTGGTCTCTACTACGGATAACCTTAACTGCCTTCTGGCGGTATAATGAAGATATACAAATATCTTGGACTCGGCTTTGTAGTTAATGTTTCTCGTAAGCAAGCTTTCATGCGCCTGCGCGTAACGTATAATGACTCTGTTAACTCCTTCTTTAAAGTTATTCATCGTATCGGAACCTTGGTCAGCCTATTTTTTTGATTAACCAATCAAAATATTCTTTGCTTACTAACTTTATTAACTTCTCAACCGATCCACGGCAATCTATTTTATGTTATACTACACGTAACGTCGGTACTTTCTTAATTATTTCTACCTCAAAAAATATATTATATAGCCTACCTTATTATCAAAATATTCGTGAGGTTCACATTTTTATTATTCTTTTTTAAATTCTCTTGCCTATATGAATATAGCCTACCTGCCCATAACGAACAGGTGGAGTGTCAAATTATTTACACTCACTCTGTTCGTTGCAGGGCTAAAATAAATAGTTCTGTTTCTTATCACATGGTCAGCTAATTAAATGACTGAATCATTTAAGAACAGAAGAGGTAGAGGTGTAAAAGACACTAATCAGAGTTATCTTCTCTGAAAGTAATGAATTTCATTATACAGCCAGACGCTGTGGTGAATAAAGTGAAGGTGTCATTTGCAGAGTGGAGAATATGTGCTTTTCAGAGGGCCCGGCATGCTGATAAGAGTACTTTTCCACTCAGTGAGGAAGGCAATTGTAAACCACCTCGCTCCTTGGTATACTTAGTAAAACCTCTACAGGTCCAAACCAGCCTTTTGGCTGATGATCTAAACACCATATGAATATATAGAAAGGAAAGTATTGTTTTCATGTCAATTTTTGGAAATTAAGTTTTCACTGGATCTACACGTTTTCAGACCCCCTGTTTCCAAAAAACCATGTTATTAGCGATTGGTCTGTGCGTGTGTGTGTGTGTGTGTGTGTGTGTGTGTATACAGAATATCTCAAGAACGGAACATCGTACGATATTGAAACTTGAAACTTAAGTTACATACCACTACCGGACACGACACTAACATTTTCATCAAAAATGGTCAATGGGAAGTAGTAGTTTCTTCGTGTAATTTTTCACTTTTTTGCTATTTTCTCAAAAACTGGTCCTACGATTTTTTTAAAAATCGCCTCTTTTACTAAACTTTTTATGCTCTACAAGAAAGGGTAGGCGTCATGTTTACTGAAATTTTTGGTGAGGCTGTTTTCACGTAAAAACAGAGTTTTTTTAAGATTACGCCTTTAATATGCATTTTAGCGCAAAAATGTATATAGATAAATGTATAAATGTATGTAGACAATTTCAAATCCTACAAATTTTATTTCAAACATTGTTATGTATAACGCTTAGTGTAGCGGTAATTAGCGATTTTCTGTTTTTTTCTCACGAAAACATGTGAAAATCTATTATTTTTAAATTTTGGCCTTAGTATGCACTTTACGACAAAAGTGTATATAATCAAAGTTATAGAAAATTAAAAGATCTACAACTTTTATTTAGAGTATTTTTGTAATTTGATTGTAATACACTTTTGTCGTAAAATGCATACCAAGGCAGAAATCTTTAAAAAAAATCGATTTTTCACACGTTTTCATGAGAAAAAAACAGAAAATCGCTAATTAACGCTAAACTAAGCGTTATACAAACAAAAAATGTTCGAAATTAAAGTTGTAGAATTTTAAATTCTCTACAACTTTTATTAACGTAGATTTTTGGGCTAAAATGCATATTAAACCCGTAATATTAAAAAACAATGTTTTTACGTGAAAACAGCCTCACCAAGAATTTCAGCAAACATGCCGCCTACCCTATCTTGTAGATTATAAAAAATTAAGTAAATATGGCGATTTTTAAAAAAATCGTAAGACCAGTTTTTGAGAAAATCGCAAAAAAGTGAAAAATTACACGAATAAACTACTACTTCCGGTTGACCGATTTTGATGAAAATATTCGTGTCGAATCCGGTAGTGGTATGTAAGTTAAGTTTCAAGTTTGTACGATGTTCCGTTCTTGAGATATTCTGTTCACACACGCGCGCGCACACACGCACGCACGCACCCACAGACCAATCGCTAAAAACATGTTTGTCTGGGTTCAGGGGGTCTGAAAACGTGTTGATCCGGTGAAAACTCGATTTTGAAAAATCGACATGAAAATAATACTTTTCTTTCTTATATAATCATATAGGCAAGAGAAAGTAAAAACTGCAACCAATTATTTAAAAATTAAAATTTTCTTAAGCACGCACTACGCGAATCTATAAAAGCATAGATGTACTTAAATTACAATTTAAACATTGAAAACGAACCTAACACTCGTGCATGGACACAATTTCATTTAATGTGCAATTATATGGTAACCAGATGCATTCACATGAATGGAAACAAATCAAGTTTGTAATGTAACTTTTATAGCAATTACGTACCTTATTATGCATGCTGAGACGCAGTAATATAAGTAAGACTTCATAAAAAGCATCTCTAACTTAAATTTACATTTATGTGTATTATAATATTTACTCTATATACGGTTAACATAGCAATAAATTGCATTAACATAAATATGTTAATGTTATATTATGTCTACTGCACTTGTACATATTCTCCACCGAGTAATCTTTTTACATGTTTTTGTTATATTTTGCATAATATATTTCTTACACCGTAATTTAAATTGACAAATTTCCGGTGTTAATGATTTATTTTTACGAGTTTATCCTAGGAAATTACATTTTAGATAAATTTAAAAGGTTATGTTTATCATAAATTTATTAATTGAAATTTGTAAACAATTTATTGCAAATTCAGGAAATATCGTGTATTATGTTATGTATTTATATTATGTATTAATTTAAATGTTTTAATGTTAGACGAGTAATTGCCTTGTAAGTTTACTTGTAAATTTAAACCATAAATTTGAATTTCACTTTAATAAATCAGTGGAAATAAATAATAAGTTTTGTAATAAATAAATTTTTTAGGTAAGTTTTCGTGAGAAGTTTTCGTAAGAATTTTTGCCGTGAAGTTTTTTTTACATTATCTTGCTTACTCTTGATATGTTGTTGTGTAGGTAAACAGCCGAGAGGCTGGTTTGAACCTCTAGAGATTTAACTAAGTAAAAACGAGGAGTGAGGTTGTTTACTATTGCCTTCTTCACTGAGTTGAAAGAGTATGCTTATCAGCATGCCAGGCCCTCCTAAAAGCACCCACTTTCCACCCTGCAAATGACACCTTCACTTCATTCACCACAGAGTCTGGCTGTATAGTGAAATTCATTACTCTCACAAAAGATAACTCTGACTAGTGTCTTTTACACCTCTACCTCTTCTGTTCTTAAATAGTTCAGTCATATGATTGGCTGTCTATGTGATAAGAGAGAGAAACCTGACTATGTGGATATATAGGGAAGGAAAGGAACGTATTGTTTTTACGTCGATTTTCCGAAAACGAGTTTTTACCGGAATTATACGTTTACAGAACCACTTAACCCAAAAAACGTGTTTTTAAAGATTAGTCTGTGAACAAAATACGGAAATTTTCTAGGTACGTTTTCGTAAGAATTTTTGCTGTAAAGTTTTTTTTAACATTCTTTTGCTCTAAATGGAAATAATAGGAAGGAAAATAACTTATTGTTTTTACGTCGATTTTTCACCGGAATTACACGTTTACGGAACCTCTGAACCCAAAAAAACATGTTTTTAAAGATTGGTCTGTTTGTGAAAAAATACGGATATTTTCTAGGTACGTTTCAGTAAGATGTTTTCGTAAGTATTTTTGCCGTTAAGTTTTTTTACAATCTCTTGCTTAGTATGGATATTAGAGAACGAAAATAAATTGCTGTTTTTACCTCGATTTTCCGAAAACGAGTTTTCTCTGGAATTACACGTTTACGGAACCCCTGAACCCAATAAAAAACATGTTTTTAAAGATTGGTCTTTGTGTAAACAAAATACGAAAAGCGGAATATCGATGAAGTTGAAACTTAGAATCTATATTACCTTCTCAGCGGGATCCAACGCGAAAATTTTCATCAAAATCAGTTAACCAAAAGTAGTTGTTTATTCGTGCGATTTTCTTAAATCCGGCTGCTACAATTTATTTTTTAAGGTAAGACTGTATGATGGTTTTAACTGAAAATTTAGATTTTTAGTTTTTTATGTTTTTCAATAGTTCAGACCTAAATCTATCACAATAACATTAAATTACGTCAAAAAATTATTTTAATGAAAAATTAACCCCGAATAAACCCAGGTTTACCCAGAAAAATGATAATGTCACCAGAATTAATATTTTTACTTTCTCTTGCCTATATGAATATATAGGAAGGAAAGTATTGTTTTCATGTCGATTTTTCGAAATCGAGTTTTCACCGGATCTATACGTTTTCAGACCCCCTGAACCCAAAAAACATGCTTTTAGCGATTGGTCTGTGTGTGTGTGTGTGTGTGTGTGTGTGTGTGTGTGTGTGTGTGTGTGTGTGTGTGTGTGTGTGTGTGTGTGTGTGTGTGTGTGTGTGTGTGTGTGTGTGTGTGTGTGTGTGTGTGTGTGTGTGTGTGTGTGTGTGTGTGTGTGTGTGTGTGTGTGTGTGTGTGTGTGTGTGTGTGTGAACAGAATATCTCAAGAACGGAATATCGTACGAACTTGAAACTTAAGTTACATACCACTACCGGACCCGACACGAACATTTTCATCAAAATCGGTCAACCGGAAGTAGTAGTAACTTAGTTTATTCGTATAATTTTTCAGTTTTTTGCGATTTTCTCAAAAACTGGTCCTACGATTTTTTTTAAAATCGCCTGGTTTACTCAATTTTTTATATATTATATTTTTTATCAATTTTTTATTATTCCCTCAATTAATGAGGGAATACTGGGTAAAGATCAGGGCTCAGAGATCGAAGTAGAGTCTTTCATGTTGAGGCTGAAGGTCCATTGTGGCCTCACAAGTAAAAAAAAAAAAAAAAATTAAGTTGTAGTGAATTTAAAAACCTACAACTTTTATTTCAAACATTTTTTTGCATAACGCTTAGTTTAGCGGTAATTTGCGATTTTCTGTTTTTTTCTCACGAAAACGTGAGAAAAATCGATTTTTTTAACATTTCGGCCTTAGTATGCATTTTACGACAAAAGTGTATATAATTAAATTTATAGAAAATTAAAAGATCTACAACTTTAATTAGAGCATTTTTCTCTACAGAGCCTAGTTTAGAGAGAAAGAGTGATTTTCCGTATTTCTAAGCCAAACTGAGGTTGATTTTCATTTTTCTTTCACTCACGATTAAAATTAGGTTATGTTTGTTGAGGTTAGTTTTTTGTTTATTTCTTACATTTTATTACTAATGTTAGGTTTATTGTTAATTATTTGCATTGGCAAGAGAAAGTTGTGTGAGTGTTTCACACCAGATTTTTAATAATTTTATACTAATCGTTTTAGAGCAAAGGGAATTTTAGTTTTTTAAATTATCAGCATTACTGTTTTTAATATTCTCAGCTGTTGTTTCAGCTTTCTAATCAACTGTTGATGGGAAATGTACTTGTTTGTGTTCATTATGTTTTTTATTTATCCCTTTTTGTTTTTTCCCTGTTCCTGTAAATTAAAATTTTCTATAATAGGTACATTTTTCTCGGAAACCATTAAACCTACGTGGCTGAAACTTTTACTAGTTATTCATGTTTTACGTGCATTATGACTTCCTCAGATGCTCCAAAATTAGTTGGAGCATGCAACTAATTTGGAGAAAAAGGTTGAAAACCTTTTTCAACCAGAAAAAGGTTGCAGAAAAAGCAACCTTTTTCTGCAGAAAAAGGTTGAAATTTTTGAACCTTTTTCAAAATTGAAAAAATTTTGAAAAAATTTTGCAGAAATTTTTTTGCAAAAAGGTTGAAGACCTTTTTGCAGGAAAAAGGTTTCAATTTCATAAAACAAATGCAGAAAAAGGTTGAAATTTTTTTAACCTGAAAGAAAAGGTTGAAAAAACCTTTTCCAACATGCAGAAAAAGGTTGAAATTTTTTTAATTTTATTTGTTATTCTGTTTTTAACATTATGGTTCAACAGATTAAATTGCAACAAATGTCAATAGCTAGAGAAACCTAACAACTATAAGTGTGTAAAGTTTCATTTCGCTATCTTTTACCAATCCTGTGAAAAATGTACCTAAAAATAGCAAATTTAACATTGGCGGGATACAAAGTACAGTTTTTCCTTAAAACGCCTCATTCCGCTATATTTCGTTCATGCTCTACACGATTTTTTTCTGCCCATAACAGACAGGTAGAGTGTCAAATTATTTACACTCAATCTGTTCGTTGCAGGGCTAAAATAAATAGTTCTGTTTCTTATCGCATGGTCAGCCAATTAAATGACTGAATCATTTAAGAACAGAAGAGGTAGAGGTGTAAAAGACACTAATCAGAGTTATCTCCTCTGAAAGTAATGAATTTTATTATACAGCCAGACCCTGTGGTGAATGAAGTGAAGGTGTCATTTGCAGAGTGGAAAATATGTGCTTTTCAGAGGGCCCGGCATACTGATAAGAGTACTTTTCCACTCAGTGAGGAAGGCAATGGTAAACCACCTCACTCCTCGTTTTACTTGGTAAAACCTCTGCAGGTTCAAACCAGCCTTTCGGCTGATGACCTTAACAACAACACAACAACTACACGATAGGGTATGTGTCAAGTCTACTGACATTCTTAGGGGCTGTAATCTCTTGGTAAATATTTTAATTTTTTGCAAGAATGTGGCTTTAATGTGCATTTTAGTGCAATAAGGTATAATTAATGTTATATAAAATTGAAAAAACCTTCAACTTTTATTGGGAATGTTTTCTACCACGCTTAATTTAGCGTCAATTAGTGATTTTCTGTATTTTACTCTTTAAAATCGGTAAAAAATGGATTTTTTTTAAAGTTTGCGGCCTTAGTATGCATTTTACGACATAAGTGTATTTATTTAAAGTTAAAAGAAAATTGTTCAACTTTTATTCCAAACTTTTTTTCTACAGAGCCTATTTTAGCAACAATTAGTGATTTTAGTGATTTTTTTAGAAGTGGAGCTGCTATTGATTTTCATTTAGTGTAATTCCACTCATGATTAAAATTAGGTTTTTTAAAAATTTCATTGTTTACTGATCATTATTTCATTATGCAACCAGACGCTGTGGTGAATGGAGTGACGGTGTCATTTTTAGGGTGGAAAGTAGATGCTTTTTAGAGAGCCTGGCATGCTGATAACCATACTTTTCAACTCATTGAGTAAGGCAAGGTAAACCACCTCACTCCTCGTTTTTACTTAGTAAAACCCCTAGAGGTTCAAACCAGCCTCCGCTGATCACCTAAACAACAATTTAATCATGATTAAAATTAGGTACTATCTATTATTTTACATTGTTTACTCTTGATTAAACATAGATTAGCCTATATGTTTAAATTTTTGCATTGGCATAAGAAAGTCGTGTGAGTGTTTCACACCATACTTTACTTTCTCTTGCCTCTATGAATGTATAGGAAAGAAAGTATTGTTTTCATGTTTCGAAATCGAGTTTTCACTCCGAATCTACACTTTTTCAGACCCCCTGAACCCAAAAACAATGGTTTTAACGATTGGTCTCTGTGTGTGTGTGTGTGTGTGTGTGTGCGCAAGCGCGCGCGCGTGCTTGTGAACAGAATATCTCAAGAACGGAACATAAAATAAGTAAAGATAATAAATATGTTGAAAGAAATTGATTAATTTTGAACATGAACGAGGTACGATCAAAAATATTAAATTATTTGTTTAATTGAATTTTGAAAATGGATTATGATTTGAATTTAATTTTTATTTGAGAGTCAGAGTGAAGAAAAAAAATTGATTGAATATTCGTTGGATGAATAAATAACAAGCTGAGCTTACTAAAATTATATATTTCATTTATTTATTTAAACCTTTGAAACCACAAACTCATTTGTATGATACAGGTTAATTTATCGTGCTACATAAAATACTATCCAAACGAACGGTTTTCAAATAGCGATACATAAAAAGATGTTTGTTCCTCATTATAGTGTGTCTTCACTTAATCATGACAGGTCAAAAATGTATCTAGAAGAAGATGATGATGATGAAAAAGAAAGAAATAACTAGAACGATTTTTCATGTTCGCCCTGGAACCATTTATAGTATATATATATGTATATCACTCCACACACTAACACACATAACCTTTATTGTATTAAGACTTATACAGTTGAGCCGTTCTTAGTTTGCTCCTACTGTCAACAAACAAAAGCCACCTACTACAGGGTGCTCGCTAGAGTCTTCGACTTTACGGATGTCGTATTCCTATTAAGTTAACTATTTTTTAAATTATAAGTACTTAAAGTACTAAAAACATCAGTCATGATTTGATGTAGGCCTAACAATTTCATTTAGAAAAATACTTTTAAAAGTATTTTGTATTTAAATACTTTTGAAAGTATTTTGTTGTTACTTTTTAATCAGCGTGTACACATTTTGATATAATGCGCATGCTCAGTGACGTCATTATTTGTTTACATTAGGAGCAAACTAAAAGAGGCTGGACTATAGTGTATGTAACATTGAATAGAGTTCTGATACAGTTAACTTTACTTACACCACCAGGTGACTAAAAACAATTAACATTTCTGTCACCGGATGGCGACATTAAGTGGCAAACCTTATTAGTTTGGTGGCCCTGAAAAGGGCCGTTTAAGCGGTGGTCGTCTTGGAGAGGCGTCGGTCGTAGTCATCGTGGCGGTAGAGGAGCTGGGCGACACGGCGTGTCGTCGTCCAGCGGAGACGTCATCTTCTTCCCTCGCAGTAGTGCGTCGATGGCTGCTTCATAGGGTCCGGTGGGCGTAAGGTTCGATCGAGGGTCGGGTGTGGGCATCGCTCGCGTCAGCGGGCGATGATGGGGGTTGACGGCTTACGGTGACGGGTCGGCGTGCGAAAGCATAATCTTCTCTCTTGCGGGGTCGTCGATTAGTCCTGGCTGGAGTCTGGCACCCGTGTGCCGTGGTGGATGTCTCGTCTGCTGTCTGGTTCGAAGTGAATCCCTCGGAGTCTTGATCGGAATTGAATCGCTCGGCTCAGTGTAGCGCTCTTTATATAGTTGCAGAGAGCGCTGTGGTAGAGGGCGGCTACTGGCTCGGCCTTGATGACAAAGCCCTCTCTCGGTGCGGAGCCGAAAGGCTTGTCGGTATGCCGTCAAAGGGCCTACCGCGCCGACGAAGGCCGGAAGAAGTATTGAAGCCGGCAACACAGTAAATGATTAATTAGAAGGGGAAGCGGTGACACATCATAACTATTACCACAACTAACTAACTATTAACTGTTTTTTTTTTGTTTTGTTTAAGCCACATAGGACTACATAAGTTCATCAAACTAAAAAAAAAACTCATTGCAATTTTTGCGGTTCAATTTTTTAGTTTTTGGAGTCCTTTCCTGATATTACCCTCCTTGAACCTTCTCCAGTATTCTTTCAATCCATCCGATCTTCTCTGCCGTTCCTTGTCAGAATACACAACCTTCTGTCGTTTTTTTTTTGCCGGCCGCATTGGCGCAGTTGGTAACGTGCTCGCCTCTCATCATGCGGTCTTGGGTTCGAATCCCATTCAGGCATGGCATTTTTTCATACGTTACAAAATATCATTTCACCCTTCACCGTCTGCATTAGCAGTAATTGCAAAACAGTCGGACGTTAAACCAAAAAAAAAAAAAAAAAAAAAAATCTGTCGTTTCGTCGCTTTCTGCTGTTCAAGTCTTGTGGTCTTCTGCCTGTGGTAATTTCCGGATTTTGTTTTGAGGTTCTTAAGTGAGATTTGGAGTCCGTTCATGTCCTCCTTAACTTCCCTGTTCCAGTGGGGCTGAGTCTTTCTGTTTAGGAAAAAGTTGATGATTTGTCTTGTGATTCTGGAAGAGTCGGTCCTCAAGAGATGTCCAAAGAAGGAAATTCTCTTGTTCCTCATCTGGTCTGCTAGAGGTTCTGTATTTCTGTATACTTCCTCTTTCGTGACGGGTTTCCATATCCCATCAGAGAAACAGGCATTTTTGTTCAGGCATCTCCTGATGATCCGACGCTCCAATTTTGAGATTCTGTGCTCCGTGTGTATCTTCCTGAGACTAAAGATTGTTTCGCTGCTGTATGTGATCTCCGGAAGAATTACGGTGTTGTAATGCCGGAGTTTTTTTAATTTATTGAAAGACACTTTTTATTGTAAACATTTTGTGTGTGTTTTGCGTTTTTTGTGTTTTTTAAAAACATTTTGTGTTTATTTATTAACTATTTCATATTATAAAAATTTTAATAAACTATTAATAACTGTTTTAACTATTACTACTAGCTAAAAATGTTTTAAACTACGTATATTAAAATTTTATCTGCATATTTTAAAATAATCAATTTTTTCCATAATTGAATTAAATCTTGATATTCATGTAACTTCTTTTTATTATTTTTTAACTGGTTCAAATTATTTCATTAAAATTATTCTATTATTTGTTTTCTTGCTTTAAATTCAGATATTTGGCATCTGGAATACTTATTTTTACTTTCTCTTGCCTATATGAATATATAGGAACGAAAGTATTTTTTATTTATTTATTTTTTTTTATTATTTAACGCTCTTTTTTTATTTTCAACTGCTGTGGTCATTAGCGACGACGTTGGGGTGTAACTGTTTACAATGGGGATGAAATGATTTTTTGTAACGTATGAAAATATGCCGTGCCTGAATGGGATTCGAACCCAGGACCGCATGATGAGAGGCGAGCACGTTACCAACTGCGCCAATGCGGCCGGCAAACGAAAGTATTGTTTTCATGTCGATTTTAAGAAATCGAGTTTTCACCGGAACTACACGTTTTCAGACCCCCTGAACCCAAAAAACATGCTTTTAGCGATCTGTCTGTCTGTCTGTGTGTGTGTGTGTGTGTATGTGTGTGTGCGTGCGTGTGTGTGTGTGTGTGCGTGTGTGTGTGTGTACAGAATATCTCAAGAACGGAATATTGTACGAACGTGAAACTTGAAACTTAAGTTACATAACACTACCGGACCCGACACGAACATTTTCATCAAAATCGGTCAACCGGAAGTAGTAGTTTATTCGTGTAATTTTTCACTTTTTTGCGATTTTCTCAAAAACTGGTCCTACGATTTTTTTAAAATCGCCATATTTACTTAATTTTTTATAATCTACAAGATAGGTTAGGCGGCATGTTTGCTGAAATTCTTGGTGAGGTTGTTTTCACGTAAAAAATACGTTTTTAAAGATTACGGCTTTAATATGCATTTAAGCGCAAAAATTCATATAAGAAAAGTTATAGAGAATTTAAAATTCTACAACTTTTGTTTCAAACATTTTTTTGTGTAACGCTTAGTTTAGCAGTAATTAGCGATTTTCTGTTTTTTCTCACGAAAACGTGTGAAAAATCGATTTTTTTTAAGATTTCGGCCTTAGAATGCATTTTACGACAAAAGTGTATATAATAAAATTTATAGGAAATTAAAAGATCTACAACTTTTATTTAGGGCATTTTTCTCTACAGAGCCTAGTTTAGCGTGAAAGAGTGATTTTCCGAATTTTTAAGCCAAACAGGTCGATTTTCATTTTGCGTCTTTAACTCATGAATAAACTAAGGTTATGTTTATTGAGGTTAGTTTTTTGTTTATTTCTAATGTTTTACTACTAATTTTAGGTTATATTGTTTAAATTATATGCATTGGCAAGAGAAAGTTATGTAAGTGTTTCACACCAGATGTTTATTTGAAATAATATATTTTATTCTTATAATTTGTCTTAATATATCTAGTGTCTGTTTAGAATTTTTTTTTTTTTTTTTGGGGGGGGTTTAACGGCCGACTGTTATGCAATTACTGTTATTGCAGACGGTGAAGGATGAATTTATTTTTTGTAACGTATGAAAATATGCCGTGCCTGAATGGGATTCGAACCCAAGATGTAGGCCTATAACCCGGTAGATTACAGTTTTGTATTATTTATTCCCTTAGCCATTCCTAGAATACGAGATGTGGCTATTAAATAACGAGACTGACGTTGTACAAAATTTAATTTTAATTTTATACATAATCACTTATTGTCACCTTCAATATACACTCCTTCTCTATCCCTACAATGCTCCATGTGAATTTTAAATAGTGCTGGAAGTCATCTTCTGTTAGCTCCTTCAGGACACGTGCCGCTTTCTCTTTTACAGCTTCCACAGACTCAAATCTTGTCCCTTTTAATGCGTAGATATCACCGTAGGTAACAGGTAGAAGTCACATGGTGCAAGATCTGGTAAATAAGGTGGATGTTCTAACACCGAGATGGTAAACTTGGCTTGGAACCTCTTGACAGTTAACGCGGAATGAGCTGGCGCATTGTTTTGTGGAGAACCCATGATTTGTCCTTCCACATTTCGGGGCGTTTTCCTTACTCTTTGACGTAGTTTAGAAAGTACCTCAAGGTAGTAATATTGATTGATTGTTTGACCTTCAGAAACCCAGTGAAGGTACACAATCCCACGGATATAAAAAAATACAATCATCATTGCTTTAAATTTTGACTTGCTCATTCGAGCTTTTTTGGCTCTCGGTGAAGTTCGGCTCTTCCAGTGCATGGATTGGCGCTTCGTTTCCGGATCATAAGTAAAAAACCACGTTTCATCACATGTTATTACCTTCTATCTGATCCCTAAGGTGAAATCTGCGTTAAAAGAGACAAGATTTCAATCTGTGGAAGCTGTTCAAGAGAAAGCGGCACGTGTCATCTTCTGTCAGCTCCTGAAGGAGCTGACAGAAGATTACTTCCAGCACTGTTTCCAACAATGGAAAATTCGCATGGAGCGTTGTAGGGATAGAGAAGAAGTGTATATTGAAGGTGACAATAAGTGATTATGTGTTGGTTAGGTCATCAGCCAAAAGGCTGGTTTGAACCTGTAGAGGTTTTTCTAAGTAAATCGAGGAGTGAGGTGGTTTCCAATGCCTTCCTCACTGAGTGGAAAAGTACACTTATCAGCATGCCAGGCCCTCTGAAAAGCATATATTTTCCACTCTGCAAATGACACTTTCACTTCATTCACCACAGGGTCTGGCTGTATAATGAAATCCATTACTTTCAGACGAGATAACTCTGATTAGTGTCTTTTACACCTCTACCTCTTCTGTTCTTAAATGATTCAGTCATTTAATTGGCTGACCATGTGATAAGAAACAGAACTATTTATTTTAGCCCTGCAACTAACAGATTGAGTGTAAATAATTTGACACTCCTCCTGTCTGTTATGGGCAAAAGTGATTATGTATAAAATAAAAATAAAATTTTTTACGTCAGTCTCGTTATTTAATAGCCAAACCTCGTATCATCGTTTTATGTTTCATTTACGTACTTAATTTTTTACTCGATCGAAATACTGTAATAAGAAAAGATGATACGAGTTTTTTAGTCAACCAGTTAATAGAATTCAAGAGTAAAGCAACAGGTGTGCATGCGCGTACAGGTTGAAGTGTGAATGCAGGTTTATATATTTTAATAAGCTATCTAAAATAAATAAATAAATAAATAAAATGAATAGTTGAACAAACAAAAGTGATAATTTATCATTCACCTACTGCAGGATAGCTACATATCTAAATAATTCTTATTCAAACAAATCATATACTGTAAATATATACGTGAATATATCTATTGAATTCATCTACTTCTATTTACAATACATTAAATGAAACTTCAAATAAATATTTCTTGCTTTCTCAAAATAAAAATGCAAAACCAAACAAAAGAAAAAACTCCCCTCATAAGACGACGCTTTTTATGGCTGGTTTTGGCCGCTAAATTAAGCGTTATACAAAAAATGTTAGAAATAAAAGTTGTAGGACGTTAAATTCTCTACAACTTTTATTATGCAAATTTTTGCCCTAAAATGCATATTAAAGCCGTAATCTTAAAACAATAATTTCTTTACGTGAAAACAGTTTCACCGAGAATTGCAGCAAACATGGCGCCTACCCTATCTTGTAGAGCATAAAAAAATTAGTAAATTAGGCGATTTTTAAAAAAATCGTAGGACCAGTTTTTGAGAAAATCGCAAAAAAGTGAAAAATTATACGAATAAACTACTACTTCTTCCGGTTGTTCGATTTTGATGAAACTGTTCGTGTCGGGTCCGGTAGTGGTATGTAACTTAAGTTTCAAGTTTGAAGTTCGTACGATGTTTTGTTCTTGAGATATTCTGTTCACACAGACCAATCGCTAAAAACAATATGTTTTTTGGGTTCAGGGGGTCTGAAAACGTGTAGATTCGGTGAAAACTCGATTTAGAAAAATCGACATGAAAACAGTAGGCTACTTCCTTTCTATATATTTATATAGGCAAGAGAAAGTAAAAAGCTTGACCTTAGATCAATGATATTCTGGAGCATAGACTGCTATTTTACAACTTTACACGTTACGTGTGTTATTAGACTAAATACGTTATTCCTAGTATTATAAAAATTGTCAATTATTTTCTCACGATTTAACAGATTTGTGTTTATTACATCTTATAGAAAAAACTGCGTGTTTATAGAAATATCAGTTAACCAGGTAAAAAAAAATGACAAGCCTGGTTAAACAACTGTTTTAAACTTTGCTATGGTTTATTAAGTTTCGTTTGTTTTACGAAGCAGAACGTTTTATGGATAACACTAAAGTAGATTACATAATTGAGTGTACGCCCCTTTTTGTAATTTTCACATCAATCTTCTTTGAATTTTTTTTTTTGTAGAATGATCGATTATGAACTGTAGATTTTTACGATTTCTGTTTTTCATTGTTTGTGGAAACTATTAAGGTAAACTAACTTAATAGTTTATTGTTTGACTTAATTGACTCAAAGTATAAATTCTGATGTTTAGGTCATCAGCCCAAAGACTGGTTTGAACCTGTAGAGGTTTTACTAAGTAAAATGAGGAATGAGGTGGTTTACCATTGCCTTCCACACCTAATGGAAAAGTATGCTTATCAGCATACCGGGCCGTATGAAAAACACATATTTTTCACTCTGCAAATGACACCTTCGCTTCATTCACCACAGGGTCTGACTGTATAATAAAATTCATTACTTTCAGAGGAAATAACTCTGATAAGTGTCTTTTACAACTCTACCTCTTCTATTCTTAAATGACTCAGTCATTTAATTGGCTGACCACGTGATAAGAAACAGAACAATTTATTTTAGCCCTGCAACGAACAGATGGAGTGTAAATAATTTTAATTTTTAAACACTACACCTGTCTGTTATAGGCAGAGTATAAATTTTAATAGACGTTATCTTTTTTTATAAAGATAACAAGGAAAATCAACTTTTTTCTACCTTAGTATATGTTAGGCCTATACTTTTAGGACAAATTTTGTGTAAAGTTGTCGCAAACTAAAATCCTACAACGCTTAGTTTAGTGTCAATTTGTGATTTTCTGTATTTTGGTCATCAATATTCGTAAAAAATGGGATGTTTTTCTAAGATTGCAGCCCTAGTATGGATTTTACGACAAAAGTGTATATCAATCAATATTATAGAAAATTGAAAAGCTACAACTTCTATTTCGAGCATTTTTTTTAAAGTGCTTCGTTTAGCGTCAATTAGTGATTTTCCGTATTTTTAAGTTGTAGAGATGTTGATTTTCATTTTGCGTCATTAATTCATGATTAAACATAGTGTCATCGTCGCACCCTTTGATAAGGTGCTGTATTCCCAGCCATCAAAGCTTCCGATATACGTACCAACTGAGGGAAGCCGACAGTAGTTCCGACAGAGGCGGTAGGCCTGTGTCGGCACTGCAGAGGACTAGTAAGAGTGCTCCACTGAACCCGATAGTCATTCAATTCTACTCTACAGTTTCGACCATACATCCTCCATTGGTACATGGCTACCGGACTCCGACAAAGACCCAACGACGACTCCGCAAGAGAGAAGATTATGCTTCCGCTCACGGACCCGACACAGTAACCGCCGTCGACCTGGACCTTCATCCCCCGCTGCCATCCCCCGCTGCCGCGAGCGAACACAGCGGTCCCTCGACCGAGCCTTGCGCCCACCGGATCCCTATGAAGCAGCCATCGACGCACTACAGCGATGAAAGATGATGTCTCTGCTGGGCTACAACACGCTGGGTCGCCCACCTTGACCGCCACGACGACTGCGACTGACTCTTCCCGCCAAGAATACCATCGCTTAAACGGCCCTTTTCAGGGGCTCAAACATTTACGGTTTCCCCACTCCACCCAGGTTCACCATCTGGTGACAGTAGGGTATATTGTTCATTATTTATAATGGCACGAGATATACAGTAATTCCTCGGTATACGCGGAGGTTACGTTTCGGAGGGTTACCGCGGATAATGATACCGTATATGAATGAAAATATGGGGGTTAGGTTCTGGAGGAAAAGTCCTGTAGTCGTTTTAAGAGTTTAATAGTTTTAAAAACATTTTACCATGATTATAATGTGAATATTTAATAAATACAGTACTGTACGCATAAAAAATTTAAGTTGCTTTAAAATAGTTAGTTATGGCGGTTTGCTTCTTCTTCTTTTTTCAAACTTCTTGTGGACTTCTTCGTGTGGTATCATCAGTTCCTGGAGTCCTCTTTTGAATTGAAGAGCCCTTTCAATGATGGGATCCATCTCCAACACGTGATCAGCGAGCTGCGTTGTCATACTGAGGATCTCGTTCATGGTTTGTGAAGAAATGTTTGGATTCATTTCAGGATCGTCAAACAAAAAAACAACTTTACGTACGTACGAAGAAGTTAGACTGACACATGGAGGAAAACGTACGGATAAATTACAATATGGCGTCTGGGCGTACGTATGGTGGTTGGGGGTGGGGGTTGTACTGGGGAGGGGGCGGTACCTGTCGACGCACTTACTAAGTACAATACGTGGAAATCTAGCTTGGCACATGACGGCCGTCGTCATACTAGTGTGTGACTCAACATGATACGAACGCCAAAACATTTATTCAGACACAAAGAGTGACACATGTTTTCGGAATTGTATGACTTCCCCACCTCCCATCAAGTAGGCCTACGGTGTACACAAGGTGAGATTACGTACGTATTTTAAGGTTTTAGGCCTACGAACAAAGTCCGCGGATACCGAGGGATTACTGTATATTGTCAGAAAATAATTTATTTATTATTTGCTGAAAAGTAGCGGATAATTCTAGGTAGTCCTTTCCCAATATAGATACAGTATTTCAATTCTACTGATTATAAAACCAAACTAATTAAACACAACGATGTTAGGTTGCGATACTTTTTACTTTCTCTTGCCTATATGAATATATAGGAAGGAGAGTATTATTTTTATGTCGATTTTAAGAAATCGAGTTTTCACCGGATCTATACGTTTTCAGACCCCCTGAACCCAAAAAAAACATGTTTTCAGCTATTGATCTGTGTGTGTGTGTGTGAACAAAATATCTCAAGAACGGAACATCGTATGAACTTGAAACTTGAAACTTAAGTTACATATCAATACCGGACCCGATACGAACATTTTCATCAAAATCGATCAACCGGAAGTAGTAGTTTATTCACGTAATTTTTCACTTTTTTGCGATTTTCTCAAAAACTGGTCGTTTAATTTTTTTAAAAATCGCCTGGTTTACTCAATTTTTTATTCTTCACATGAAAGGGTAGGCGCCATGTTTGCTGAAATTTTTAGTGAGGCTGTTTTCACGTAAAAAAATTATTTTTTAAGATTACGGCTTTAGTAACTACGCATTTTTGCGCAAAAATCGATATAATAAAAAATGTATAGAATTTAAAATCCTACAACTTTCTTTCAAACATTTTTTTGTATAACGCTTAGTTTAGCGGTAATTAGCGATTTTCTGATTTTTTTTTCACGAAAACGTGTGAAAAATCGATTTTTTTAAGGTTTCGGCCTTAGTATGCATTTTACGACAAAAGTATTTATAATAAAATTTATAGAAAATTAAAAGATCTACAACTTTTATTAAAAGCATTTTTCTCTACAGATCCTAGTTTAGCGTGAAAGAGTGATTTTCCGTATTTTTAAGCCAAACTGAGGTCGATTTTCATTTTACGTCTTTCACTCATGATTAAAATTAGGTTATGTTTATTGAGGTTAATTTTTTGTTTATTTCTAATGTTTTATTACTAATGTTAGGTTTATTGTTAATTATTTGCATTGGCAAGAGACAGTTGTGTGATTGTTTCACACCAGATTTTTGATATTCGGTAAAAATAAGTTAATTTAAGGCGTTAACTACTGCAATATAATGTTGGTAGATTAAATACCAGTTGTAGTGTAAAACTTTGCATAGTTATAATAAAAAGGACAACATGGTAAATGATAATAACTTAATTTTCTTTTACAGTAGCATAACTTTAATATAGCATGTATATCCATGTAATAATTTAATTTTTAATAGCAAACCTCCTGTATGTACCTCGTACTACGGTAGGTTTTAATACATCACGCAGTTCAGTTGACGAGATTTAGTTGCAGGATTTGAATTATAATAATAACCGTTTTAAATTGTACAGCATCACTGTGAACCGGTGTTCGTCCGGTTTTATACGAAATGACTTTATCTACCAGTGGATTCAACCGTGTTGATATATAGCAAACCCTCACGCACGACTTATACATCTATCATAGGTCTAAGCTATAAGGTCGACATTCTACTTGTAGTTAGGTAAATAGTGAACCTTAATGGTGGGCCACCATGCCGTCCACAAGAATTGACTGTTATATACCTTCCTACTTCATACAACCAAATGGTTCACTCTTCTGGCTCTATACATATACAGGGTGATTCAAAACTATACAGCAATCTCTTAGGATCTCATTCTATAGCTAAAAATCTGGTGTGAAACACTCACACAACTTTCTCTTGCCAGTGCAAATAATTAACAATAAACCTAACATTAGTAATAAAACATAAGAAATAAACAAAAAACTAACCTCAACAAACATAACCTAATTTTAATCATGAGTGAAAGGCGCAAAATGAAAATCAACCTCAGTTTGGCTTAGAAATACGGAAAATCACTCTTTCTCTCTAAACTAGGCTCTGTAGAGAAAAATGCTTTAAATAAAAGTTGTAGATCTTTTAATTTTCTATAAATTTAATTATATACACTTTTGTCGTAAAATGCATACTAAGGCCGAAATCTTTAAAAAATCGATTTTTCTCACGTTTTCGTGAGAAAAAAAACAGAAAATCGCAAATTACCGCTAAACTAAGCGTTATACAAAAAAATGTTTGAAATAAAAGTTGTAGGTTTTTAAATTCTCTACAACTTTTATTATATAAGTTTTTGCGCTAAAATTTATATTAAAGCCGTAATCTTAAAAAAACAACGTTTTTACGTGAAAACAGCCTCACCGAGAATTTCAGCAAACATGGCGCCTACCCTATCTTGTAGAGAATAAAAAATTGAGTAAAATAGGCGATTTTAAAAAAAATCGTAGGACCAGTTTTTGAGAAAATCGCAAAAAACTGAAAAATTATACGAATAAACTACTACTTCCGGTTGACCGATTTTGATGAAAATGTTCGTGTCGCGTCCGGTAGTGGTATGTAACTTTAGTTTCAAGTTCGTACGACGTTCCGTTCTTGAGATATTCTGTTCACACACAGACAGACACACACACAGACACACACACAGACCAATCGCTAAAAACATGTTTTTTGGGTTCAGGGGGTCTGAAAACGTATAGATCCGGTGAAAACTCGATTTCGAAAAATCGACATGAAAACAATACTTTCCTTCCTATATATTCATATAGGCAAGAGAAAGTAAAAATTGAATAAAATTGGTTCCAGAGCTGTAAATGCAATACTTTCAGAGATATCTTGCATAAAACACAAGAATTGGTGCAAAGAAATAACACATTTTTATGTTTAACGTAAGATTACTTCCATAAATGGTAAATAAAGGTGTATTTTTTCTTAAATAAATTTGTAGAAAATTTAATTTTGAAAATATTCATGTGAATTACTCAGGAAAAAATGAATAATAGATATTGAAATTTCGCTTTATTTAAAATCAAAACAGACGCACATTCTTAACTGCATAAAATATTAACTAATATTTAGGTTGGGAGTAACCTAACCTATTATTTTATGCAGTTAAGAATGTGCGTTTTATGTGCGTCTGTTTTGATTTTAAATAAAGCGAAATTTCAATATCTTTTATTCATTTTTTCCTGAGTAATTCACATGAATCTTTTCAGAATTAAATTTTCTACAAATTTATTTAAGAAAAAATACACCTTTATTTACCATTTATGGAAGTAATCTTACGTTAAACACAAAAATGTGTTATTTCTTTGCACCAATTATTAAAAGTTTTATGTAAGATATCTCTGAAAGTATTGCGTTTTCAGGCATATGTTTTTATGAACTTTTTTTCTTATTTTTAGCTATAGAATGAGATCCCAAGAGATTTCGTATTGTTTTGAATCACCCTGTATATGTTTACTAAATGGTGGGGGTACTTCGGAATGTTTCTTCTCTATTCAATCGGGTTTTTTTGTCCGGAGACTTGAAGGCTGGTAAAGCAGTGATGCCGTTTTATTAAGTGATTAGGGAAATTTTGTTTAATGTTTTATTTAACACTAGGTATCATTCTGTACTCTTATTTTTATTGATATACTATATAATTAATACTTTACATCTTTACAGTTTTCCATTTATTTTGTTAAAAAATTTAGGTTTATTTTTTTCTTAATGGATTTGTTTATATTGTATCAGCCGAAAGGCTGGTTCGATTTTCTAGAGCAGTGATTCTCAACCTTTTGCTCCGCAACCCCCTTCCCCGGGAATATTAGTGAGCCTTACTATTGAATTTTGACTGTAATTATAAATGTAAAATGTTTTTTTAATATTATATAATCAAACTGCGCATTGGAATTTATCATGCGCGTCTGGGAAAAATGCAACCTCAAAATTATTTCTGTTGGAAGGCACATCAAAATTAACTGCCTTAGTTTTGCTGATGATCTTGCCCTATTTGGGGACAGCATTGCCGAGGCAAGAAAACAAATTACTTCCCTAAGCGAAATTGCGGGGAAGATTGGCCTGAAAATTTCCTACGAAAAAACAAAAATCTTGGTTCGCGACCCTGTCTGCATTTCCAGGGTAAAAATTTGTGATCGGGAAATCGATCTAGTCAAGGACTTCAAATATCTTGGAGAAATCATCACAGGAAATAACAATGAGAAACGTAACTGAACAGAAAGATTCAACAAACTCGCAAAATCGGCAAAACACACACAAAATGTTTACAATAAAAAGTGTCTTTCAATAAATTCAAAACTCCGGCATTACAACACCGTAATTCTACCGGAGACCACATACAGCAGCGAAACAATCTTCAGTCTCAGGAAGATAAACACGGAGCACAGAATCTCAAAATTGGAGCGTCGGATCATCAGGAGATGCCTGAACAAAAGATGTTTCTCTGATGGGATATGGAAACCCGTCTCGAAAGAGGAAGTATACAGAAATACAGAACCTCTAGCAGACCAGATGAGGAACAAGAGAATTTCCTTCTTTGGACATCTCTTGAGGACCGACTCTTCCAGAATCTCAAAACAAATCATCAACTTTTTCCTTAACAAAAAAACAGCCCCACTGGATCAGGGAAATTAAGGAGGACATGGACGGGCTCCAAATCTCACTTGCGGACCTCAAAACAAAAGCCGGAAATTACCACAGGCTGAAAACTACAAGACTTGAACAGCAGAAACCGACAAAACGACAGAAAGTTGTGTATTCTGACAAGGAACGGCAGAGAAGATCGGATGGATTGAGGGAATACTGGAGAAAGTTCAAGGAGGGAAACATCAGGAAGGGACTCCAAAAACTTAAAGATTGAACCGCAAAAATTGAAATGAGCTCTTTTTAGTTTGATGAACTTACATAGTCCTATGTGGCTTTTAAAAAAAAAAAAAAAAACAAACTGCACTAATTTTATGTCTTTAAAGAAAATACACCTTCACTTCATTCACCCCCCCCCCCCAGGATGTATAATGAAATTCATTATTCTCAGAGGAGATAACTGTTAACTTTATAGTCTATTTTATCATTTCTGTTTTTAGACTCTTCAGTCATATAATTAGGGGATCATGTGATAAGAAATAGAACTATTTTTTGTAGCCCTGCCTGTTATGGACACAGTGGTGACGTTATGAAACTTGAAAAACTACACAAAATAGAAATCTGTAAACCAAAGACGGCTTTAGGAAGAAGAAATGAATTTATTTCTAATCAATTGCGGGAATTTAAACTTTGAATAATATTGAACACGATTACGTAGTCTACTTTTTGTGTACGATCCGTTAGATTATTTTTTTGTTATTTGAATAATAACCCGTTATAAAGTGATTTAACTATATTCAAAAGGCTTGAGTGTGTAATTTTGCAAACTATAATGGTGTTCAGACAAATAAATGATCCGTGTTAGTACCGTACCTCAATTATTGTTGAAGGTAAAGCCTATCGAATTCCATATGACTAAATAACTTGTCAAAACAGTTGTAATGTACTTGGAACCTTTTCTATAAACATGATAATGATACGTAAGTAGATGTAGGCCCTATTATAAACAGATAAAGAACATGACAGGGTGTACGCCTAGTTAAAACCGAATAAATCGATTTTAAACGCTCAAGATTTCGGTCTTAAATATGGTGACATTATACGATTGCATCTGTTTATACGCTAGTTAGAAAATATTCTATGAATATGGGTGTGTAAAAAATATCTTTTATTAGGATACCCCGTAGCTGGTTTCCCCCCGCTGCTCCAATTCTTAGAAACATCCCTCGATACAAAACCATCCACCCGTAATACATTTTCACCCTACCATTAAGAAATACTACAACTTTCCTTCTGCACATTGTCACATAAACCCGAGAACACATTCCAAACCAACTACAAAAAAAAGGAAGCGAGAAATGACATACCTTTTATGTCATGGATCCCCACTACATTTCTAAACACTTATTTTATCATATATATGTGAGGCGGAATGTAAAAAGGACCTCTTGTCGAAATTTTTCGATTTTAACATTTTACAGATTTGTTGTTTAGGTCATCAGCCAAAAGACTGGTTTGAAACTGTGGAGGTTTTACTTAGTCGAGGAGTGAGGTAGTTTATTACTGCCTTCTCACCGAGTGGCAAAGTACGCTTATCAGCATGATGGGCCGTCTGCAAAGCACATATTTTCAACTCTGCAAATGACACCTTCACTTCATTCACCACAGGGTCTGGCTGCATAATGAAATTCATTACTTTTAGAGGAGATGATAACTGATTAGTGTCTTTTACACCTCTACCTCTTCTGTTCTTAAATGATTCAGTCATTTAATTGACTGACCATGTGATAAGAAACAGAACTATTTATTTTAGCCCTGCAACAAACAGACTACGTGTAAATAATTTGACACTCTTTTTCAGATTTAGCGCATCTTAATTCAGACAAATTTGGTACAAAATTTTAATTTTTATCTGAAAAATAAAATACTTTATGGTAGTTTGAATATTTTGGGTTAAGTGTTTTGGGAAAACAAATTTCAGTCTTTTAAAATACCACCATCTTTTGATTTTACTAATTCAAGAAAGTTTTACACCAAAATGAACCTTTAACTGACCTTTTTTATTACAATTTTTTTAACATTGACGTTGTACACTAAACTTTCTTAAAAGATGTAAAAGTTTATAGGCAAAAGTGCTTTAAAATAGTGTTTTCGACTTCTTTTCGGTGGTCCTACAACAGGGTACTACAGTAAGTAAGGTGTTTTACATTTTGCATCATTCACTCATGATTAAAATTAGGTTATGTTTTTGAGGTTAGTTTTTTGTTTATTTCGAATGTTTTATTACTAATATTAGATTAACCCCCCCCCCCCCGTGGGGTTGGTCTAGAGGTAAAGTCGTCGCCAAAATCAGCTTCGGAGACGAAGGTTCCTGGTTCAAATCCTAGTAAAGGTAGTTACTTTTATACGGATTTGAGTGCTAGACAGTAGTTACCGGTGTACTGTGATGGTTGGGGTTCAATTAACCATACTCTCTCAGGAATGGTCGATCTGAGTCTGTACAAGACTACACCTCATTTACACGTCATACACATCATCCTCATCTCATTGGGTCATGGTGTTGCTTATTGTTCTGAATTGAACAGATTGCAACGTACACAAATTAGGGATTACAAAAAAAATATTAGATTATACTGTTTATTATTTGCATTGGAAAGAGAAAGTCGTGCGAGTGTTTCACACGAGATATTATAGTTTTGAAACGGTTTTTGTTTTGTTTGTTTTTTGCGTTAATGTTATTAAGACGTAGAATGATTTTATACTGTATTAAATTATCGATTACATTTTGATAAATTTATAAGAAAATATAATTTATAGTAAATGTCAATTGAGAAATATAATTAAGTAATCAAAATGTAATTGTACATCATTTAATAAGTAATAAATTAATATAAATATTTTATATCATTGAAAGAAATAAAAATAATTACCTTACTTTGTATTTAATTCTCACTTTATGTATTTATGTATTTATGTATGTGTGAATATACAGGGTTACTGTAAAAGAATCATCAGATTTTAAAAGGCTGTATTTAAAAAAGTAATACACATACAGTAATGAATGATACACGAAAATAATTATAAAATGTCAGAGTTTTAGACATACCTTCACAAATATTCAATATGAGCCCCTTTCGTCACACGACACACATCCAAGCGGTAATCTAGTTCAGCCCACACATGTGTTAACATTTCCCTATCGATGGTCATAAATGCAGCTGTAATGCGTTCCCGTAGCTCAACTAAAGTTGTTGGGTGTGGTGGCACGTAAACACAATCTTTAACGTACCCCCAAAGGAAGAAATCACAGACCGTGAGATCCGGAGATCTGGGAGGCCATGCAAAGAGCGCTAAGTCTTCATCTGCACATCGCCCAATCCAGCGTCGCGGGAGTTCGTTGTTTAGGTAACTTCGTACTTCAGCATGCCAGTGAGGCGGAGCTCCATCTTGTTGGTATACAAAGTTATTGGAGTCTTCTTTCAGTTGTGGGAACAACCATAACTGCATCATATCGAGATATGAAATACCCGTTACTGTCTTATCCATAAAGAAAAACGGCCCATACACCTTTGTTTTTGAAATTGCGCCAAAAACGTTAAGTTTGGGCGAATCGCGTTCATGTTCCACTACAGCAAGAGGTTGGTCTGCGCCCCATATCCTAACATTATGGCGATTCACCTTACCATTCAAGTGAAATGTCGCCTCATCACTAAACACAAGACGGCCAATAAAATCTTCATCCTCCGTAGCATTATGCAAGGCATTACAACAAAATTCGAATCGTTTCGCGAGATCATCCGGGAGTAATTTTTGTAATAACTTTATACGGTACGGTTTCATGCGTAATCGTTTTCGCAAAACCTTCCAGACAGTTTGCTGTGGAATATCGAGTTCCTTACTAGCGCGGGTAGTTGGCTTCTTTGGGCTACTCACGTAACATTCCCTAACTCTGTCTACTGTTTTATCAGATACACTTTGGACGCCCGGTGCTTTTACCTTTGCACAAACAACCTGTGTCTCTGAACTGTGGATACCATCGTAGAATGCTTTGGTGGGCTGGTGGTTCGGTTTCAAACTGTCTCCGGAACGAACGCTGCACGATAACAACCGATAAACATTTCGCATACTCTAAAACACAGAATGATTTCTGTTGCATAGACGCCATTTTCGAAACTGAGCTGGTGCTGCTACCTGTCGGCAACCACTTTCAACTACAGCGGCTAACCTAAAACTCTGACATTTTATAATTATTTTCGTGTATCATTCATTATTGTATTACTTTTTTAAATGCAGCCTTTTAAAATCCGATGATTCTTTTATAGTAACCCTGTACATACGGAGTAACACACAAACACACATGTACAACTTGTCCAGAAGAAGAGAATAAATTTCTATTTGATTTATTTCTCAGCAGTTACCGTATTAATAGAGACGTGATTAACAGTTCAACATTCTTACGTTGGTAAATTATAGACATGGGATACAAATTTATGACACGGCTTACGTTGATGTTTATTTTTTTACACAATAATTAATGGTCAATGAATCAAACTTACAAAATTATTAATCGTTCAATTACAAATTGCAATTTATCTTTTATTGTATGTGATTTTTTTAAAAAGTAAATTTCTTATTCTGTATTAAGGGGAGACTGTACTTTGTATCCCGCCAATGTTAAATTGTTCGCTATTTTTTAGGTACATTTTTTATAGGGTTGGTAAAAGGTAGGAAAATGAAACTTTACACACTATTAGGTGTCGGGTTTCTTCTCGAGCTACTGACATTTTTTCAATTTAATCTTTGGACCATGTAATTTTTTTTAAAAATTACGAATAACATAAAATTTTTACAAATTGTTTTCTACGTGTTTTGCGTATTACTAATTTTTGGAGCACCTAAGGAAGTCATAAAAATTTCAGTGTATGTGGCTATACAAGATAATTAACTGTTAAAAATTTCAGCATGGTAGGTTCTTTGGTTACTGAGAAAAATGTACCTTAATGTTACAAATCTGAATTGACGGGAAAAGGTAAGAAACAAGAAGGCACAAATCAAAAACAATATGAACACAAGCAAGTAAATTTCCCATCAACAGTTGTTTAGAAAGCTGAACCAACAGCTGAGAATAATAAAACCGTGATGCAGATATTTTAAAAAACTAAAATTTTCTTTGCACTAAAACGAGCAGTATAAAATTATGAAACATATTCGTTCTTTGTAACATGATAATTTTTCTGTGTAAACTTGATAAAAACTTCATTTTTTCATAAAAATATTAATTTTTTGATGTAATTTAATGTTTTTCTGGTCGATCTAGGCCTAAAGTATTGAAAAACATAAAAAACCAAAAATCAAAATAACAAAATTAATTACTAACCTCAATAAACATAACCTAATTTTAATCATATCTGAAAGACGCAAAATGAAAATCGATCTCAGTTTGCCTTAAAAATACGGAAAATCACTCTTTCACGCTAAAGTAGGCACTGTACAAAAAAATGCTCTAAATAAAAGTTGTAGGTCTTTTAATTTTCTATAAATTTGATTATATATACTTCTTCTTCTTCTTCTTTACAACCAGGGCGTTCAGGCTTCTGCAGCCCCTCCTCACCGCGACCTAAAAGATCTTTTGTGATTGCCCCTATTCCTTATTTATGCAAGACCCACACTTTCAATAAAGCGCAGGATCCGCCTAGGATCTAGTGCACTTACCTGAGAAGGTGTTAACACGTCCTTACCCATCAGCGCTCTTCTTTTGCAGCCAACCACTTTGCAACTGCATAAAATATGCTCAGCCTTCTCTTCTGCCTCATGACAGAATCTACACAGGCTCTCTTCAGCAACTCCTATCTTGGATAAATGATACCCAAGATTACAATGACCAGTCATCAGGCCCACTACCCTCCTCAAGTCCTGTCTTCCTAGTCTATTATATATCCCAGCCTTTCTGCTGGAATAGGCAATGAATTTCTTTGCCTGTTCACAGCCTGGCACCTTCTCCCTGATTATATATACACTTTTGTCGTAAAATGCATACTAACGCCGAAATCTTAAAAAAATCGATTTTTCACCCGTTTTCGTGAGAAAAAACAGAAAATCGCTAATTACCGCTAAACTAAGCGTTATACAAAAAAATGTTTGAAATAGAAGTTGTAGAATTTTAAATTCTCTACATTTTTTATTATATAAATTTTTGCGCTATAATAGGCCCCTACATATTAAAGCCGTAATCTTAAAAAAAACTTTTTTTACGCAAAAACAGCCTCACCAAGAATTTCAGCAAACATGGCGCCTACCCTATCTTGTAGAGAATAAAAAGTTTAGTAAATGAGGCGATTTTTTAAAAAAATCGTAGGACCAGTTTTTGATAAAATCGCAAAAAAGTGAAAAATTACACGAATAAACTACTACTTCCGGTTGACCGATTTTGATGAAAATGTTCGTGTCTGGTCGGGTAGTGGTATGTAACTTAAGTTTGAAGTTTCAAGTTCGTACGATTTTCCGTTTTTGAGATATTTTGTATACACACACACAGACCAATCGCTAAAAACCTGTTTTTTTTGGGCTCAGGGGGTCTGAAAACGTATAGATCCGGTGAAAACTCGATTTTGAAAAATCGACATGAAAACAATACTTTCCTTCCTAGTTTATATTCATATAGGCAAGAGAAAGTAAAAATATTTTAATCATATTCATCGCGGCTAAATGAAATGATTACGATGCGTTGCAACTTTATAATTTTCTTTTAAAAAGTTATTAACATGAAAATATTATTTTATAATTTATTTGTAAAGCACTTAAAATCCAAATTAGAAGCGAATCGACTTTTAAAATGTAGATCTATAACATGTGAAGCGTTTTAAACGTGTTTAATAAAAGTAGTAACGTGGTCATCAACTCGAGCGAACTAAATCAGCGTTAGGTATGCAAATGGTGAAATTTGTATTTAATTTATGTACCTATATATTTTATCATACTTAATTGAAACTAGTTTATAATAGAGATAGGCCTACTCTATAAATTATTACTAATAATAAACTTGTATATAAAAAATCTGGTGTGAAACACTCACACAACTTTCTCTTGCCAATGCAAATAATTAACAATAAACCTAACATTAGTATTAAAACATTAGAAATGAACAAAAACTAACCTCAAAAACATAACCTTATTTTAATCATGAGTGGAAGACGCAAAATGAAAATCGAACTCAATTTGGCTTAAAAAAAACGGAAAATCACACTTTCACGCTAAACTAGGCTCTGTAGAGAAAAATTTTCTAAACAAAAGTTGTAGATCTTTTAATTTTCTATAACTTTTATTATATACACTTTTGTCGTAAAATGCATACTAAGACCGAAATGTTAAAAAAATCGATTTTTCTCACGTTTTCGTGAGAAAAAAACAGAAAATCGCAAATTACCGCTAAACTAAGCGTTATACAAAAAAATGTTTGAAACATAAGTTGTAGGTTTTTAAATTCTCTACAACTTTTATTATATAAGTTTTTGCGCTAAAATTTATATTAAAGCCGTAATCTTAAAAAAACAACGTTTTTACGTGAAAAGAGCCTCACCGAGAATTTCAGCAGACATGGCGAATACCCTATCTTGTAGAGAATAAAAAATTGAGTAAAATAGGCGATTTTAAAAAAAATCGTAGGACCAGTTTGTGAGAAAATCGCAAAAAACTGAAAAATTATACGAATAAACTACTACTTCCGGTTGACCGATTTTGATGAAAATGTTCGTGTCGCGTCCGGTAGTGGTATGTAACTTAAGTTTCAAGTTTCAAGTTCGTACGATGTTCCGTTCTTGAGATATTCTGTTCACACACACACACACACACACAGACACACACACACAGACACACAGACACACACACAGACCAATCGCTAAAAACATGTTTTTTGGATTCAGGGGGTCTGAAAACGTATAGATCCGGTGAAAACTCGATTTCGAAAAATCGACATGAAAACAATACTTTCCTTCCTATATATTCATATAGGCAAGAGAAAGTAAAAAAAAGTTATAAATCCGAGGAACATGGTTATAAAAAACCGTTTCTTACAAAAGTTATATAAGCTACAGATAGCGAAGGAAAGCATCGACTATTCTTTTTTTGCATCCAGGAGACTCCGAAAGGGAGTATAGGACATTTTTTTTTTGGTTTAACGTCCGACTGTTCTGCAATTACTGCTAATGCAGACAGTGAATGATGAAAAAATGCCGTGCCTGAATGGGATTCGAACCCAAGACCGCATGATGAGAGGCGAGCACGTTACCAACTTCGCCAATGCGGCCGGCAGTATAGGACATGTCAAGATAAAACTGATAAAAAAAGTTAATCACAATGATAAACTCATCACTTACCACCGTAAATTTGTTTCTGCTACTGCTTAACTCAGTAGGCTTGTTATGAACCCCTTTGTATCAAATAGTACACAATATTTGTTTAATTAGAAGTTAAATAGCTTTTTTTTTAAATGGCTTAAGGAGAGTTCATACCGAAAATTCGATTCTATATCAATTTTTTGAATTTTACTGATTATATATATATATATATATATTTGGAATTTTCTGTTTAATTTAGTATAATGATGTATAAATGCATATTTATGATCTTTAGATATATTTTAAACATTTTTTTATAATAAGTCTGCAGGTTCAGAATTTTGGACAGTGAAATTTTCAGACAGTTATTTATTTATTAATCTGAAACCATACAATCTAAAAAGGCTGTAGAAGATGTCATTTTTCCCTTGTTTTTTATTGGATTTTAGGTTATGTTTTTACATAGGTTGTATGCTATAATTTATGTTGTATAGTGGTTGAAAAGAGAAAAGTCAGTTTCTTCTGATGTTATTTCTGTATGAATATTATTTTTTTTTTTATAATCGGTTCATTATGGTCGCATCAACATTCTATGTTTTTAGCGACCCCATTACATAAAAAAACACTAATTACAATATTATATTTATTATGAAAATTGCTGCCCTTAACAGACAGGTGGAGTGTCAAATTATTTACACTCAATCTGTTAGTTGCAGGGCTAAAATAAATAGTTCTGTTTCTTGTCACATGGTCAGCCAATTAAATGACTGAATCATTTAAGAACAGAAGAGGTAGAGGTGTAAAAGACACTAATCAGAGTTATCTTCTTTGAAAGTAATGAATTTCATTATACAGTCAGACCCTGTGGTGAATGAAGTGAAGGTGTCATTTGCAGAGTGGAAAATATGTGCTTTTCAGAGGGCCCGGCATACTGATAAGTGAACTTTTCCATTCAGTGAGGAAGGCAATGGTAAACCACCTCACTCCTCGTTTTACTTAGTAAAACCCCCTCTACAGGTTCAAACCAGCCTTTCGGCTGATGACCTAAACAACAACAACATGAAAATTGAATATTTCTAATATTTCTAACGAAGTGATAAGAGAAGAATGCAATGTACAGCCACTTGTAGATGTGATCAAGCAATATAGAAAAAGATGGACAGATCACCTGCTCCGAATGCCACACAACCGTTTGCCACTTCAAGCCTGGATGTCCAAACCAGATGGTAGAAGGGATGTGGGTCGACCGAGGAAGAGGTGGAAACCGGAACAGGCTCAATAGCCTAAACCATGACGGATGATGATGATGATGAATATTTCTGTTATTGAATATTATTATTATTATTTTAATTTATTTAACGTTGCATCAACTGCAAGGTCATTAGTGACGTCGTTGGGGTGTAACTGTTTACAATGAAGAATGAAATGGTTTTTTGTAACGTATGAAAATATGCCGTGCCTGAGTGGGATTTGAACCCAGGACCGCATGATGAGAGGCGAGCACGTTACCAACTGCGCCAATGCGGCCGGCTGAATATTATTTATTTTAATTTCTAAACATGTTTTTCCTACAAAAGACCCATTTTCTCAGAAACCGCAAAAAATAAAGAAATAAATTTTTACTGTGACTTTTGTAGCTTATAGTGGTACTGTGGATCCTCTTTCAGTATTGTACATGTAGAATTTTATGAAAAAATATTTTAAAAAATATTGGCTCCGTCAAAAATTTATAACGTTTTTAGAAGTTGCTATATTTTAATTACTGAGCATCATTAGCCTCTTCTTGTATTCAGAAATAATCCCTCAAAGTTACAGCTTTCAAATATTAATAGTTACTGAGATAATGGGTTTCAAATTTTGCTAATTTAACATTGACGGGATACGCGGTATGAACTCCCCTTAAATTGTCACAACTTTTTAAACCTTGTGGCAATTTATTGATGTATTTTATACCTGCATAAGTTGGTTTTTGTTCAAACAATTTAGTGTTGTGATGTGATGTGGACCGAGGAAAAGTTTCATGGAACATTTGCATCCAAAAACATGTCGAAAATTTATAGCTCAACTCTACCAAAAAACATCTTTACTTGACAAATGCTCAAAATTACCCATGACATTCCGACACACAAAGTTTAAATTTACTTTTACATGTGACAAACGCTTAAAATTAACATCGTTATCAAAAATTTCGTCACCATTGGTAAGGTGATTCTTCTAACTAAACTATAAGCTATGTATAACTAAATACTTTTTAATAATTTAAATTTTTAGTAAAATCAATTTCATTTTCTGTGACATTTTGTTTTCTTTATTTGTAGTGACAGTTTTCAATAGTAATTTAAATTTTATTAAATAGGTTTTCATTTATATCTAAACGTTTTCCACTCAACTGAGTTTAGCCGGACAACGCTGGTTGGTTAACGATTCATTGTAAAAATAAATATTATATAGAGTATAAATAAATATTTTTGGAATATATTAATGTTTAACTGAAAATGCTATTCCTTTAAACACTTACATGTATACGAGGTTTGGCTATTAATAAACGAGACTGACGTTGTAAAAAATTTAATTTTAATTTTATACATAATCACTTATTGTCACCTTTCAATATACACTCCTTATCTATCCCTACAACGCTCCATGCGAATTTTCCATTGTAGGAAACAGTGCTGGAAGTCATCTTCTGTCAGCTCCTTCAGGACACGTGCCGCTTTCTCTTTTACAGCTTCCACAGACTCAAATCTTGTCCCTTTCAATGCAGATTTCACCTTAGCGAACAGGTAGAAGTCACATGGTATAAGATCTGGTGAATAAGGTGGATGTTCTAATACTGAGATGCTGTACTTGGCTTGGAACCTCTTCACAGATAACGCGGAATGAGCTGGCGCATTGTCTTGGTGGAGAACCCATGATTTGTCCTTCCACATTTCGGAACGTTTTTCCTTACTCCTTGACGTAGTTTAGAAAGTACCCCAAGGTAGTAATATTGATTAATTGTTTGTCCTTCAGGAACCCAGTGAAGGTACACAATCCCATGGATATAAAAAACAATCATCATTGCTTTAAAATTTTGACTTGCTCATTCGAAATTTTTTGGGTCTCGGTGAAGTTCGGCTCTTCCAGTGTATGGATTGGCGCTTCGTTTGCGGATCATAAGTAAAAAAACTACGTTTTATCACATGTAATTATCTTCTACCTGTTCCCTAAGGTGAAATCTGCATTAAAAGGGACAAGATTTGAGTCTGTGGAAGCCGTAAAAGAGAAAGCGGCACGTGAACTGAAGGAGCTGACAGGAGATGACTTCCAGCACTGTTTTCAACAATGGAAAATTTGCATGGAGCGTTGTAGGGATAGAGAAGGAGTTTATATTGAATGTGACAATAAGTGACTATGTATAAAATTAAAATTAAATTTTTTACAACGTCAGTCTCGTTATTTAATAGTTGCAGTTCGTATGATGAGTGAAAATTTAAAAAAATTGAAATTCAATAAGCATTTTTTGTACTTTTGATATGCTATACAATTAGGGTGTATGAAAACCCGATAAGTATCATGTATTATTCCCACGTGTTACATTAACACGTGGTGCATCTCAATTTACTAACTTAATTCAGTTGTGAGGCTTCCGAAAATAATGCACCTATAAAAATAATAATTGTTACAGGTGTAAAAACAACAAAGAACCGACAAAATCGGACCAAAATATCGTTATTTTTCCACTTTTTGTATTGTAGGAATACAACTTATTTACAATACTAAAAGCCAAACCAAAAACTACTAAATACCTTTAAGTAACAGTTACAAAAAATACAATGAAATTCAGTAGTATTATAACATACCATGTACGACCATGAAAAATTCTCAGAGGCCCCAAAAAAAGATCAAATAACATCGGTGACTCCCATTGAAATTTACCTGTAACTTTTAACAATGTTGGCTCCTTTATTCAGAATGAACAAAGAGAAAAAAAAGGAATGAAGAATGCACCCTGAATGCACCCACCCCTAATGCACCCACCCCTAATGCACCTGTGATCAACAAGACACGCTTGTTGAATAGTAAAGAATCGTGATAAAAGGGATGCTACTACCAAGTTAAATTCAGCCTTTTTTACCACCTATGTATAGGAGTATGGACATTTGAACGAAAGGAAATGTAACAGGTGAATGTTCTTACAATAATCTTACATCCTAAGTTTTTGTTTAGGTCATCAGCCGAAAGGCTGGTTTGAACCTCTAGAGCAGTGGTTCCCCCCCCCCCAAACTATGGGTCGCGACCCATTAATTGGTCACGGGAGCAATTTGGGTGGGTCGCGGAAACAGATTAAAAACACTTAATACTTTTTAATTGTTTTTCCGTTGAAATGTAAAGATAATTGAACATATCTCATAACATAATATGTTTTATTTTAACTTCTAACTACACTACAGAATTAAAAATCCTTTTCTAAAAAAGATAGCTACATATATGTTCAAAATACAGTGTAAAGAGCGGTGGACTAATAAAATAAAATGAAAGTTTAAAACGAGAATACTAGTTTCAATAATATCTTAGACTTGAGCTTAATCCCATTTTGGATAAAGGCTAGGGGGGAGTATCCAGTTCTTTCGAACATACCCTTAAAAGAGCTGATGGGGTTTTCAACCACATATTTGTGTGAGAGGGCATTCTCCACTTTGGTGTATTTAAATAATGAATATAGAAATAACCTTTGTGTGGAAAGTGACCTGCGTTTAAAGCTTCCAACTTTCAACCCAAATATAGAATCTCTCTTGTAAATCGTAAGCACCAGCTCTACAACTCACATTAATTACAAAAGTCTCATTTTTTCATTTTTTGTCTTTGTTTAGTTTTAAGATTCTGAATTAAAAGTCTTTTTTCGTACTGAATTTTGTCTTCATTCACATCATCTTTACCATTTTCTTTTAGAGGTCTATTCCTCAATAGTGAATTTTCACGATAATAATATTAAACATATTATTATTAATAATAATTATAATGTATTATTTAATATGCGAGTCGCGAAAAAAATTCCACAATGAAGGTTGGTCCCCAGGCAAAAAAGTTTGGGAACCACTGCTCTAGAGATTATACTAAGTGAAACGAGGAGTGAAGTGGTTTACCACGCCTTCCTCACTGAGTTTAAAAGTATGCTTATCAGCATGCCGACCCCCCCCCCAAAAAGCACATATTTTCCACTCTGCAAATGACACCTTCACTTATTACTTTCAGAGTAGATAACTCTGATTAGTGTCTTTTACATCTATACCTCTTCTGTTCTTAAATGATTCAGTCATTTAATTAGCTAACCATATAATAAGAAACAGAACTATTTGTTGTAGCCCTGGAACTAACAGATCGAGTGCAAGTAATTTAATATGCTACCTGTCTGATATGGGTAAACATCGTAAGTACTAAAATAAATGGAAATTAAATAAGAAAATTGAATAGGCGTGTTAATGTATTGTAACAATAGCTGATAAATTATTTTTTTCTGATAGTCCTGGGAATTATGAATTTAATATCAATATTTTTCCCCCGTAGAGAGCCAATTTTAGAACACGTGAGAGGTGATTTTAGGTGTTTCTGGAAGCTCTTTTTGCAACCCATATTCTCAGCATTCGCTTACTGTAGACTTTTATTCTTTCTTCTGTCCACCCGGTGTTCTGTTTTTTGATCTTCATGAAAACCCTTGAAGTCCGTAATTAGTTCTCTGAATTTAGCTCGATTCATTAAGTTTTCTCGGTTTATTCCGGTTTTCTCAATATATTTTCTGACTTCTTTTTGGGGGGGGGGTGTCCAACGTCCTATTTCCACCATGTTAATGTTTGACCCTTTTTCTCAGGAACGGTTGTACATAATTACTCTAAATTTTCAACTTATTTATCAATATATTTTGTAACTTTTAACTCAGTCGTTTGTTGGTACGTCATTTTAAAACATCAAAAATAGTTGCTGAGATACATTGTGTATTCCATATTTCACATTAGAAAATAAGTAATAACAGAAACTGACAAACACTTGTGTTAAATGTTTTCAAACATATCTAGTGATATTCATACTAAACTTCAAGAGATTATATTTGCCCATTCCTGAGAAAACGGGTTTTTATTTTTAAAACGTAATTCCAAAAATAATAAACACTAAATGTTGCTTCCTGTGATCATGACACTAATTTATAAAAATTCTGGTGTGAAACACTCACACAACTATCTCTTACCAATTCAAATAATTTACAATATAACCTAACATTAGTAATAAAACATTAGAAATAAACAAAAATATAACCTTATTTTAATCATGACTGAAAGACGCAAAATGAAAATCAAACTCAGTTCGGCTTAAAAATACGGAAAATCACTCTTTCACACTAAACTAGGCTCTGTAGAGAAAATGCTTTAAATAAAAGTTGTAGATCTTTTAATTTTCTGTAAATTTGATTCCTACACTTTTGTTGTAAAATGCATTCTAAAGCCGAAATCTTAAAAAAAGCGATTTTTCACACGTTTTCGTGAGAAAAAACAGAAAGATGCTAATTATTGTAAACTAAGCGTTATATAAAAAAATTTAAGAAATAAAAGTTGTAGAAGTTTAAATTCTCTACAACTTTTGTCATATAAATTTTTGCGCTAAAATGCATATTACAGCCGTAATCTTAAAAAAAACAACGTTTTTACGTGAAAACAGCCTCACCAAGAATTTCAGCAATCATGACACCTACCCTATCTTGTAGAGAATAAAAAATTGAGTAAACCAGGCGATTTTAAAAAATAATCGTACGACCAGTTTTTGAGAAAATCACAAAAAAGTGAAAAATTGCACGAATAAACTACTACCTCCGGTTGACTGATTTTGATGAAAACGTTCGTGTCGCGTCCGGTAGTGGTATGTAACTTAAGTTTCAAGTTCGTACGATGTTTCGTTCTTGAGTTATTCTGTTCACACACGCGCGCGCGCACACACACACACACACACACACACACACACACACAGACCAATCGCTAAAAACATGTTTTTTAGGTTCAGGGGGTCTGAAAACGTGTAGATCCGGTGAAAACTCGATTTCGAAAAATAAACATGAAAACAATACTTTCCTTCCTATACATTCATATAGACAAGAGAAAGAAATAAATGTTGATATTTTATACGGTTTAAATGTTGACCGCAATTAGAGAAATGTATCTCACAACGTAAATAGAAATAACAAAATGAAGAGAATAAAGAAAATAATAAACCGTAATAAACAAGTCAATAAATGTAAGGTAATAAAAATAAATTGTAATAAAATCGGAGGAGGGTAATCTTATTTATAAAAGTGGTAGAATATTTTATTTTATTTTTAAAAGAACTCCTAAAATCATTTTCTTGTCCCAATCAAACACACCCTCTTCATTAAGAATTCTTCGAATAAAACAGTTAAATAGGTTTCGTTATCTAAGTATTATTTCGTCCCAATTTCTTCTACAACGTTTTTATTTCCTTTTTAACACTTCAATCTATTCTCTTTTCCTTATATATAAATTAGAAATAATTGAGATAGAATCATTAAGATGCCATAAAAAAAACGACATAGAGACTATATTAATTTTTGTAATCTTGTCTTAGGAATTATAGGTTAGGTTTATTTGATTGATATAAAATATCTTTTGATTGCTTTAAAAAAGAACACTCCATTTCTTTTCTGAAAGTGGTTATTAATGTTAATCTTATAATTGATTAATATAGTTATGTGGTTAATTAACCATGCTATAATTACTTAATGTTAAGTTATTAGATTAATAATCGAACTTGACATATTGGAAAATCTAGGGATGATGTTATTTCTCGTTATCAAAGTTAAATAAAAAAGATTTTAAAACTTGAACAGGATTATTTAAAAGTATAATATAAAATAAAAATAACTGGAATCAAAGAGTCAAATTCTTTAGGAAACGGAAAAGAGTTTCTTTTCTTGTTGTTGTGGTCAACAAATGAAAAGCTGTCACCGGATGGCGACATTAAGTGCTAAACCTTTTCTGTTTGGTGGCCCTGAAAAGGGCCGTTTAAGCGGTAGTAATCTTGATGGGAAGCGTCGGTCGTAGTCGTCGTGGCAGTCGAGGAGCTGGGCGACACGGCGTTTCGTCGTCCAGCGGAGACATCATCTTCTTCCCTCGCAGTAGTGCGTCGATGGCTGCTTCGTCGGGTCCGGTGGGCGTAAGGCTCGGTCGAAGCAATCGCTGTGGGCATCGCTCGCGTCAGCGGGTGATGACGGTCCGGTCGACGAGCGGAAGCATCATATTCTCTCTTGCGGGGTCATCGATTAGTCTTCGCTGGAGTCCTGTAGCCGTGTGCCGTGGTGGACGTCTCGTCGATGCCGTAGCCTAGTGGAATTGAATCTCTCGGCTCAGTGCACTGCGCTTGTATAGCTACTGAGAGCGCTGTGGTTACTTTCTCGTCCTTGGCAACAAAGCTCTCTGTCGGTACGCAGTCGAAAGGTTTGTCGGTACACCACCAAAGCTACCGCGCCGACAAGGCCCGGAAGGAGTATTGAAGGCCGGCAACACAGTAAATGATTAATTAGAAGGGGTGGCGGTGACAGCTGGTTTGAACCTCTAGAGGTTTTACGAAGTAAAACGAGGAGTGAGGTGGTTTACTATTGCCTTCCTCACTAAATGAAAAGAGCGCTTATCAGCATGCTAGGCACTCCGAAAAGCATCTATTTTCCATCCTGCAAATGACACCTTTACTTCATTCACTAAAGGGTGTATAATGAAATTCATTACTCTCAAAAGAGATCACTCTGTTTAGTGTCGTTTACATCCCTACCTCTTCTGTTCTTAAATAGTTCAGTCATATAGGCTGACGATGTGATAAGAAACAGAACTATTTTTTTTAGCCCTGAAACGAGCAGATCGAGTATAATTAATTTAACACCCACCTACCCGTTATAGGTAGCTTATTTTCTTAAAAAACTGAATGAATTAATTCTCTTATACCAGTAGAGGGCTAACATATTAGGACAAATTTCTTAAAACATTATGTTTGGAGTGTAGCGTTATACGGGAGTGAAACGTGGGTGATAGGGGCTGTAAAAAAGAAGAGGATAGAAGCTTTTGAAATGTGGTGTTATTGGAAAACGTTAAAGATTAGGTGGGTGGACAAAATAAGTAATTTAGAGGTTGTTAGGCGAGTGGATGAAAAAAGAAGTATATGGAAGCATCTTACCAGAAGAAGGGATAGGCTAGTGGGGCACATCTTAAGACATCCAGGTATTGGGCTATCAATAATGGAGGCTAATATTAAGGGAGTAAATTGTAGGGGGAGGCAAAGATTAGAATATATAAAGTAAATTACAAAAGATGTAGGGTGTTACAGGTATGTAGATATGAAACGACTTGCGCAAGATAGAACAGCTTGGAGAACTGCATCAAACCAGTCGAGAGACTGATGTCAAGAAAAAAATACCAGTAGAAGTTTCCCATAACAGGCACGAGGAGTGTTAATTTATTTGTACTCGGATCTGCTAATTCCAGGGCAACAAATAATAGTTCCGTTTCTTATCACATGATTACCAAAAAAATCTGGTGTGAAACACTCACACAACTTTCTTTTGCCAATGCAAATAATTAACAATAAACCTAACATTAGTATTAAAACATTAGAAATGAACAAAAACTAACCTCAAAAACATAACCTTATTTTAATCATGAGTGAATGACGCAAAATGACAATCGAACTCAGTTTGGCTTAAAAATACGGAAAATCACGCTTTCACGCTAAACTAGGCTCTGTAGAGAAAAATGCTCTAAACAAAAGTTGTAGATCTTTTAATTTTCTATAAATTTAATTATATACACTTTTGTCGTAAAATGCATACTAAGACCGAAATGTTTAAAAAATCGATTTTTCTCACGTTTTCGTGAGAAAAAAAACAGAAAATCGCAAATTACCGCTAAACTAAGCGTTATACAAAAAAATGTTTGAAACAGAAGTTGTAGGTTTTTAAATTCTTTACAACTTTTATTATATAAGTTTTTGCGCTAAAATTTATATTAAAGCCGTAATCTTAAAAAAACAACGTTTTTACGTGAAAACAGCCTCACCGAGAATTTCAGCAAACATGGCGCCTACCCTATCTTGTAGAGAATAAAAAATTGAGTAAAATAGGCGATTTTAAAAAAAATCGTAGGACCAGTTTTTGAGAAAATCGCAAAAAACTGAAAAATTATACGAATAAACTACTACTTCCGGTTGACCGATTTTGATGAAAATGTTCGTGTCGCGTCCGGTAGTGGTATGTAACTTAAGTTTCAAGTTTCAAGTTCGTACGATGTTCCGTTCTTGAGATATTCTGTTCACACACAGACACACACACACACACACACACACACACACACACACAGACACACACACACACAGACCAATCGCTAAAAACATGTTTTTTGGGTTCAGGGGGTCTGAAAACGTATAGATCCGGTGAAAACTCGATTTCGAAAAATCGACATGAAAACAATACTTTCTCTTGCCTATATATTCATATAGGCAAGAGAAAGTAATATAAAACACTTAACAACAGAAGAGGTAGAGGTGTAAAATACACTAGTCACAGTTATCTCCTCTGAAAGAAGTGAATTTTATTATACAGCCAGACACTGTGGTGAATGAAGTGAAGGTGTGATTTGCAGGCTGGAAAGCAAATCCTTTTCAGAGGGCGTGGCATGCTGATAAGCATACTTTTACACTCAGTGAGGAAGGCAAATGTAAACCACTTAATCCTCAAGTTACTTACTAAACCCACTAGAGGTTTAAACCAGCCTTTCGGCTGATCAACCAGTAGAAGAAACGAATTTTGTCTGCTGTATTTTTACTTTCTCTTGCCTATATGAATATATAGGAAGGAAAGTATTGTTTTCATGTCGATTTTTCGAAACCGAGTTTTCACCGGATCTATACGTTTTCAAACCCCCTGAACCCAAAAAACATGTTTTTAGCGATTGGTCTGTGTGTCTGTGTGTGTGTGTATACAAAATATCTCAAGAACGGAACATCGTACGAACTTGAAACTTGACACTTAAGTTACATACCACTACCGGACCCGACACGAACATTTTCATCAAAATCGGTCAAACGGAAGTAGTAGTTTATTCATGTAATTTTTCACTTTTTGCGATTTTATCAAAAACTGGTCCTACGATTTTTTTTAAAATCGCCTCATTTAATCAATTTTTTATTCTCTACAAGATAAGGGTAGGCGTCATGTTTGCTGAAATTCTGGATGAGGCTGTTTTCACGTAAAAACAAAGTTTATTTAAGATTACGGCTTTAATATGCAATTTAGAGCAAAAATTTATATAATAAAAGTTGTAGAGAATTTAAAATTCTACAACTTTTATTTCTAACATTTTTTTGTATAACGCTTAGTTTAGCGGTAATTTGCGATTTTCTGTTTTTTTCTCACGAAAACGTGAGAAAAATCGATTTTTTTAACATTTCGGCCTTAGTGTGCATTTACGACAAAAGTGTTTATAATCAAATTTATAGAAAATTAAAAGATCTACAACTTTTATTTAGAGCATTTTTTCTCTACAGAGCCTAGTTTAGAGAGAAAGAGTGATTTTCCGTATTTCTAAGCCAAACTGAGGTTGATTTTCATTTTGCGTCTTTCACTCATGATTAAAATTAGGTTATGTTTATTGAGGTTAGTTTTTTGTTTATTTCTTATGTTTTATTACTAATGTTAGGTTTGTTGTTAATTATTTGCACTGGCAAGAGAAAGTTGTGTGAGTGTTTCACACCAAATTTTTTTCTCTAGTATACGGCCAATTTATAGACCAAGTCAGGTGACTTTAGACGTTTCTGGGAGCTCTTTTTGCAGCCCACATTTTCAGTATTTGTTCACTGTATACTTTTCTTTTTACTGTTCATCCGATGTTCTATTTTTGCTCTTCATGGAAGCCCTTAAAGTTCGTAATAAATTGAATGAATTAAATTCGGTTCATTAAGTTTTCTCGGTTTATTCCAATTTTCACAATATCCCTTTTGACTTTTTCAAACCATTTATTCGACTCCTTACCTTAAGAAAATATTTTACAGGAAAAGATTTAAGTTTCCGTAGCGTAGTGATTAGTGTTTTAGCCTACCATGCGGAGGTCCTGGGTTCGATTCCCGGCTAGAGTGTAGAAATTTTCACGTGTCGAATCCCACAGTAAATATTACGTAATCCACCGTAGTCGCTAATGGCCAAGCAGTTGATGTGGCTTAAATAAAAAATTTAAAAAAAATTAGAGGAAAATTCAGTAGGTCCGATAAAAATTTAGAAGAAAATATTTTAGAGAAGATTTATATATAGAGAAAATCACAGCTTTTTGTCCTGCTGTTTAAAAACTAGTAAATATTATGTTTAAAACGAAATCTGTGAAAGAAAAGAGGCCATACATTTTCGTTAATGTTAGTTTCTACGTTTTGTTCTATAGAAAAGGTACCTAATTAATGATGGTTCGAACAAAAACGAATAGAAAGAAAGAAATGACCGGTAGAAGATAAAGAACGGCAGTGTTAAACAATGATAATTTAGGGGATGAAAAATGTAGTTCGCACCTGTACATTACCTGACAAGCTATGCACCCCGTCAAGGGTTTAACAAAGCAAAACAAAGCTGACAGCTGAAGCAATATCTAAAACTAGCACTACTGATTGAGAGTGTTAAGCTGTCAATTTTGAAACATTTGTAGTTCAGGTATTAGATACAGGAAGATTAACAAGTTTCTACTTCTCATGTTGTGTTGTTGTCTAGGTCAGCGGTTCCCTACCCGGGGTACGCGAACCCCTTGGGGGTACGCGATGAACTGGTTAGGGGTACGCCGAAAATAAAAGACAATTAGTAAAACCTCTACAGATTCAAACAAGCCTTTCATCTGATGACATAAACAACAAAATCGTTTCTACGAACATGGAAACAGCAAGCAGGATTTGCAGTTTTCCTTCGAGGAAACTGTAAACATAGCGAACATCAAAACAGCTTCGTGTCAATTGTAGATACATTATGGAAAATTTTGAAAAATTGATGGCTTCTCGTTCTTCGAGGAGATAATGCAATCGAAGACCAGTGAAAACGAACTAACATCAATAGACGAGGAATGTTGGCCGGTGCATTTTGACTAAACTCACCACTTGAATGAGAAGAAGCGCACTCTCAAGACAAACCAAGATTAGACATTAGACTTTGTACAATTTTTCTTGACCAGTAATCTGTATTGTCCGTCTATTATCTTCGGGGCACATTTTCTTGCGGAGGATGTTTCTCTCAAATTTTTCTGCTTTTTAGACCACCCTTCCCGGGAATTTTAAGACATTCAGTCATGTACAGATACACAGGCTTTAGAAAAACTATCTTTTGAGCTAGTTTGTCTACGTCACATCCTGTCTGGACTGTCTACCTGAATTGACAGACTGCATTGTCAAAATTCAGGTACACAGTCAGATTCAAGTAAAATGGATAGTAGCGCCCACCCCTCGCATTACCCATCTATTTTTCAAAATTTTAAAAATTCTACCACAACATTGGCCAATCGATATTTCATATTATTAACATATCTGTACTAAGTTTTTTACGCTGAATAAAACGATAGTTTGCCCGTTCCAAACGATCGAGAGGTTACCAAGATAGCACGGGTTCAGAATATTGTTAATAAATCAAAATTTAAATAACTTACGTTTTTGAAATTTCGTACACGTTATAAGAATATATTTATCTATGTTGTTTTAAAATTTCAAACTTTTCGGTCAAATACTTATCGAGTTACACGCCTCTAAACGCATGAAATGTGTTGCGGTATAAAAATAACCGGGTCTTTTTGTCTTCCAATCTCGATATGGCAATTTTTAAACAACTTTAAAAATAAAGGTTTATTATGGGTAAACGCAGAATAATATGAGCTAAATTTTGATGTAAAGTATGTTGAAATCCGACTCAATAGTTTTGGAGATGCAAAGATTCAAACTCGGGTGTCTATGATTATGAAACCGATAGTAGTTGATTAAAGAAAAAATAAATCGCAGCACGTTTGTTGTGATGTTTATAGGGATGCTATAATTTTACTTTCTCTTGCCTATATGAATATTAGAAAGAAAAAGTATTGCTCTCATGTCGATTTTTCAAAATCGAGTTTTCACCTGATCTACACGTTTTCAGACCCCCTGAACCCAAAAAACATGTTTTTAGCGATTGGTCTGTGTGTGGTGAACAGAATATCTCATGAACGGAATATCGTACGAACTTGAAACTTGAAACTTAAGTTACATACCACTACCGAACCCGACACGAACATTTTCATCAAAATCAGTCTACCGGAAGTAGTAGTTTATTCGTGTAATTTTTCACTTTTTAACTATTTTCTCAAAATCGGCTTCTACGACTTTTTTTAAAAATTGCCTCATTTACTGCATTTTTCTGTTCTACAAGATAGGGTAGGCGCTATGTTTGCTGAAGTTCTTAATGAGGCTGTTTTCACGTAAAAAAATTGTTTTTTTTAAGATTGCGGCGTTAATATGCACTTTAGCGCAAAAATTTGTATCATAAAAAATATAGAGAATTTAAAATCCTACAACTTTTATTTCAAACATTTTTTTTAGGTATAACGCTTAGTTTAGCGGTAATTAGCGATTTTCGGTTTTTTTCTAATGAAAAACGTGTAAAAAAACGATTTTTTTTAAAACAATTTCAGCTATTTTACGACAAAGGTATGTAATCAGATTATAGGAAATTTAAAGATCTAAAACTGTTATTTAGAGCAGTTTTCTCTACAGAGCCTAGTTAGCGTGAAAGAGTGATTTTCCGTATTTTTAAGCCAAACTGAGGATGATTTTCATTTTGCGTCTTTCACTCATGATTAAAATAAGGTTAGGTTTTTTTGTGGTTAGGTTTTTGTTTATTTCTAATGTTTTATTACTAATATTAGGTTATACTATTCATTATTTACATTGGCAAGAGAAAGTCGTGTGAGTGTTTCACACCAGATTTATTTTTTTTACAAAAAAAAATTAGATGTTATATTTTCCAAGAAAAGATAATATCAACATCATAAACTTACCCAGTAATCTTTTTGATCTCGATAAGATTTTCCAACAAATGTCAAATACTTTTTTAACACCCTATAATGAAATAGTATAACGTATTTCAAGGGCAACATAAAATAAATTATCTTGACCTGTCTTTTATATTTTTACCTTAGGTCTTCTGTAATATACATAAAACTACCCCTCACGATCTTTATTGCTCTCTGACTTGGCAACTACTAAAACGTGTATCTTCACAATTCCTCTTGTATTATTCCGCCCTTATACTAAATGTCCCTCCCATCATCCCTTATAATTTTAAAGAATGAATTTAGCCCAGTCATCCTCCTGTTAACTCCATACTACCATTAATATATATATGGCATCACCCTCTCAGTATCTATTGTGACAGAATCGATTCCACTATCGATATAAACCACTATCGATCATCCTTACTTATTTAATCTATAAAGTAGAATTCCTATTGTTGTTCTCTTTCTTCAAGATTTTAATTCGTTTCTTAAGTTCAATTTATTTATTGTATCGAATCATTTCCGGTATCAAACAAGATTAGCTATCATTTTCTTCCCTCGCAGTAGTGCGTCGATGGCTGCTTCTTCGGGTCCGGTGGGCATAAGGCTCGGTCGAGGGACCGCTGTGGGCATCGCTCGCGTTAGCGAGCGATGACGGTCCGGTTGACGGCTTACGGTGACGGGTCGGCGAGCGGAAGCAAGAGAGAAGCATCATCTTCTCTCTTACTGTCTGGATCGGAAATGAATCTCTCTGTGTCTGGATCGGAAATGAATTTCTCTGTGACTGGATCGGAATTGAATGTCTCTGTGTCTGGATCGGAATTGAATCTCTTTGTGTCTGAATCAGAAATGAATCTCTCTGTGTCTGGATCGGAAATGAATATCTCTGTGTCTGGATCGGAATTGAATCTCTCTGTGTCTGATCGGAATTGAATCTCTCTGTCTGGATCGGAATTGAATGTCTCTGTGTCTGGATCGGAATTGAATCTGCTTGTGTCTGAATCGGAAATGAATCTCTCTGTGTCTGGATCGGAAATGAATATCTCTGTGTCTGGATCGGAATTGAATCTCTCTGTGTCTGATCGGAATTGAATCTCTCTGTGTCTGGATCGGAATTGAATGTCTCTGTGTCTGGATCGGAATTGAGTCTCTCTGTGTCTGATCGGAATTGAATCTCCTTGTGTCTGAATCGGAAATGAATCTCTCTGTGTCTGGATCGGAATTGAATATCTCTGTGTCTGGATCGGAATTGAATCTCTCTGTGTCTGATCGGAATTGAATCTCTCTGTGTCTGGATCGGAATTGAATGTCTCTGTGTCTGGATCGGAATTGAATCTCCTTGTGTCTGAATCGGAAATGAATCTCTCTGTGTCTGGATCGGAAATGAATATCTCTGTGTCTGGATCGGAATTGAATCTCTCTGTGTCTGATCGGAATTGAATCTCTCTGTGTCTGGATCGGAATTGAATGTCTCTGTGTCTGATCGGAATTGAATCTCCTTGTGTCTGAATCGGAAATGAATCTCTCTGTGTCTGGATCGGAAATGAATATCTCTGTGTCTGGATCGGAATTGTATCTCTCTGTGTCTGATCGGAAATGAATCTCTCTGTGTCTGGATCGGAATTGAATCTCCTTGTGTCTGAATCAGAAATGAATCTCTCTGTGTCTGGATCGGAAATGAATATCTCTGTGTCTGGATCGGAAATGAATCTCCTTGTGTCTGAATCAGAAATGAATCTCTCTGTGTCTGGATCGGAAATGAATATCTCTGTGTCTGGATCGGAATTGTATCTCTCTGTGTCTGATCGGAAATGAATCTCTCTGTGTCTGGATCGGAATTAAATGTCTCTGTGTCTGGATCGGAATTGAATCTCTCTGTGTCTGGATCGGAAATGAATATCTCTGTGTCTGGATCGGAATTGAATCCTCGGCTCAGTGTAGCGCTCTTTATATAGTTGCCTAGAGGGCGGTTATTTACTCGCCCTTGGCAACAAAACCCTCCGTCGGTACGCAGCCGAAAGGTTTGTCGGTATGCCGCCTAAGGACCTACCGCGACCTGGCCCGACAAAGGTCGGGAGAAGTATTAAAGGCCGGGAACACAGTAAATGATTAATTAGAAGGGGTGGCGGTGACATTACGTAAGTAAAAATTTTCATTAGGAAATTAAATAAAAAATGTCCATGTAAAATTAAAAATCTCTTGTGAAACACACAGACGAATTTCTCAAACCAATCTAAATTATGAAAATTATAACCTAATTTTAATCATGCGAAATGTTGTTGTTTAGATCGTCAGGTGAAAGAGTGGTGTAAACCTCTAGAGGCTTTACTAAGTAAAACGAGATGTGAGGTGGTTTAACATTCCCTTTCTCACTAAGTGGAAAAGTATCCTTATTAGCAAGCCAGGCTCTCTGCAAAGCATCTACTTTCCACCCTGCAAATTTCACATTCACTTCATTCACTACAGGATCTGACTGTATAATGATGAAATTTATTATTCTCAGAGGAGATAACTGTGATCAGTGTCTTTTATACTTCTATCTCTTCTGTTATTAAATTCTTCAGTCTTATAATTGGTGTCCATGTGATTAAAGAATGAACTATTTTTGCAGCCCTGGATGTAGCCGATCGAGTGCAAATAAAATTTTAACCTTCCACCTGCTTTTTGAAAGCTTTTGTAATGTGGTGTTATAGGAAAATGTTAAAGATTAGGTGGGTGGACAAAATAAGTAGTTTAGTGGTTCTTAGGCGAGTGGATGAAAAAAGTAGTATATGGAAGCATCTTACCAGAAGAAGGTATAGGCTAGTGAGGCATATCTTAAGACATCTATCAATATTGAAGGAGTAAATTGTAGGCGGAGGCAAAGATTAGAATATGTAAAGCAAATTACAAAAGATGTAGGGTGTTACAGGTATGTAGATATGAAACGACTTGCGTAAAATAGAACAATTTGGAGAAATGCATCAAACCAGTCGACAGACTGATGACAAAAAAAAACAGTAGTAGGTACTGGAGACTTTTAAATAGTTTATTCGGTACGTACATAAAAATCTATTAAATATTGATCGGTAAATCTAGTTCAAATAGATAAATAATTTTTTAAAGAGAGGTGTTAAATTATTGTAAAAGAAAAGGCGAAAAGATGACCGAACATAGAAAGTTTGTGAGGAGGCGGTAGGTAGGTAACCTGTCACGCAGGAGGTTATATTAGCAAAACGTTGTGGCTATTTTAAAAGGAAAAATATATTGTTTAAGAAAGATAGAACTATAAAGATGTATTGAAAAAAGAAAGAAAGAATGATAAAATTGTGTGTAGTTTGGCTATGTGTTGGTTGGAAGGTTTCGGGAAGAAGTAAGCCAACATAATGATCTTTCTCAGATGGAATGGGAGCCGAAGAGAAGATCTGTATCAGAGGAATATGTCAAAGTCAGCCGTCTTGAAGTATCGAATAAAGCTTTCTTCTTCCTACTACTACAGTCCGCTCCCGGACGGCCGTGAGGTGCGTTCAAAAGAGACATTCTTGTTTCGATCTAAGAAATCGACCTTTTCATTCTTTGTTCCATCGAAGTCGGACTATTCAATTGAAAGAACATCACATCCATCCCTCCTTACTTCCCTACCATAGTATCAACAACACAAATTTTAAAGGTAAAAAGGAAAAATTCTTTGAAAAGAAGACGTCACCATTTTAGGAATAATGTATTTTATTTTAAAAATCAAAGTATAACAATAAAAAGAATTGAATGTGAACGATCACATTTTACGTTGCCTATGTCATCAACTTTGGAAATTAAAGACATTCACAATGAAATGAATAAATCGTGCGATAACGACGACGCGATATTGTCAACAAAACAAAACAATCCGCGACTGCAAATCGCGTGCCATTATTTCCTAACCGATTTAATTTCTATTACGGGTTGAAGAAAAATGTGGTGTGAAACTCGTACAAGACTTTCTCTTGCCAATGTAAATAATTACCTTTTTAACGTATGTTTAAAAACGAGTAAATGACGTTAAATGCAAATCGATTTTTGTTCGACTTAAAAATACGGAAAATCGAATAACAATCGGCTATTACCACTTTAAAAATCTGGTGTGAAACACTCACACAACTTTCTCTTGCCAATGCAAATAATTAACAATAAACCTAACATTAGTATTAAAACATTAGAAATGAACAAAAACTAACCTCAAAAACATAACCTTATTTTAATCATGAGTGAATGACGCAAAATGACAATCGAACTCAGTTTGGCTTAAAAATACGGAAAATCACGCTTTCACGCTAAACTAGGCTCTGTAGAGAAAAATGCTCTAAACAAAAGTTGTAGATCTTTTAATTTTCTATAACTTTTATTATATACACTTTTGTCGTAAAATGCATACTAAGGCTGAAATGTTAAAAAAATCAATTTTTCTCACGTTTTCGTGAGAAAAAAAACAGAAAATCGCAAATTACCGCTAAACTAAGCGTTATACAAAAAAATGTTTGAAACAGAAGTTGTAGGTTTTTTAAATTCTCTACAACTTTTATTATATAAGTTTTTGCGCTAAAATGTATATTAAAGCCGTAATCTTAAAAAAACAACGTTTTTACGTGAAAACAGCCTCACCGAGAATTTCAGCAAACATGGCGCCTACCCTATCTTGTAGAGAATAAAAAATTGAGTAAAATAGGCGATTTTTAAAAAAATCGTAGGACCAGTTTTTGAGAAAATCGCAGAAAACTGAAAAATTATACGAATAAACTACTACTTCCGGTTGACCGATTTTTATGAAAATGTTCGTGTCGCGTCCGGTAGTGGTATGTAACTTAAGTTTCAAGTTTCAAGTTCGTACGATGTTCCGTTCTTGAGATATTCTGTTCACACACAGACACACACACAGACCAATCGCTAAAAACATGTTTTTTGGGTTCAGGGGGTCTGAAAACGTATAGATCCGGTGAAAACTCGATTTCGAAAAATCGACATGAAAACAATACTTTCCTTCCTATATATTCATATAGGCAAGAGAAAGTAAAAATATGTAGCAGAAAAATAGGCTTGATTCTCGTTGTTCCTCCGTTTCAGCAGTTCTTACTTTTTGATTTTTTTTTGCTTTTGAAGATTTTCTTCCTAGTCATGTTTTTTTTGATGGCGTTACTGAAAATAGAAAAAACAAAAAAAAATAATTGTCAAAACCAAAAACTTAAATCTACGTTGAATAAAATAAAAGTCAAAATAAAATATCAATGCAATTGATCACTCACCAATTAAAAGAAAATTAAAACAAATTAAAGAAACATGAAACTTTACTTTTACAAAAAACTCAACAACACAAAATCGTATCTACATAATAAAATACAATAAAATTATCATGTGATATTGTCACCAGCTGATCCTTAGCACCACGTCGCTATTTGCTAAATCATATGACTTTATTTATGACAAATCCTTATTTGAATCACATCAGCTGGTTTAAAAGCACCAGATTATCTAACCTCATAAAAGCCTTAATGTAGGACATAAACTTTATTTTCAACCCTTTAGGGCTAACTTTTTAAGGGTTTCAATTGCCTAAAACCTGCAACTGCATCATAGTTACAACATAAAAAAAACTTCATGAAAATTGGTTCAGTAATTTAGGACGATTTTTAAAACAAACTTAGTACCAGTTTTTGAGAAAATCGCCAAAAGTGAAAAATTACACGAATAAACAAACTACTACGTCCGGTTGACCGATTTTGATGAAAATCAAAATTTTTGCGTTCGTGGCGGGTCCAGTAGTGGTATGTAACTTTAGTTTCAAGTTCGTACGATGTTCCAATCTTGAGATATTCTGTTCACACACATACACACACACACACACCAATCGCTAAAAACATGTTTGTGTGGGTTCAGGGGGTCTGAAAACGTGTAGATCCGGTGAAAACTTGATTTCGAAAAATCGACATGAAAACAATACTTTCCTTCCTCTGTATTTATATAGGCAAGAGAGAGTAAAAATGTAAGATAATGAATCGTTCATTTGTAAATTATTATTGTAAACCTAATGTACTTGAACAGAAGAGGCCTTGAACTGAAGAGAGATTTCATATGAAATAAACACGAAATGTAAAAAAACACATGCGGACGGGGGAATAAGAAAAAGACCCAAAAATTGAAAAAGATGTTTTTTTTTAATAAACTTATGTAGTCTTATTTGTTTAGGTCAACAGCCGAAAGGCTGGTTTGAACCTCTAGAGGTTTTACTAAGTAAAAACGAAGAGTGAGGTGGTTTATCATTCCTTCCTCACTGAGTTGAAAGAGTATGCTTATCAGCATGCCAGGCCCTCCGAAAAGCACTCACTTTCCACCCTGCAAATGACACCTTCACTTCATTCACCACAGGTTCTGGCTGTATAATGAAATTCATTACTCTCAGAGGAGATAACTCTGACTAGTGTCTTTTACACCTCTACCTCTTCTGTTCTTAAATAGTTCAGTCATATAAGTGGCTGACTATGTGATAAGAAACAGAACTATTTATTTTAGCCCTGGACCAAACAGATTGAGTGCAATTAAAATAACACTCCACCTGCCCGTTTTGGGCAATGTAGTCTTATATAGGTAGCTTAAAAAATAACCTTTTTTTTATCCGAGGCGGCGAGAAGAACTCATGTTCACTCCCTCACGATGGGGGAAGTAATGTTGGATTCAATTGAGGCGTCCTCGGCCAGCCCCAAGGAGGCCGCAACCAACCAAAAACCCGCCGCCTGGCCACTTGATCCGACATCAGGAAACAACCCTCCACCTCCCTCGGAACTGTTTATATAGTACTACAAGGGGGAAATGTGAGTGGGGCGTGGAAGGGAACCGTAGCCTAATTCCCTCTCGCTGTCACTGACCAACACTCACTCTCTCACTTTCTTTCATCACCAGCTGAGGAAATTAGTGTGCGTACCTTACCTATTGAGATCAGGACAGAATTGATTCACTGTGGGAGAGGACAATCCCACTGATCTTCACATGTCTCCTTTCTACGCAGTCTCCCGACCACCCTCTCCGCAAACTGAGCGACCAACTTCCAGCTCTCCTCATCCTGCAGCATTTAAAAAATAACCTAATGTACATTTTTTTATATATATCCGAGGCGGCGAGAAAAACTCATGTTCACTCCCTCACGATGGGGGAAGTAATGTTGCATTAGCCGGCCATTTACACAGATACTTACTGGCGGGTTTGGAACGCCACGTACTTGCTGGCGTGTTTGGAACGTCGTGTACTTACTGTGTGTTGCCCACTAACATAAGTTGAATTTACACGTGCTAGACTCGCGCTCCAGGAACGCCAAATACTTGCGCGTTCGTTTATGGGTGAGATACATCGAATTTTGTACGTTCCAAGTACGCGAGTAAGTATTTCATCTGGTTAGAAATACTAAATGTTTGGAGTGTGATAAATCTGTTTCAGTTCACGTTGTTTTAATATTTTATTATTATTGGTTATACTTTATAGTAGACTTAGTTATTTAAATTGTTTTTTTTTTGTTATACACGTGCTTAGTTTAAGTTATTTGTTTAACATTTATTAAAATTGTGAAAAATGAGTTTAATAAGCCTTGAAAAGAAAAAAGCTTTGGCTTTACCCGTTACATTTCTTTACGCTGATGACAAGCCTAAGAAACGGAAAAACGTTGGTACAAAAACGGGAGTATACACACGTTAACCTTTTAAACAAATTACGGGAAGATAATCCTGAGGCTCCAATCCGTTTTGACTGCTCTACTTTTTTAAATTCCTTTCGGAAACAGTCACATATAGCTTGATTTTTTTTCACAACAAACTTCTTATCAGCCTTATTGTAGATTTTTTTACACAGCTCAATAATTTCTTCATAAGCTTTTAATTTTAAATTGCGGTTCGTATACTCACTACTTCTAACTTTCCATAAACTTGGATGACACCTATACAATTCTATAAATTCCATCATGAACTCCTTAATATCGTGTATCTATTTTCCATACGAAAGAACAAAAAGCTAAAGAATACTAAACATTTAAAAAATACAAAAAATAAAAACTAAACATTTAGGAGAAAGAATGCAACAAAAGTTAACGAACGGTTTGGATGCAATTTCACAACTGGATGAAATAAGAACGGCACGTTCTAGACCTCAAATTAGTGGGCTTGTCACACGCTAAACCCGCGCGCCAAGTGTCTCGATCCAAGTATCTGATGCGTCTCTCCCCTTAACACACACTCTTGTACGCGTTCTTGGTACGTGGCGTTCCAAACCCGCCAGTAAGTATCTGTGTAAATGGCCGGCTATTCAATTGAGGCGTCCTCGGCCAGCCCCAAGGAAAACGCAACCGCCTTACCAACCAAAAACCCGCCGCCTGGCCACTTGATCCGACATCAGCAAACAACCCTCCGCTTCCCTCGGAACATGTACAGTGTGTAATCCTTTATGTAATGGGGTCGCAAAAAACTTAAAATGTTAACACAACCATAATAAATCAGGTAATTGATAAATAAAAAATCTGGTGTGAAACACTCACACAACTTTCTCATGCCAATGCAAATAATTAACAATAAACCTAACATTAGAAATAAACAAAAAACTAACCTCAAAAAACATGAGTGAAAGACGCAAAATTACAATCGACCTCAGTTTGGCTTAAAAATATGGAAAATCACTCTTTCACGGTAAACTAGGCTCTGTAGAGAAAAGTTTTTTAAATAAAAGTTGTACATCATTTAATATCCGATAAATTTGATTATTACCCTTTTGTCGTAAAACGCATACTTAGGCCGAAATGTTAAAAAAATCGATTTTTCACACGTTTTCATGAGAAAAAACAGAACACGCTAATTACCGCTAAACTAAGTGTTATACAAAAAATTGTTTTAAATAAAAGTTGTAGGACTTTAAATTTTCTACAATTTTTATTATTTAAATTTTTGCACTAATAGGCCTATGCATATTAAAGCCGTAATCTTAAAAAAAATAATTTTTTTACGTGAAAAAAGCCTCACCAAGAATTACAACAAACATGGCACCTACCCTATCTTGTGAGCATAAAAAACTTAGTAAACGTGTCAATTTTTTAAAAAATCATAGGACCTATTTTTGAGAAAATCGCAAAAAGTGAAACATACACGAATAAACTACTACTTCCGGTTGACCGATTTTGATGAAAATGTTTGTGTCGCGCCCGGTAGTGGTATGTAACTTAAGTTTCAAATTCATACGATGTTCCGTTCTTGAGATATTTTGTAAACACACACACACATAGAGCAATCGCTAAAAACATGTTTTTTGGGTTCAGGGGGTCTGAAAACGTGTAGATCCGGTGAAAACTCGATTTTGAAAAATCGACATGAAAACGATACTTTCCTTCCTATATATTCATATAGGCAAGAGAAAGTAAAAACATCAACTGTATTTCTATTTTTATTTAACCCATGTGCAAAATCCCACACACATTCTTAAATGATGACCCCTGTATTAAATATGCTAATAAAACTTAATGAAAACAAACGATTTAAGTATAAAACATAGATGAAGAATGTGACATGAAAAAAAACCAAGAAAATGAAAAATATCACACTTTAAAAAGGCGTAAAATGATTTGAACATATTTTTGTAATTGTATACTAGTCTACTAGATAAATATTAATTACATACTTATGATTAATTTATTATGTTGTGCTACTAAATAATACATAAATACAAGAATTAAAGTGATATATTTTTTAAGAAGTTTTAAAATGATACAATTATAATTAATATTTTAGCGTGCGTAGAATAATGGATATTAAAGTACGTAATTAATTGGTCACGGTTGTCACGGTCTTCTGGTAAATTAGTAGCAACTCTATCCATTATTTTCTACATAACTAGAAACGGAATCATCATTATTAAGATAAATTATTAGTAAATTAACACGCACACTTTTTATAAATTATTCATTTGTAAAATAATCGAATAATTATTAATTTTTTTTTCTTTTTAATTCCTATTATGTGTACGTTGCAATCTGTTGAATTCAGAACAATAAGCAACCCCATGACCAAATGAAATGAGGATGATATGTATGACGTGTAAATGAGGTGTAGTCTAGTACAGACTCAGGCCGACCATTCCTGAGAGAGTATGGTTAATTGAACCCCAACCATCAAAGTACACCGGTAACCACTGTCTAGTGTTCAAATCCGTATAAAAGTAACTACCTTTACTAGGATTTGAACCAGGAACCTTCGTCTCCGAAAATCAGCTGTTAAACAGCTGATTTTGGCGACGACTTTACTTCTAGACCAACCCAGTGAAATGGCAAATATTAAACCGGCAATATTTTAAAAAAAAATCATGTAATTAATGACAACTGTGAAATTAATTTGTTTTAGTTAAATTAATGCTATTGGATAAACAATATTCTTTGTACTTTTATTTAGAGTATAAATATATAATTTTTTTAAATTTTCACCAATTAAAAGAAATTAAAGAAGCACGGAACTTTACTTTTATAAAATACTCAACAATACAAAATCGTATCTACATAATAAAATACAATGAAATTATCATGTGATGTTGTCACCAGCTGATCCTTTAAAAAAATCCTACAACTTTTTTTTATAACGCTTAGTTTACCGGTAATTAGTGATTTTTTGGTTTTCTAACAAAAACGTATGAAAAATCGGTTTTTTTAAGATTTCGGCCTTAGTATGCATTTTACGACAAAAATGTATAATCAAATTTATAAGAAATTAAAAAATCGACAACTTTTTTTAAAGCAGTTTTCTTTACTGGCCCTAGTTTAGCGTGAAAGAGTAATTTTCCGTATTTTTATGACAAACTGAGGTTGATTTTAATTTTGCGTCTTTCACTCATGATTAAAATTAGGTAATGTTTATTCATGTTAGTTTTTTTTTGTTTATTTCTAATGTTTTATTACTAATGTTAGGATTATTGTTAATTATTTGCATTGGCAAGAGAAAGTTATGTGAGTGTTTCACACTAGATTTTTGTTTTAAATATCAAAGTTTTTTAAAACTTTTAAAATAAATTACCATTGATTTTATTTCGATCGTAACCAATAAAATATTCGATCTTATGAATTTCCTTTGGTAATAAACAAAAGAATAATAAAAAAATAATAATAAATAAAAATGAGGACCGAAAAGAGAATAAAATTTAAATTACCTCTAAATTATTCCATTTTGACTTTATATTAGTCTATCTATTGCGGGTATATTGACAGGTTTTCTGAGTGATATATATCTTTGAATCTTGAATCGAGAAGATGTTAACGAGTTTTATATAACAGCTTTGAAGTTTATCTGATCCTTTTTCTTTGTATTACATTTTTTGTTTAATAAATTACTTCTATCGTAAATTTTTAACATCATGTTATTTCGCGGGTAACATAATTGCAAAATTATTTACCCACGTACTTTCTCAAAGTACTAAAATATTTCAAAAAATCTATTTGTAGATTTTTCTATTAAAACTTTATTATTAGTACTTCTAAAAATATTGTGACACTTATCGCTAAGGTCCGTTTCGAGATCTAGGTTATTAAATAATTAATACACTAAAGTTTACAATTACAAATATTTATTAGACTAAAAGATTTACAAAATAAATAATAAACTAATTGTAATGAAGTAATACAATAAATAACTTAATAATTTACTTAGAACTACTTACAATCACTTTTATAGAATACACATCTGCCCTTAACAGACAGGTGGAGTGTCAATTTATTTACACTCAATCTATCTGCTGCAGGGCTAAAGTAAATAGTTCTGTTTCTTATGGCATGGTCAGCCAATTAAATGATTGAATTATTTAAGAGCAGAAGAGGTAGAGGTACAAAAGACACTAATCAAAGTTGTCTCCTCTGAAAGTAATGAATTTCATTATACAGCCAGACCCTGTGGTGAATGAAGTGAAGGTGTCATTTGCAGAGTGGAAAATCTGTGCTTTTCAGAGGGCCTGGCATGCTGATACGCGTAATTTTTCACTGAGTGAAGAAGGCAATGGTAAGCCACCTCACTCCTTGTTTTACTTAGTAAAACCTCTAGAGGTTCAAACCAGACTTTCGGCTGATGACCTAAACAACAATAGAATACACATACAAAATGAAACTGAATACAGAAAAACTGAATTTAATGTACCTACACAATACACACAAACACAAAGACAGTATAACAATATCTCGGAACCGTTAACCTGATATAACGCCCCGATAGTCACTCGTGAAAGATCAAACGAATCCTAACTCACTGACCGCGCTTGGGGGTCTCTTTATATAGTGAATCAAAAAAGAATCTTCCCGAAAGACACCGAAATTCGATACAAATAATAAAGTACAAATAATCCCTTTATAAATGAGTGCTAGAAAAATCTATTGTAAACAAGTCAACAATAGATCTATAGTAAATAGGAAGTGTAATCAACCGCCCCTTTCATAAATAGTTGTACAACAATAACCCGACCTTATCATACACCTTTTATAAATAGGCATACTTTTATTGTTACTATTGCCCTATTGTTACTTTTTCTTCTATTATCTACTCTTTACCATTTTATGAACATTTTATTATTACTTTCTCTTGCCTATATGAATATATAGGAAGGAAAGTATTGTTTTCATGTCGATTTTTCGAAATCGAGTTTTCACCGGATCTATACGTTTTCAGACCCCCTGAACCCAAAAAACATGTTTTTAGCGATTGGTCTGTGTGTGTGTGTGTGTGCGTGCGTGCGTTGTGAACAGAATATCTCAAGAACGGAACATCGTACGAACTTGAAACTTGAAACTTAAGTTACATATCACTACCGGACCCGACACGAACATTTTCATCAAAATCGGTCAACCGGAAGTAGTAGTTTATTCGTATAATTTTTCACTTTTTTGCGATTTTCTCAAAAACTAGTTCTACGATTTTTTTTAAAATCGCCTGGTTTACTACATTTTTTATGCTCTACAATGTAGGGTAGGCGCCATGTTTGCTGAAATTCTGCTTGAGGCTGTTTTTACGTAAAAACATTTTCTTTTTAAGATTGCGGCTTTAATATGCATTTTAGCGCAAAACGTTATATAATAAAAGTTGTAGAGAATGTAAAATTTTACAACTTTTAATTCAAACAATTTTTTGTATAACTCTTAGTTTAACGGTAATTAGCGATTTTCTGTTTTTTTTTCTCACGAAAACGTGAGAAAAATCGATTTTTTTAACATTTCGGTCTTAGTATGCATTTTACGACAAAAGTGTATATAATTAAATTTATAGAAAATTAAAAGATCTACAACTTTTGTTTATAGCATTTTTCTCTACAGAGCCTAGTTTAGCGTGAAAGCGTGATTTTCCGTATTTTTAAGCCAAACTGAGGTTGATTTTCATTTTGCGTCATTCACTCATGATTAAAATAAGGTTATGTTTTTGAGGTTAGTTTTTGTTTATTTCTAATATTTTTTTAATAATGTTAGGTTTATTATTAATTATTTGCATTGGCAAGAGAAAGTTGTGTGAGTGTTTCACACCAGATTTTTTTACTAGAAATTTCACGAACCACGCCCTTCTTCGGTATTGTCAGAATATACACAATATTATAATACTTGTATTTAATTGAAATGCATAATCTAGTACAATGTATAATTAATTGAAATTCGGTTTGTCTTTATGTACAGGGTCATCATGAAAGAATCACTCAGTGAGATTTAAACTTAGATTAAATGAAAACAGAAATACTTACCGTTGATATTGTTTTTTTATCAAATTTGTCATCTCAAATAGTTTTGTTACATAACCAATAAATTTGCTCATAACTGGGAGGTAGAGTGTTAATTATTTGCACTCAATCTGTTAGTTCCAGGCGTACAAAAAATAGTTCTGTTTCTTATCATATGGTCAGCCAATTATATGACTGAAACATTTAAAAAGTGGTAGAGGTGTAAAAGACACTAGTCAAGAGAGATTACTCTCCTCTGAAAGTAATGAATTTTATTATACAACCAGACCCTGTGGTGACTGAAGTCAAGGTGTCATTTCCAGGGTGGAAAGTATAGGGTGATTCAAAAAGAGCGCCGGTTTTGATATAGCAAATTAAGAGATTTATTTTATTGAAAAACTGAAAATAAATACATCAACAAGTTCATCTTTCCTTCCGATTTTATGTATGAAAAATGATGTCATGCATGTGTCCTCCTCTACTGCGCTGGCACGCATCAACTCTGTCCATGAAACTGGATATTACTGGACGACAAGTTTCGACTTCCATTTGCCCGATAACCTGTCGAATTTCCTCCTTCAAGTCATTGATGTTTCGGGGTTTATTGGCATACACCAATGACTTCAGATGACTCCAAAGAGGAAAGTCACAAGGCGTCAAGTCACACGACCTTGGTGGCCATTGATGATCGGAATTACGAGAAATGATGCGATCCTGGAACCGTTCACGGAGCAACAACATTGTTTCTCGTGCAGCGTGACAGGTGGCACCATCCTGCTGAAATCACAACTCGTCAATGTCCATTCCATCCACATGACGCCACAAAAACTCCCTAATCATCGTACGGTATCGGTCTCCATTTACTGTCACGGCTTGTCCTTCTTGATTTTCAAAAAAGTAAGGGCCGATGACACCGCCCGACCAAAAGCCGCACCAAACTGTCACTCGCTGTGCATACAAGAGAAACTACAACTGAATCGCCAATCGGAATGTTCTCCAAAATAGAAATGAGGTCAAACAATGTTGCCAACCGATAAACAAAAATTTACCAGCCGTTTAAAAACCAGCGCTCTTTTTGAATCACCCTTTAGATGTTTTTCGGAGCGCCTGGCATCCTGATAAGTATACTTTTCCATCAGTAAAGAAGGCATGGTAAATCACCTTTTGACGGCCGGTTTGGCGTTGTTGGTAACTTGCTTGCCTCTCATCATGCGGTCTTGGGTACGAATCCTATTCAGGTACGGCATATTTTCAGACGTTACAAAAATAATTTCATCCTTCACCGTCTGCATTAGCAGTTCAAACCAGCCTTTCAGGTGATTCTGCGAAAAAAAATCTGAAACGAGAAAATTCATTTCATGAAATCATAATATACCATGTTTTACAGTTTGAAAATGTTTAATTTAAAAATTTTGTTTGTTTGTTTCAGGTAAGTTATCAAACTTTTCTGTTAAGATTAAGTTAAGCTTGGTAAGTTTAAATTTTTTTTTTATGCCAGTAGTAATCAAGTAGGATCTATCTTTTATTTATCTGCGTGTAGTAGTAATTTGTAGTGCATTAAAATGTTCAATCAAGCTGCAGTTATAGCGGAAGCATCATAAAAATACCAGTTAAGTTCATAATTAACCCACCGGGTTGGTCTAGAGGTAAAGTCGTCGCCAAAATCAGCTGTATAACAGCTGATTTTCGGAGACGAAGGTTCCTGGTTCAATTCCTAGTAAAGGTAGTTACTTTTATACGGATTTGAATGCTAGACAGTGGTTACCGGTGTACTTTGATGGTTGGGGTTCAATTAACCATACTCTCTCAGGAATGGTCGACCTGAGTCTGTACAAGACTACACCTCATTTACACGTCATATACATCATCCTCATCTCATTGGGTCATGGGGTTGCTTATTGTTCTGAATTGAACAGATTGCAACGTACACATATTAGGAATTAAAAAAAAAAATCTGGTGTGAAACACTCACACAACTTTCTCTTGCCAATGAAAATAACTAACAATAAACCTAACATTAGAAAAAAACAAAAAACTAACCTCAAAAAACATTAGTGAAATACGCAAAATTAAAATCGACCTCAGTTTGGCTTAAAAATACGGAAAATCGCTCATTCACGCTAAACTAGGCACTGTACAAAAAAATGCGTAGAATAAAAGTTGTAGATCTCCTAATTTCCTATAAATTTTATTTGTACACTTTTGTCGTAAAATGCATTCTAAGGCCGAAATGTTAAAAAATAAATTTTTCTCGCGTTTTCGTGAGAAAAAAACAGAAAATTGCTAATTATCGCTAAACTAAGCGTTATACAAAAAAATGTTTGAAATAAAAGTTGTAGAATTTTACATTCTCTACAACTTTTATTATATTTATAATGTTTTGCGCTAAAATGCATATTGAAGCCGCAATCTTAAAAAGAAAATGTTTTTACGTAAAAACAGCCTCACGCAGAATTTCAGCAAACATGGCGCCTACCCTATCTTGTAAGCATAAAAAATTTAGTAAACGAGGCGATTTTAAAAAAAAATCGTAGGACCAGTTTTTGAGAAAATCGCAAAAAAGTGAAAAATTATACGAATAAACTACTACTTCCGGTTGACCGATATTGATGTTCGTGTCGGATCCGGTCGTGGTATGTAACTTAAGTTTTAAGTTTCAAGTTCGTACGATGTTCCGTTCTTGAGATATTCTGTTCACACACACACACGCGCGCGCGCGCACACACACACACACACACACACACACACACACACAGACCAATCGCTAAAAACATGTTTTTTGGGTTCAAGGGGTTTAAAATTGTGTAGATTAGGTGAAAACTCGATTTCTTAAAATCGACATGAAAACAATACTTTTCTTCATATAGACAAGAGAAAGTAAAAATATTACCGCTAAAATTAAAGTTTAACCTAAAAAAATATTTATGTATTAAATTTAGAGTTTCAACCAAATATTTTTAGAACGGTTAATATTTACTGTAACAAAATACATAGCAGATGGGTTGTATCCTAACGTACGGTGAGCTACTTTGGTATGTTAAGTGAGATGTCCGACCTTCTCGTCACGGGCCCGATTGACAGTGAGCCTTTATTGTCGTTTCTTTTCAGTATGTATTGTGAGTACGTTGCCGTGCATTTTCACTATTTGTATGCGTGAGTACGTGCATGATACATGAAAGTATCTTTATCTTTTCAAAAGCTTCATTCCTTTTTTTCTTATTCTTTTGAAAAAACCGGGCAAACATAAAAAAAATACCAGTTTCTTTAAGAAAAAACTAACTGTGTTATAAAAAGCGTACCGTATCGTCTTTTGAATAATAATCAGATGCTGTAAGGTGGACATGTTAATATAAAGTCAACAAACAGACACACTTAATTAGCTAACAAACCACTTGGAATTCTTTCGCTAGTTACAAACAAATATAAATACATTTTATTTGGAAATAAAGTTCTTAACAAATACATTTTAAATACTTTTTATCACCAATAATTTAACTGTTACAACTCTAATAAAATATTTATTGTTAATTTAAAATTATTTTTACATTCTATATGAATAGGAAGGAAAGTATTGTTTTCATGTCGATTTTTCAATATCGAGTTTTCACCGGATCTACACGTTTTCAAACCCCCTGAGCCCAAAAAACATGTTTTTAGCGATTGGTCTGTGTATGTGAACAGAATATCTCAAGAACGGAACATCGTACGAACTTGAAACTTGAAACTTAAGCTACATACCACTATCGGACCCGACACGAACATTTTCATCAAAATCGTTCAACCGGAAGTAGTAGTTTAATCGTGTAATTTTTCACTTATTTGCGTTTTTCTCAAAAACTGGTCCTACGATTTTTTTAAAAATCGCCTGGTTTACTCAATTTTTTCTTTCTCTACAAGATAGGGTAGGCGTCATGTTTGCTGAAATTCTCGGTGAGGCTGTTTTCACGTAAAAACATTGTTTTTTCAAGATCGCGGCTTTAATATGCATTTTAGTGCAGAAATTAATATAATAAAAGTTATAAAGAATTTAAAATTCTACAATTTTTATTTTAAACACTTTTTTGTATAACGCTTAGTTTAGCGGTAATTAGCGATTTTCTGTTTTTTCTCACGAAAACGTGTGAAAAATCTATTTTTTTAATATTTCGGCCTTAGAATGCATTTTACGACAAAAGTGTATATAATTAAATTTATTGAAAATTAAAAGATCTACAACTTTAATTATAGCATTTTTTTGTACAAAGCCTAGTTTAGAGTGAAAGAGTGATTTTCCGTATATTTAAGCCTGACTGAGGTTGATTTTCAATTTGCGTCTTTCACTCTAGATTAAAATTAAGTTATGTTATTAAAGTTAGTTTTATTGTTTATTTCTAATGTTTTATTAATATTGTTAGGTTTATTGTTAATTATTTCCATCGACAAGAGAAAGTTGTGTGAGTGTTTCACACCAGATTTTTCTTATTCTTTTGAAAAAAGCGGGCAAACATAAAAAAAAATACCAGTTTCTTTAAGTAAAAACTAACTGTGTTATAAAAAGCGTACAGTATTTTCTTCTGAATAATAATCAGATGCTGTAAGGTTGACATGTTAATATAAAATTAACAAACAGACACACTTAATTAGCTAACAAACCACTTGGAATTCTTTCGCTAGTTACAAACAAATATAAATACATTTTATTTGGAAATAAAGTTCTTAACAAATAAATTTTAAATACATTTTATCACCTATACTTTAACTGTTACAACTCCAATAAAATTTTTGCTGTTAATTTAAAATTCTGCCCATAATAAACAGGTGGAGTGTCAGATTATTTGCACTCAATCTGTTCGTTGCAGGGCTAAAAAGAAGAGTTCTGTTTCTTATCACATGATCAGCCAATTAAATGACTGAATCATTTAAGAACAGAAGAGGTAGAGGTGTAAAAGAAACTAATCAGAGTTATCTCCTCTGAAAGTAATGAATTTCACTATACAGCCAGACCCTGTGGTGAATGAAGTAAAGGTGTCATTTGCAGAGTGGAAAATATGTGCTTTTCAGAGGGCCCGGCATGCTGATAAGCATACTTTTCCATTCAGTGAGGAAGGCAATGGTAAACCACCTCTCTCCTCGTTTTACTTAGTAAAACCTCTAGAGGTACAAACCAGCCTTTCGGCTGTTGACCTAAACAACAACAATGTTTTATTACTAATGTTACATTACGTATATTGTTAATTATTTCCATTGGCAAAAGAAAGTTGTTTGAGTGTTTCACACCAGATTTTTTCGTGTCTATATGGATAGAACTTGCATGTAAAATTTATGTTTGTTATAATTTTAATAAAATATAGTATCGTATACGCCATATTTTACGAAATCGTTTATTTGGGCCAAAATTCTCCGGTTCCGATGTGGCCTAATTATCCGGAATTGACTGTATAAATATTTTTACTTTCTCTTGCCTATATGAATATATAGGAAGGAAAGTATTGTTTTCATGTCGATTTTTCAAAACCGAGTTTTCACCAGATCTACACGTTTTCAGACCCCCTGAATCCAAACAACATGTTTTTAGAGATTTCTCGGTGTGTGTGTGTGTGTGCGCGCGCGCGCGTGTGTGGATATACAAAATATCTCAAGAACGGAACATCGTACGATCTCGAAACTGAAAACTTAAGTTACATACCACTACCGGACCCGACACGAACATTTTCATCAAAATCGGTCCAAAGGAAGTAGTAGTTTATTCGTATAATTTTTCACTTATTTCGATTTTCTCAAAAACTGGTCCTACGATTTTTTTTTAAAATCGCCTGATTTATTTAATTTTTTATGCTCTACAAGATAGAGTAGGCGCTATATTTGCTGAAGTTCTTTGTGAGGCTATTTTCACGTAAAAAAATTGTTTTTTTAAGATTACGGCTTTATTATGCATATTAGCGCAAAAATTTATAGAATGAAAAATTTAGAGAATTTACAATCCTACAACTTTTATTTCAAACAATTTTTTGTATAACGCTTAGTTTAGCGGTAATTAGAGATTTTCTGGTTTTTTCTCACGTAAACGTGTGAAAAATCGATTTTTTTCAAAGATTTCGTCCTTAGTATGCATTTTTTGACAAAAGTGTATATAATCGAATATATAGAAAATTAAAAGATCTTCAACTTTTATTTATAGCATTTTTCTCTACAGAGCCTAGTTTAGTATGAAAGAGTAATTTTCCGTATTTTAAAGCCGAACTTAGGTTGATTTTCATTTTGTGTTTTTCACTCATGATTAAAATAAGTTTATGTTTTTTGAGGTTAGTTTTTTGTTTATTTCTAATGTTTTATTACTAATTTTAGGTTTATTGTTAATTTTTGAAAAGTTGTAGAGAATTTAAAAACCTACAACTTCTGTTTCAAACATTTTTTTGTATGACGCTTAGTTTAGCAGTAATTAGCGATTTTCTGATTTTTTCTCACGAAAACGTGTGAAAAATCGATTTTTTTAAGATTTTGGCCTTAGTATGCATTTTACGACAAAAGTGTATATAACCAAATTTATAGGAAATTTAAAGATCTACAACTTTTATTTAACGTATTTTTCTCTACAGAGCCTAGTTTAGCGTGAAATAGTGATTTTCCGTATTTTTAAGCCAGACTGAGGTTGATTTTCATTTTGAGTGTTTCACTCATGATTAAAATAAGGTTATGTTTATTGAGGTTAGTTTTTTGTTTATTTCTAATATTTTATTACTAATGTTAAATTATATTGTAAATTATTTGCATTGGCAAGAGAAAGTTGTGTGAGTGTTTCACACCAGATTTTTTGTATTCATGGAACTAACAGATAGAGTGCAAATAATTTAAAACTTCACCTGTCTGTTATTGGTAGGTCATAAAAATTAAGGATATGCATATTTAAAACTGGAGTTGACAAAAAACTAAACCGGTATCGTAGCTTAAGTAAATAACTGAAATCAAGTACAAATAAATAAGTAGTGTATTTATTAGTCAAATATTAAAATTATTATTATATTTTTATTGACAAATAATAAATAATACTGTTTGAATAAAATACATAAATATTTATTCATAAAATTATGTAATAAATAGGTAGATTAACAATATTTATATAAGTATCATAATTGTATAAGTTCTTGTGTATTTGTGTAAGTAAAACGTAAATATAGTTATTTGGTAAATACAGGGTTTTCATCTCGTGTACTCTGTGTAAATATACTATGTTTAAAAGGGACAAACATAACTAACTACTTACATCTTTCTTTTAAATCTACCATTCATGTTTTTTGTGTACATATTTAACAAACTGGATACCGTCTTTTTGAAATTTAACGTTTGAACAACAGTTAAGTGTTCTTATCATATAGGTAATGTAAATATCTAATTGAAGTACTCCAATGTTTTTCAAACCAATCTAAAACTGTTAAAAAATTATTTCTAAACTTTTTATCCGTGTAATATTTCGGGTACCCTTAACAGGTAGTCTAGGTGAATTGTTAAATTATTTGCACTCAATCTGTTAGTTCCGCGGCTTCAAAAATCTGGCGTGAAACACTCACACAACTTTCTCTTGCCAATGCAAATAATTAACAATAAACCTAACATTAGAAATAAACAAAAAACAAACCTCAATAAACATAACCTAATTTTCATCATGAGTGAAAATCATAAATGAAAGTCGACATCAGTTTGGCTTAAAAATACGGAAAATCACTCTTTCACACCAAACTATTCTCTGTTGAGAAAAATGCTCAAATAAAAGTTGTAGATCTTTTAATTTTCTATAAATTTGATTATATACACTTTTGTCGTAAAATGTATTCTAAGGCCGAAATCTTAAAAAAATCGATTATTCACACGTTTTCGTGAGAGAAACCAAAAAAATTAAGTCACCATTTACTATGAAAAAAAACCTGTAGCGTAAAATCTAAGGGCCAAAAGCAGCTGTTGCAGTGGTGTAAGTGGTCTGTCTCTGTTCGTAGGATATTCTAACCTCCCTTCAAGTTCTTCAAGAATCTTCATGACTACCTGTTTTGAGAGCATATACCGTGCAAAAAATTTTCTGTCTTCCATTTAATGGAAATCATCTTGCCTTGCTGGTAACACACGTTCTGGCCCAATGTTTGCGAGCATTCCCATGTACATAATTTCAACATCAAAATTATAATCCATTTTAAATGAAAATGTAATTAGTATTTTATGAAAATATTGTGAGGTCAACAATAAGCCTAAATGCTATTTAATGCTAGTTTAATGCTCACATTAAATTACAATGTCAAACCACATAATCACATTTTTAAACACTTCAATAACAACAGTTTTAACAAAACAAAATGAACACTGTTAGTTTGAACACGATCAAATAATTTGACTGCCCATTTGACTGTTTAAAGATATTTAACGTAGTACAAAAATCTGACGTGAAACACTGAAACACTTTTCTTTATAGAGTCTAGTTTAGTCAATTACTGATTTTCCGTATTTTAAAATTCTACACTGGTTGGTTTTAATTTTCCGTCATTCACTCATGATTAAAGTTCAATTATGTTGTTAATTCTACTTTGTTTAATCATGATTAAACGTATGTTATTGTGTTCTTTATTTACATTGGCAAGAGAAAATCATATGCGTGTCTCACACCAGATTTTTTTCTATTGATATCAACCCTTTGTATTAATGGCATTAATTGAAATTGACAAAATCGAAAGTCATTGTAAAGCATGCATTCATGTGTGTGTGACAAACGCTTTACAAATGCCAGATCATTCTTTTAAAATAGAACTGCATAATGGATTGTGAAAAGGGTACGTGCCCAATTGATTATATTTATTCAAATAAATCACGTCGGTTTATTTTCAGTTCTACCCCTGCATTATTTCTTCTTCCCTGTGGTTTTCCTAAAATAAATACCTTACCATTGTTTTCATAATATTGAACTTTCTTCGTTTTTCTTTATATATATTCTCTATCTGAATTTCGAAAGGGTTATGAATTGAAAAATAATTTTTTTTTTTTAATCCGAGTCGGCGAGAAAAACTCCCTCACATGTTCACTCCCTCACGATGGGGGAAGTAGTGTTGGACTCAATTGAGGCGTCCTCGTCCAGCCCCAAGGAGGCCGCAACCGCCTTACCAACCAAAAACCCGCCGCCTGGCCACTTGATCCGACATCAGAAAACAACCCTCCACCTCCCTCGGAACTGTTTATATAATACTACAAGGGGAATGTGAGCGGGGCGTGGAAGGGAACCGTAGTGTGATTCCCCTCTCGTTGTCACTGACCAACACTCACTCTCTCACTTTCATTTATCTCTTTCATCACCAGGTGAGGAAATGAGTGTGCCTACCTTACCTACTGAGATCGGAACACGATTGATTCACTGTGGGAGAGGGTGATCCCACTGATCTCCATATGTCTCCTCCCGACCACCCTCTCCGCTAACTGAGCGACCAACTTCCAGCTCTCCTCATTCCGCAGCATCGCTACCCCTACTCTCTCTGGGCTCCACTGTGCAACGTCTATCTTCTCAGATGTCTCTATTTTGTCGAGGCCAAAATAGGGACATCTTTCAAAAATATGCGCAATGGACTCCTTTATTTCACTGTCCCACAGTCGACATTTTGGTACTTTTGTTATTGTTTAGGTCAACAGCCGAAAGGCTGGTTTGAACCTCTAGAGGTTTTACTAAGTAAAACGAGGAGTGAGGTGGTTTACAAATGCCTTCCTCACTGAGTGGATAAAATTGCTTATCAGCATGCCGGGCCCTCTAAAAAGCACATATTTTCCACTCTGTAAATGACAACTTCACTTCATTCACCACAGAGTCTGGCTATACAATGAAATTCATTACTTTCAGAGAAGATAACTCTGATTAGTGTCTTTTACACCTCTACCTCTTCTGTTCTTAAATGATTCAGTCATTTAATTGACTGACCATGTGATAAGAAACAGAACTATTTATTTTAGCCCTGCAACGAACAGATTGAGTGTAAATAATTTGACGCTCCACCTGTCCGTTATGGGCAGTTTTGGTACTTTATGAAGTTTGAAAAATAATGTTAATCTCGCAAATTGAACTTGTCCGGTTTCTAAAAGCTGTCTTAAATTTTTATTTAATTTGGGCAATTCCTTCAAAATAATTTTGATTGTTTTTATCAACTTCAATGTAAGAGTTTCCAGGAAGTGGAAAACGGACCAGTTAATGAGTGATATACACTATAATTTAAAAGTGAACGCACTGACAATAAAGAATATACTGAAAAAAGTCCCTACAGAACTGTTTAAAGATATGTAACGTAGTACAAAATCTGACGTGAAACACTGATAACATTTTCTCATGACAATGTAAATAATAAAACATATTATATCAGATCACTGGAGAAAGTCATGCGCGAATGGAATAAGAAAGCTCCGAGAGGAGTTAAAGTTGGAACAGCGATAAAAGTCAACGCGTTAGCATTCGCAGACGACATCGCACTGATAGCAGACACGGTCAAAGACGCTGCAGAACAAGTACGACTACTGGAGGAAGAAGCGGGAAAGATCGGCTTGAAGATCTCTAAAAACAAAACCCAATTCATGTCCAACGAAAAAGACGCACCTAAGTTCCTGATAGAGGACGAAATTTCACGTGTTGAATCATTTAAATATCTTGGCGAGATCATAACGCTGGACAACTCTGGCAAACTTGCGATTCAAGCAAAAGCTACAAAGCTAGCACAAGCATACGGTCTCACCAAGAACGTTTATAATAAGAGATCAATTTCGCGCAATGCCAAGATAAGACACTACCAGACGGTTGCCAGACCGGAGGTGCTGTACGCGGCGGAAACCCACCACTTGAAATCTAACATCCACCTGCGCTCGATAGAAACTACCGAGAGGAAAATCATCAGAAGAATCATCGGGCCGACTCAAAATAAAGAGGGAGAATACAGGCTCAGAAGTAACGAAGAAGTATATTCCTTCACCACACCCATAAGAGAAGTCATCCAGCAGAGACGACTGGCATTCTTCGGCCAAATAGCGAGGATGCACGACTCCAGACTAACGAAGCAGTTATGGAAGTACTGGGAGGGCAGGAAAACTACAACGAGATGGCACAAGGAGATCCACGAGACGATGCTGGTGAATGACATTACGGGCGAAACACTTCTCAATAGAACAGAAATGAAGCAGAAAATTGAGAATCTAAAGTGCTTGGGAGGGCCGAGGAGAACGGGAACGGCCTGGACGGAGGAGCGAAAAAGATCACATGCAGAAAAAATGAAGGCAGCATGGGTCATCCGGAAACTGGCTGGAACTAAGAGAAATGCATCCCTAGTAGGATCTAACAAGAAATAATAATAATAATAAAACATATTATATCCTATCTAAATTCATTAGTGAACAATGTAAAATGGAGAACATAACCTAATTTTAATCATGAGTGAATGACGCAAAATAAAAATCAATCTGTTCAACTTAAAAATACGGAAAATTGACGATAAACTAGGCTCTAAAGAGAAAAACGTTTGAAATAAAACTAGTAGATTCTTCTATTCCGTAAAACTTTTATTATCCACCAAGAACAAAAGCAGAACATAATATGAGCTACCAGAAACGTTTTAAGTTAGTTTATCTTGTCTAAAATAGCCCTATTTAAAAAATTTATATTTTCTCTCGCTCTATATGAGAATATATAGGTAAGGAAAGTTTTCATTTCATCTCGATTTTTCGAAACCGATTTTTTACGGGAAATATACGTTTTCACGCCCGCTGAACCCCAAAAACATGTTTTTAGCGATTGGTCTGTGTAGGTGTGTGAAACAATAACTCAAAAATGAAACATTGTACAAAGTTGAATTTTAAAAATTTAGTTAGGGTACCACAATTGGACCCGATATTAAATTCTTGGAAAGTCTGGGCTCTCGTGGTAAAATTATTTTTTTAAGATTGCGGCCTTTTAAGGTTGGGATGCACTTTAAAGCAGAAAGTATGTAATTAAAGTTGTAGGAAACTAGGAAACGTACAACTTTTAATTTAAGCGGTTTTTTCTACGACATTAGTATAGCGACAGACAGTGATTTTCTGTATTTGTCTCATTAAAGTCGATGAAAAATGAATTAATAGTGATTTGAATCGGTGAATTATTAGTGATTTATACGTTTAACGACAAAAGTATAACTATGAACGTTATAGACAATTAAAAAATCTAAAATTTTGAATTCAAGCTTTTTTTCTCTAAAGTTTAGTTTAGCATCATTAATGATTTTCGTTATTTTTAAGTTCTACACAAATTGATTTCATTTAACGATATTCAATTATGATTAAAATTAGGTTATGTTTTTCATTTTGAATTCTTTACTCATGATTAAACGTAGTTTTATTGTTCATAATTTACATTGGCAAGAAGTCGTGTGAATGTTTCATACCAGATTTTTTTTTAGCCTGTCAAACTATTGAACTAGAAGAAATTTTTAATTAATTAAAAAGTAATAAAATACATTTTATATATAATGAGTTAAAATATATAATTATTATTAATTTTGATTTGATAATGAATTAGTGTTTTAAAGAAATAATTTATTTAAATTATAAAAACTTTAACATATCTTAATCAATCTAATTTATAAAGTATGTAGTCTTGAAAGAGATTTATAAAGATACAAAATTTAAAATACTTCAAAAAGAAGATTACGTTTGGAATTAATTAGATAAAAAAAACACATTACAGTATTATTAAATTTCAATTTTAAGATTAAAATTAATCTTTTCACTGGCTATTCGTGTTTGATGACAAGTTTTCGCATTGACACATTTTAATCTTTTTGTTTCAAAAATGTTTATTTTATAAATTTTTAAAAGTATTTGCTGATATTTTTTATAATATTAACGAATTGGTAAGCTAAATAATATTAGATACAGGTGTCACATAAACTGTTATATTATTTTCTTTAGGTTATCAATCGAAAGGCTGGTTCGAACCTGTAGAGGTTTTACTAAGTAAAACAAGGAGTGAGATGGTTTACAATTGCCTTCCTCACTGAGTGGAAGTGTAAAAGTGTAAAAGGGAGCACTACTATCTGTTTCATAATCTTAGACACCCGAGTTTGAACTCTTGTATCTCCAAAACTATGAGTCGGATTTCAACATACTTTACATCAAAAATTAGCTCATTTTATTCTGCGTTTATCTTAAATAGTCCTATATTTTAAATGTTGTTTAAAAATTGCCATACGAGGTTGGAAGACAAAAAGACCCGGTTTTCTTCATACCGCAACAAATTTCATACGTTTAGAGGCGTGTAACTCGATAAGTATTTGACCGAAAAGTTTGAAATTTTAACACAACATAGACAATTATATTCTTACAGAGTGTATGAAATTTCAAAATCGTAAGTTATTTAAATTTTGATTTATTAACAATATTCTGAACCCGTGCTATCTTGGTAACCGCTCGATCGTTCGGCACGGGCAAACTATCGTTTTATTCAGCGTAAAAAAACTTAGTACAGATATGCTAATAATATGAAATATCGATTGGCTAATGTTGTGGTAGAATTTTTAGAATTTCGAATAATAGATTGGTAATGCGGGGGGTGGGCGCTACTATCCATGTTGCCTGAATCTGACTGTCTACCTGAATTGACAATGCAGTCTGTCAATTCAGGTAGACAGTCCGACAGTATGTCACGTACACAAACTAGCAACATGGATAGTGACACCCACCCCCCGCATTACCCGTCTATTTTTCAAAATTTTAAAAATTCTACCACAACATTGGCCTATCGATATTTCATATTATGAGCATATCTGTTCTAAGTTTTTTACGCTGAATAAAACTATAGACCCTCATCTGTTCTTAAATAGTTCAGTCATAAAATTTGGTAATTATGTAATAAGAAGCAGAACTATTTTTTGTAGCTCTGGAACCAACAGTTCGAGTGCAATTAATTTAACACTCCACCTGCCTGTTATGGGCAAGTATGCCCAAATATGGCAAATATGTTATGGGAAAGTATGCAAAAATATGGCAAATATGTTATGGGCAAGTATGCTTAAATATGGCAAATATGATATGGGCAAGTATGCCCAAATATGGCAAATATGTTATGGCAAGTATGCCCAAATATGGCAAATATGTTATGGGCAAGTATGCCCAAATATGGCAAATAGGTTATTGGCAAGTATGCCCAAATATAGCAAATATGTTATGGGCAAGTATGCTCAAATATGGCTAATATTTTATGGGCAAGTATGCCCAAATATGGCAAATATGTCATGGGCAAGTATGCCCAAATGTGTTATGAAAAGTATGCCCAAATATGGCTAATATGTTATCGGCAAGTATGCCCAAATATGGCAAATATGTTATGGGCATGTATGCCCAAATATGGCAAATATGTCAAGGGGAAGTATGCCTAAATATGGCAAATATGTTATGGGAAGGTATGCCCAAATATGGCAAGTATGGCAAATATATCGTGCCTAAATGGGATTCGAACCCAAGACCGCATGATAAAAGGCGAGCACGTTACCAACTACGCCAATGCGGCCGGCATTGGCGTAGTTGCATTCGCATTGCAGGGTGGAAAGTAGATGCATTTTATATGGCCCGGCATGCTGGTAAGCATACTTTTCCACTCGGTGAGTGAAGTTATGTTAAACCACCTCACTCCTCGTTTTACTTAGCAAAGCCTGTAGAAGTTCAAACCAGCCTTTCGGCCGATCGCCTTACCAACTTTTTTTTTGTCATCAGTCTCTCGACTGGTTTGATGCAGTTCTCCAAGCTGTTCTATCTTGCGTAAGTCGTTTCATATCTACATACTTGTAACACCCAACATCTTTTGTAATTTGCTTTATATATTCTAATCTTTGCCTCCCTCTACAATTTACTCCCTCAATATTACCCTCCATTATTGATAGATGTCTTAAGATATGCCCCATTAGCCTATCCCTTCTTCTGGTAAGATGCTTTCATATTCTTCTTTTTTCATCCACTCGCCTAAAAACCTCTAAATTACTTATTTTGTCCACCGACCTAATCTTTAACATTTTCCTGTAACACTACCACATTTCAAAAGCTTCTATCTTCTTCTTTTCTACGGCCCCTATCACCCACGTTTCACTCCCGTATAACGCTACACTCCAAACATAATGTTTTAAGAAATTTTTACTTTCTCTTGCCTATATGAGTATATAGGAAGAAAAGTATTGTTTTCATGTCCATTTTAAGAAATCGAGTTTTCACCGGATCTACACGTTTTCAGACCCCCAGAACCCAAAAAACATGTTTTTAGCGATTGGTCTGTGTGTATACAAAATATCTCAAGAACGGAACATCGTACGAACTTGAAACTTGAAACTTAAGTTACATACCACGACCAGACCCGACACGAACATTTTCATCAAAATCGGTCAACCGGAAGTAGTAGTTTATTTGTGTCATTTTTCACTTTTTTGCGATTTTCTCAAAAACTGGTCCTACGATTTTTTTAAAAATCGCCTAGTTTACTCAATTTTTTTTAAGATTTCGGCGTTAGTATGGATTTTATGACAAAAGTGTATATAATCAAATTTATAAAAAATTAAAAGATCTACAACTTTTATTTAGAGCATTTTTCTCTACAGAGCCTACTTTAGCGTGTAAGAATGATTTTCCATATTTTTAAGGCAAACTGAGATCGATTTTAATTTTACGTCTTTCATATATGATTAAAATTAGGTTATGTTTTTAGAGGTTAGTTTTTTTTTATTTCTAATGTTTTATTACTAATATTAGGTTTATTGTTAATTATTTGCACTGGCAAGAGAAAATTGTGTGAGTATTTCACACCAGAGTTTTCGTAATCTGTAAATCAATATTTGTAGTCAAATTCGCCTTACCAACAAAATTAATAAATTTATTAATTTAAATTGAAAGATTAAGAAATTATTTATGAACACCCAGTGTTTATTCACCAAATGTATACCTAGATAATGTGTTTGTTAGCGGAAAAACAAGACGTCAAAAATTACCAACCGAGGCATTTTAATTGCGTAACTGGTGTGTCTAGAGATTATTTACATAGTAATCTAACGAACGGGGGAAAAAAATAGAGGAAATCACTGGAGAAGTGTTTAGGAATTAGCGTATCGTGGTCCTTGTTTAAAGATGGGACAAGGTGTGTGTGTGTAGGGTTATTATTATTAAATTCTCGTTGTTTTGTTTTTTTTTCTTTAAACAGGAATGGTAAAAAAGAGATACAAATTTCTTGATGAAATGCAGACAACTACATTAGCATCTAACTTGATTTTTTTTTTTTTTTTTACTTAACTAAGCTTGGCAAAGAATTGATGAAAATAATGCGGGACCATTTGACCAGTCCGTCGTCCACTTGGTAATATTCTGTGGTAATCCTTCTGTACATCGTTCCACACTTTAGTTTAGTTACCTCTCTGTCACTCTCTCTCTCTGTCTCTATCTTTCTCTGAACTTGTTCTCTCTCATCTTGTTGTCGGCTCGGATTACTGCGGCTTGTTATTCTTGTTGATTTTTTTTTTGTAATCTACTCACTCAATCTTCTAAATGTTATTATGGATCCAGGTGAGTGACTCAGTAATCTCTTTTCCCGCAACATATTATGTTTAACCGAACAAATTATGTTCAATCATTATAATGTTATATATTTTAGTGATCTTTTATAAATACATATATTAAAGAAATAGGCCTCTTACTCAACAATATAGGCCCTACTCTGTACACTTTCTCATTATTACATTCTCTTGCCTATATGAATATATAGGAAGGAAAGTATTGTTTTCATGTCGATTTTTCAAAATCGAGTTTTCACCGGATCTATACGTTTTCAGACCCCCTGAACCCACACAAACATGTTTTTAGCGATTGGTCTGTGTGTGTGTGTGTGTGTGTGTGTGTGTGTCTGTGTGTCAGTGTGTCTGTGTGTGAACAGAATATCTCAAGAACGGAACGTCGTACGAACTTGAAACTTGAAACTTAAGTTACATACCACTACCGGACGCGACATGAACATTTTCATCAAAATCGGTCAACCGGAAGTAGTAGTTTATTCGTATAATTTTTCAGTTTTTTGCGATTTTCTCAAAAACTGGTCCTACAATTTTTTTTAAAATCGCCTATTTTACTCAATTTTTTATTCTCTACAAGATAGGGTAGGCGTCATGTTTGCTGAAATTCTGGATGAGGCTGTTTTCACGTAAAAACAAAGTTTTTTTAAGATTACGGCTTTAATATAAATTTTAGCGCAAAAACTTATATAATAAAAGTTGTAGAGAATTTAAAAACCTACAACTTTTATTTCAAACATTTTTTTGTATAACGCTTAGTTTAGCGGTAATTTGCGATTTTCTGTTTTTTTTTCTCACGAAAACGTGAGAAAAATCTATTTTTTTAACATTTCGGCCTTAGTATGCATTTTACGACAAAAGTGTATATAATTAAATTTATAGAAAATTAAAAGATCTACAACTTTTATTTAAAGCATTTTTCTCTACAGAGCCTAGTTTAGAGAGAAAGAGAGATTTTCCGTATTTCTAAGCCAAACTGAGGTTGATTTTCATTTTGCGTCTTTCACTCATGATTAAAATTAGGTTATGTTTATTGAGGTTAGTTTTTTGTTTATTTCTTATGTTTTATTACTAATGTTAGGTTTATTGTTAATTATTTGCACTGGCAAGAGAAAGTTGTGTGAGTGTTTCACACCAGATTTTTATTATTTGCGTATAGTCCCCTTAAGAAGAGCGCTAAAGACACAAAAATCTAGCTCTTGGTGGTGCCTCTGTTCCTCCTTTTAGCTTCCCAAAAACCTTTCATCCTCTCACTTTGCGCCTTTTTCTCTTCGTCTGTCCATTTTCGCCCATTTCTTTTGGCTTGTGATCTGAACTGAATTTCCTGGTTTCTGATTTTTTTCTCCACAAATTTTGCGGTCGTGAATGTCCTCCATTGTGATGCACAATTCTTGCAGGTCTTCCATAGTTTCTTTGTACTAAGAGGTGCCCAACTTTGAAGTGGAAATTATGTTTAATATTCTTTTTGTCAGTCTGGTGTGACTCATTCTAGCTATATGTGTAAAAAACCTTACTCTGCGTTTTCTGATGAATGTCGTGATGGTTTCAGTATGCCTGTATAGTTCTTCTGTGGGTCTTTTTTGCCAGAAGTTTTCTCTGAAAACTGCACCGTGTATTTTCCTCAGAATTTTCCTTTCTTGCTTTTCAATGTCTTTAATTTTTGCCATTCCCCTGGTAATTGTGGTTTCTGATGCATATAAGGCTTCTGGTAGGACCACCGTATTGTAGTGTCGTAACTTTGCAGCTGTGGAGATGCATTTTTTATTGCATTGAGACCAGGTGAGTTTGTACGCTTTCTGTAACTTTGAGACTCCTTCCTCATTTGACTTTGTGTTGAGACCAGATTTTTGCATAATTTCTCCTAGATATTTGAACTCATTGACTTGTACAATTTCACCATGTTTTTTTTAGTGGGAGTTTGTCTGAGGACTTTGTATCAAAAAACTGTGTTTTTTCATAGAAAATTTGGAGCCCGGTTTTCATGGCAATCTCGTGGAGTTTTTCTAGGGCATGTTGTGCTTCTGCTCGGGTATTGGAGAGTATGGCGATGTCATCTGCGAAAGCGAAGCATTTTATACGGGTTATGTTTTCCTTCTTTTTACCTAGTTGAATTCCCTTGTCTCTTGTCTTTCCCATGTACGAATTATTTTTTCTAAAAATGCATTAAATAGAATAAGGGAAAGGCCATCACCCTGCCTGACGCCGGTTCTGATTTCAAAGGGCTCTGACAGTTCTCCGATAAATTTGACCTTGGAGGTGGTAATTATAAAAATCTTGTGTGAAACACTCACACAACTTTCTCTTGCCAATGAAAATAATTAACAATAAACCTAACATTAGTAATAAAACATTAGAAGTAAACAAAAAATTAACCTCAAAAAACATGAGTGAAAGACGCAAAATTAAAATCTACCTTAATTTGGCTTAAAAATACGGAAAATCACTCTTTCACGCTAAAGTAGGCTCTGTAGAGAAAAATGCTTTATATAAAAGTTGTAGATCTTTTAATTTCCTATAAATTTGATAATTTACACTTTTGTCGTAAAATGCATACCAAGGCCGAAATCTTAAGAAAATTGATTTTTCACACGTTTTCGTGAGAAAAACACATAAAATCGCTAATTACCGCTAAACTAATAGTTATTCAAAGAAATGTTTGAAATAAAAGTTGTAGGACGTTAAACTCTCTACATTTTTTATTATATAGATTTTTGCGCTAAAATGCATATTTAAGCCGTAATTTTAAAAAAACAATTTTTTTACGTAAAAAAGCCTCACCAAGAATTTCAGCAAACATGGCGCCTACCCTATCTTGTAGAGCATAAAAAATTTAGTAAACCAGGCGATTTTTAAAAAAAATCGTAGACCAGTTTTTAAGAAAATCGCAAAAAAGTAAAAAATTACACGAATAAACTACTACGTCCGGTTGACCGATTTTGATGAAAATGTTCGTGTCGGGTCCTCTAGTGGTATGTTACTTAAGTTCCAAGTTTTAAGTTCGTACGATGTTCCGTTGTTGAGATATTTTTTTCACACACACACATACACACTCACACACCAGTCGCTAAAAACTTGTTTTTTTAAGTTCAGGGGTTCTGAAAACGTGTAGATCCGGTGAAAACACGATTTCGAAAAATTAACAGAAAACAGTACTTTCCTTCCTATATATATTTATATAGGCAAGAGAAAGTAAAAATCTTAAAATTTGATAACGATTTTAATCAGATAATTATTGTGTACTTTAAAATCATGTCTAATAAAACGGAGCTTGACTAATCCAAGAACCGATTACAACGCCATCTTACAAAATGGATTTAAAACCAAAAAAATAAAAGAATCTGAAAGAGAACATAAATTTTATGTAGTATTTCTTTGGTGAATAAATTATTACCGCATAAAATGCATTAAGATTCACATTCATTATTACTAATAATATAGCTATTTATCATATAAGAGACAGATAGTATATTTTGATTATCGCACCAAATTACTTTGTACATAAATCTATTGACGTTTTTAATTTTTATTCTTCGTCATAAATCACTTTGTATTTTTATTTAATAAATTGTATATATACGAGGGGGTACCCAAAAGAAACCGGAATTATTTTTTAAAACTATTTATTTTTAATTTTTTTACAAAAGAACCTTATCCCCTTCAAAATACTCTCCATTACAACTAATACATTTGTCCCACCGGTGCTTCCACTGTTCAAAACATTTTTTGTACTCCTCTTCAGTGACGGCTGCCAGCTCATCCGTCGTTTTTTCTTGACATCATCAACGTTGTTAAATCGGAGACCTTTCATGCGTGGGAACAAGAAAAAATCACACGGAGCCAGATCGGGTGAGTACGGTGCGTGTGGTAGCAAAACCATGCCGTTTTTCGCCAAAACCTGGGTAACCGAGATTGCCGTGTGTGCAGGCGCGTTGTCGTGGTGGAAAAACCAGTCCCCTGTCTGCCACAAATTAGGTCTTTTACGACGAATGCTGTTTCGTAGTCTTCTTAACACTTCAAGATAAAAAGTCAATGGTCTGTCGTCGGTCTGTTCGTACAATTTCTTTCACTTTCACAACATTTTCGTCTGTTCGGGAAGTCGACGGTCGTCCAGAACGAGGTTTGTTCTCAATCGACATGTCGCCATTTTTAAAGCGCAAAAACCACTCGTACACTTGGGTTTTTCCAATAGCGTCGTCTTTATAAGCTGTGTTCAACATTACAACTGTTTCCGCGGCGTTTTTACCGAGCAAGAAGCAAAATTTCACAGCCGCACGTTGTTCATTAAAACTTGCCATCATGAAAAACGACACGAGCACAAAACAGCACTAGCGAGAACAATCACTGCACGAGAACAGAACAAGCTAGATCAACGAACAAAATGGCATTGAACTGGCAATGAGTAGCGCTACAAGCAGCTTAGTGGCGGCAATTTGTACCGCACAAGCTCCGCCCACAGCAGAGCTATTCCGGATACTTTTGGGTACCCCCTCGTATATGTATATATAGACTAAGAAGGATACATAATTCTAAGATGTATAAATGACCGCCTTGATGGTGCAGTTGGTGGCGTACTCTGGTGAAAAATTGAAGGTCCTGGGTTCAACAATTCACGTCTTGGGTTTGGAATATTTATATACGAGGCGTGTTCAGAAAGTAAGTACCGTTTTTAAAAAAAAAAACAAGTAAAGCAATTTTTTTCAACACAATTTTATTTCTACATGAAAGCCCAAACCTTAAATTATTTTTCAACATAGTTTCCACCGATTTTCAAACACTTGTCGTAGCGGGTGATCAATTTGTCTATACCCTCTTCGTAGAAGGTTCCCGCCAACGAATGTAGCCACGACTCTACGGCAGTTTTCACTTCATCGTCGGTTTCAATGCGTTGGCAGCCTAGCTTGCGCTCATGTGCAGGAACAAGTGGTAGTCAGACGGTGCCAAGTTCGGGCTGTAGGGTGGGTGATCGAACTTCTCCCAACGAAATTGTCGAACCAATGTTTGAGTGTCACCAGCGGTATGGGGCCGAGCATTATCATGGAGCAACACAATTCCGTTACTGAGCATTCCTCTCCGTTTGTTTTGAATTGGCCGCCTTAGTTTTCTTAAGGTTTCGCAATACCTTGCCGCATTAATTGTTTCACCTCTTGGGAGAAAATCAATCAGCAAAACACCTTTCCGATCCCAAAAGACAGTGCACATGATTTTTTGTGCAGATATTGTCGTCTTGAATTTTTGTTTCTTCGGGGATTGCGTGTGTCGCCACTCCATTGACTGCTGTTTAGATTCCGGTGTGACATGACAGACCCAAGTTTCATCACCTGTCACAATTTTGTTTAAAAAATCCTCACCATCATCACTGTACCGTGTGAGAAAAGTCAAAGCACTTCCGAGTCTTTTGGTTTTGTGCACGTCAGTGGTGGGAATCTTCTACGAAGAGGGTATAGGCAAACTGATCACCCGCTACGACAAGTGTTTGAACATCGGTGGAAACTATGTCGAAAAATAGTTTAAGGTTTGGGCTTTCATGTAGAAATATAATTGTGTTGGAAAAAAAATTTTTTTACTTGTTTTTTACTTTCTCTTGCCTATATGAATATATAGGAAGGAAAGTATTGTTTTCATGTCGATTTTTCGAAATCGAGTTTTCACCGGATCTATACGTTTTCAGACCCCCTGAACCCAAAAAACATGTTTTTAGCGATTGGTCTGTGTGTGTGTGTGTGTGTGTGTGTGTGTGTGTGTGTGTGTGTGTGTGTGTGTGTGTGTCTGTGTGTGTCTGTGTGTGAACAGAATATCTCAAGAACGGAACATCGTACGAACTTGAAACTTAAAACTTAAGTTACATACCACTACCGGACCCGACACGAACATTTTCATCAAAATCGGTCAACCGGAAGTAGTAGTTTATTCGTATAATTTTTCACTTTTTTGCGATTTTTTCAAAAACTGGTCCTACGATTTTTTTTAAAATCGCCTGGTTTACTACATTTTTTATTCTCTACAAGATAGAATAGGCGCCATGTTTGCTGAAATTCTCGGTGAGGCTGTTTTCACGTAAAAACGTTGTTTTTTTAAGATTACGGCTTTAATATAAATTTTAGCGCAAAACGTTATATAACAAAAGTTGTAGAGAATTTAAAATTCTACAACTTTTATTTCAAACATTTTTTTGTATAACGCTTAGTTTAGCGGTAATTTGCAATTTTCTGTTTTTTTCTCACGAAAACGTGAGAAAAATTGGTTTTTTAAACATTTCGGCCTTAGTATGCATTTTACGACAAAAGTGTATATAATTAAATTTGTAGAAAATTAAAAGATCTACAACTTTTATTTAGAGCATTTTTCTCTACAGAGCCTAGTTTAGAGAGAAAGAGTGATTTTCCGTATTTCTAAGCCAAAATGAGGTTGATTTTCATTTTGCGTCTTTCACTCATGATTAAAATTAGGTTATGTTTATTGAGGTTAGTTTTTTGTTTATTTCTTATGTTTTATTACTAATGTTAGGTGTATTGTTAATTATTTTCACTGGCAAGAGAAAGTCGTGTGAGTGTTTCACACCAGATTTTTTTAAAAACGGTACTTACTTTCTGAACACGCCTCGTATAACGTAACGACAGTACTGAAATATTCCTACATTAAACTCTATAACGTGTAGTGGTACTTGATGTGTTACATTTATATAAAGGTTTAATACCGTGCGTTCGGAAAGTCGCTGTGCACTGGAATTGTGACTATGGATTTATGAAAATATGTATAAAGAAATGTTCGATAACTCTGGTAGCTTTAAATAGCACTAAAACAAAACTAAAAACATAGGCCAAGGTGGTGGAGGGGAAAATATGGATACATAATATTAGAATTACGACACATTTACCTCGTTTTCCCTCTTATCGTCACCTTGAACCCTTGCAGCAGCCCGCAGATGCATCTGGGGTGAAAGTAGCTCTCTGATGGCGGAACGTCCGCAGGTTTCACGAAATAGCGCACGGCGCGACAGGACGACCCTCACTGCTCGGTTGTTTGACTCGGACTGTGACAGGTAAAGGAATGAGGGAGGCCTTATCTATTCATGAACTAATACAATGTAATTGTCCGCAGTCTATCTGCTTTACATTAAAATGAGTTCTGAACATACCCCCCACCAAAAAAAGGGTTAATTTTTTTAAGTCTCAAACACGCAAAAGTTCAAACTTGATAAAATAAAAAACAAAAGTCAAAACGCACTTGTAAAAAAAAGAAAAACTATTAAAAACTAACAAAACAAAAAAAAACTCTGAACTCTGAACTTGGGTTAGGGTTAGGCAGCCTGACCGTCTTCAGCCAGAGGAAGCAAGGCGATCTTGGCTACAGGACGACGGAAGACTCCGTGTGGAGTGCGAACTGTGACGACACGAATTCGGTTATCTGGCCCTGGGTGCACCTCTTCGATCCGTCCAAGATTTCACTGAAGGACTGGTGAAACAGCTTCTTTTAGTAAAACGATGGCACCTCGTTGTATGTTTGGTTGGTCAGTAGTCCATTTCTGGCGTTGTTGCAGAGTATGGAGGTATTCTATTCTCCATCGATTCCAAAAATGTTGCTGCATTTGTTTGACAAGCTCCCAACGCTTGAGTCGGTTGACAGGAACATTAGTAAGGTCAATTTCAGGCGGGTTGACCAGAGGTTGGCCGATTAAAAAATGACCAGGAGTGAGGACGTCGACTTCAGTAGGGTCAGTAGACAGTTCCCCTCCAAGAGGCCGAGAATTAAGAATAGCTTCTATTCTGCACAGGAGGGTGTCCATTTCTTCATAAGTTAATACTTGTTCACCCACAACTCGTCTTAAATGGTACTTTGTTGATCGGATTCCAGCCTCCCACAGGCCACCAAAATGGCTTGCCGTCGGTGGATTGAAATGCCATTTGATATTTCGCTTTGACAGCGCATCAGTAATTTCCTTCCTTTCAGGTGAAGTTGCGAAGAACTTAAATATTCCCATAAGATATCGATTAGCTCCAACAAAATTAGATCCACAGTCGGTATATACATCCGTGGAAAGTCCTCTTCGAGATGTGAAACGGTCAAAGGCCGCAAGGAACGCATCGGTGGTTAAGTCTGACACCGTTTCAAGATGAACAGCTTTCGTTGAAAGACAGACAAATAAACAGATGTAAGCCTTGAAGGTTTTGGCATTTCGTCTTCTTGACTCTTTGACGCGATATGGTCCACCAAAATCAATCCCAACGTGAAGAAATGGTCTTGAAGGATTAACACGAGGAGCAGGTAAGTCACCCATAAGTGGTTGCATCGTGATTGCTTTCTGCTTGAAACAAATTACACATTTTGCAAGTCGGGAACGGATAAGATTGCGTATGGATACGATCCAATATTTCCTTTGAATTAATGACTGCAGTAATCGTGGACCTGCATGAAGATAACCTTTGTGGTAGTCATCAATAAGTAATAATGTATATCTGCATGTTTTAGGAAGCAAGACTGGGTACTTGACTTCTAAAGAAAGTTTTGCATGAGTTAATCGTCCCCCCACCCTGAGCAAACCAGATGAATCGAGGAACGGCCTTAAACGACGTAGAGCGTTTGATGTATTGCGTCCATTACGAATGGCACGAAGGTCAGCTTGGAAGTAGTTTTTCTGTACCTCTTGCAGCCAAAAGTGACGAGCATGTTGTAACTCTAAGGCTGAGAGAGGGCTACACTCTTTACATTTGTTGCGTAGGCATTTAATAAAACGAAAACACCAAGCAGTCACGCGATGTAATCGTGTAATCGAAGAGACTCGTTCGAGTATATCAAACTTGAACACAATCGAACCATTAGTTTCAGAAATTAAGGTAACTGTTTTGATATCAGGAAGTTCATTCGATGAAGGCAAGGTTTTGCCAGGTTTAGGCCATTTTTCCATTGGTAAGGTTAACCAAGAAGGTCCTTTCCACCATAAAGGATGGTTTATAAGTTCTATAGGGTCAAGCCCTCTAGATGCGCAATCTGCAGGATTGTCAAGGGTGGATACATGAGTCCACTGATCTCTTTTTGTAAGTTCCAGAATTTCAGTCACTCGGTTAGCAACGTAGATCTTTAACTGATAAAGTGGTGTTTGCAGCCAAGCCAAAACAGTAGTAGAGTCAGTAAATAAACGTATATTAGTAACATTAATTACTGGCTGAAGGGTTTGTGCGACAAACGACATTAGTTTAGATAGAAGAAGAGCTCCACAGAGCTCAAGACGTGGTATAGACAGATTTTTAAGAGGTGCTACACGTGACTTAGCTGTAAGAAGAGTAATCTTGACCTCTGAGAAAGAGTTTTCAACTCTTAAGTAAATAGCACAACTGTAGCCTATCTCGGATGCATCAGAAAATCCAAGAAGGTGACACTGAGTAATGGTTTCCATTAATATATATCGATCAATTTTCAGTTTTGATAATGTAGGAAGTTGACCAGAAAAACGTTTCCAATCGTTTTCTAACTGAGAAGGAACTGGTGTGTCCCAATCCAAACCTTGAAGCCATATTCTTTGTAGAAAGCCTTTGGCCCGCATAATTACCGGAGTGAGCCAACCAACAGGGTCGAATATCCTGGTAATAAGTGAAAGCATGGTTCGCTTCGTACAGTTGCTTGCCAAATCAAATATTTTATAAGAAAAAACATCCGCAGATGCCGACCATTGAACGCCTAATAGTTTCACAAAATAATCTCCTTCATTATCAAATGATATGGGTGTTTCCCACGTTTCTTTTGGAACTGCTTGTAATAACTCAGGCGAGTTACTTGTCCACTTTCGAAGTTCGAAGCCCCCTCGCTGAAGTAAATCGATTAACTGCCTTTGAAGTTCGAGTGCTCCTTCAACAGTTGATGAACCCGACAGTATATCGTCTACGTAGATGTCATTTTCTAAAGCGGTTGAAGCAAGAGGGAAATCATGGCCCTCGTCTTTGACTAGTTGTTTAATCACTCTCAGCGCCAAAAACGGTGAAGAAGACACACCATATGTAACAGTCCTCAATTCGAATTCTTCAAGAGGCTCTTCAGGGTTGGAATGCCAGAGTATATGTTGATATTTACGATCTTTCGGATGAATAAGAATTTGTCGGTACATCTTGCAGATATCACCACAAAATACAATAGGCTGTAGCCTAAAACGAAGGAGAATGTCCACGATATTTCTTTGAAGTTTAGGACCGGCATACACTACATCATTTAACGATCTTCCGCCACTGGTCCGGGAAGAGGCGTCGAAAACGACTCTGACTTTTGTAGTAGAACTTGCTTCTTTTATGACGCAGTGATGAGGAATAAAGTACGAACTTGAATTAGAATTATCTAACGGCACAGGCTCCATGTGTCCTAAACGCAAATAATCGAGCATAAAGTTAGTATAATCTTCTTTCAGTTGCGGCTGAAATGACAAACGTCGATGAATTGAGCGCAGTCTACGAAGTGCTGGAGTGAAAGAATCACGTAATGGTGGAGTTGGTTCCTTTAACAGCAATGGGACGACATATCTTCCTGAATCATCACGATAATGCTGGGTAGAAAATGTTTCTTCACAGTATTCATCGTCCGGATTAGGTGGTACCACAAGAGGCACGTTTTCTGTTTCCCAGAATTTACGAAGCGTAGAATCCAGAGAAGTGGTTGATGATAATACGCACGATGTTGTTACAGAAGCTTCAGTATGTTGAGTAGTGACACGGCCAGTAATGACCCAGCCAAAAATACTATGTAGTGCCGCAGGACCGTTTAAATTAGTTGCCAAGAGTTTATCGCCATCATAGATTTCAGGGTATAAATCTGCTGCTATTAAAAACTCAATTGGTCCCGGAGTGAAGTAATTAGGATCAGCTAAGTATAGATGCTTAAATCGATCACAAGTGCTATTAGATATTGGAAGTGAAGGCATATCTAAGGTAATCTTCGGAATGATGACGGCTTCTGTAGTTAAAAAAGGTCCATTGGAGTCCCTAGGTTTTAAAATACATGTAGTTGTTCCGCCCACATCACGTACGACTTGCTGACCGAGGCCAGCGATGGAAAATGAAATATTTTTAGATGACAACCCTAGTCGTTTTGCACACTTAGTAGTTATAAATGAAGTCTGAGCGCCCGAATCAATTATCGCTCGAACAGGCTGAAAACCGTTACATTTATCTTTAATGAGTACAACGGCTGTACCTAACAACACAAAAGTCGCATTTGATGAATCGGCATGTAAAGTGCTTGAAGTATGCCCTGACGCAGTGTTCGGTTGCACGGAATTTTGAGATGAAACAGTACTATGATTAGATGAGTTATCCTTTATTGTATCTAACGTATTTGACGATACACATCCGTGAATTAATGAATGATGACGTCCGTTGCACTTAGAACAGTTTGTTTTTGAAGGACAATCCTTAACGAGATGCCCTGACTTAAGGCAATTATAACAAAGTCGTAAAGATTTAGCTTTGGCTTGTCGATCATTCGGTAGTAAATTTAAAAATGTATCACATCTAAAAACGGAGTGACTACTATTGCAAATAACACACGGATAAATTTTATTTGTTTCCCCTTTCGGTTTGTTAGCCAGAGTTAGTGAGACTTGTCGTAGGCCTCCAGGTTTATTCCGGTTTGTCTGTGAAAATATTTGAGGTTTTGAATTGTTGTGAGTCGCTGATTTATGAGAACTAGTTATGGTGTGAGTTTCTGAAACTTCTAACACTCGAGATTGGTTTTGAACAAACGTAATCAAATCGCTAAATTTTGGTATGGCTGTTTTTAAATGTTGTAATTCGAAATGCTTACGGGTCGATAACGGTAGGTTATTTAGTGACAAATACAATAAAATGAAATCTCCCAAGTCGGGAATGTCTATAGCCTTTAGTGCTGTAACAGGCTCATACATGTTTGTTAAAAAATAATTAAGTCCTTTAGCCGATTCAGTTACTGTCGGCTTATAACTAAAAATAGAATCAAGTAAGCTCGTAGCAATCATACGCTTATTTTGATATTTACTGACGAGTGAATTCCAAGAAATTTCATAATTAGTGTCAGAAATAGGCAGTGCACGGACTATGGCCAATGGTGGGCCGGAAAGTGAGCTAATTAAGTAATGATATTTCTCAGTTGGCGTTATGGCATCATTCATATGTATTAATGACTTGAAGTTATCATAAAAAGATGGCCATTGTGTGATTTGACCGTCAAACTTCGGCAAGTTAATCTCTGGGAGTCGAGGGCGAACTAACTTCTTAGCAATGCTAGTGCCTTGAGACTGTATTTCAGGTTGTATTGTGCTTTCGTAAGCCGCAGTTACTTTAAAGTACATCTGTTCAAAAGATGTCGTTGTCTGGACCGTAGGATCCGAATCTAAAGTATCATCCAAAGTTAAACTAACTGAGTAAATATCTTCTTGAACTTCTTCAAAATCTTTAAATGTTTGCGATAAATTGTGGTATCGAGTTTTAAAATCGGTAACTTTATCAGGATCGTTAAGGTTCGGAATTAAATCGTGTAGCACCTGTACTCTACGAAATAATTTCTCCCGACGTGATATTAAAATCTTTAATTTATTCTCTGCTTTCGACATTTTAATAGTGTTATTCCTCTATGTAGATTTGAAAGGTAGGATATCTTGTTTAAATTTTTAAAAGGTGGTTGTGTTTATTTACAGTAATATACGATATTAATATAAAATTATAAACTTGACATACGAAAATAAATTTAATGTATGAAATAAAAAAAAAACGTATTGCCGTACGACGATAATATTACAGTATTATGTGAAGTACAGTAAATAAAAGTCAATTGTAAATAAATTATAAACGTAAATTGAAATAAATTATAGTCCGTGTACTTTAATTTATAGAACAAAAGAATATTCGAGTAAGTCGATAATTAATATTTTGATATTTATTATTCAGATTAGTTTGAAATAATAATGTAGTTTTATCGTGGAATAAAGATAAATACACTATCAGTAGTTTTAATTCAATACATTTTTCTTGACCGTACGACTACAAGCGCTAGGCCTATTGTTATCATGTATAGACCGGTTCTTGAGTAGGCCTATATAACCCAGAGTATATAACCCAGAGTTCAGAGTATATAACCCATAAAATCACTGTTTTAACAAAACATAAAACACTAAAAAATAACAAAATATTCGGTCCGCGAGGCCAAAAATAATGTTCGATAACTCTGGTAGCTTTAAATAGCACTAAAACAAAACTAAAAACATAGGCCAAGGTGGTGGAGGGGAAAATATGGATACATAATATTAGAATTACGACACATTTACCTCGTTTTCCCTCTTATCGTCACCTTGAACCCTTGCAGCAGCCCGCAGATGCATCTGGGGTGAAAGTAGCTCTCTGATGGCGGAACGTCCGCAGGTTTCACGAAATAGCGCACGGCGCGACAGGACGACCCTCACTGCTCGGTTGTTTGACTCGGACTGTGACAGGTAAAGGAATGAGGGAGGCCTTATCTATTCATGAACTAATACAATGTAATTGTCCGCAGTCTATCTGCTTTACATTAAAATGAGTTCTGAACAGAAATGACTAAGCATTTTGGAAAAAAATTTATTCAATACCTTAATTACATTGTTAAACCGTGATTAAATTGTTTATAGAAGGTGTTCGAAATGACCTCCATTGGCATCAATACAGCATTGCACTCGTTTCATTTTGTTTGCAAACACCTTTCGCAACTGAAGAACAGTGATTCCTTGAATGTATGCCGTTATTGCGGCTTTAAGTTCGTCAATCGTGTGTGGTCTGTTCCGATACACAGTTTGTTTCGCCGCACCCCATAAAAAGAAATCAGGGGGAGTCAGATCAGGAGATCTTGCAGGCCACAAATTCTTTGAAATTATTCGTTCACCAAACACGTTGCATAACGTTTTATACAGTTGCGAAAGGTGTTTGCAAACAAAATGAAACGAGTGCAATGCTGTATTGATGCCAATGGAGGTCATTTCGAACACCTTCTATAAACAATTTAATCACGGTTTAACAATGTAATTAAGGTATTGAATAAATTTTTTTCCAAAATGCTTAGTCATTTCTTTATACATATTTTCATAAATCCATAGTCACAATTCCAGTGCACAGCGACTTTCCGAACGCACGGTATATTAATTTCAAATAAATGGTATTTTAACCAATTCAGATTATTGTAATTAGAAATTTGTTCGTTAATTATTTTTATATTTTTATTTTCTATTGCCTATATGAATATATAAGAAGGAAAGTATTGTTTTCATCTCGATTTTTCCAAATCAAGTTTTCACGTTATCTACACGTTTTTAGACCCCCTGAACCCAAAAAACATGTTTTTAGCTATTAGAGTGTGTGTGTGTGTGTTTGTGAACAGAATACCTCAAGAACGGAACATTGTACGAATCTGAAACTTGAAACTTAAGTTAGATACCTTTAGAGGACCCGACACGAGCATTTTCATCAAAATCAGTCAAACGGAAGTATATAGTAGTTTATTGGTGTAATTTTTCACTTTTTTGCGGTTTTCTCAAAAACGGGTCCTACGATTTGTTTTTAAATCGCCTGGTTTAGTCTACTAAATTTTTTATGCCCTACAAGATAGGGTAGGTGCCATGTCTGCTGAAATTCTTGGAGAGGCTGTTTTCACGAAAAAAAAATTTTTTTTAAGATTGCGGCTTTAATATGCATTTTAGCGCAAAAATTTATTAAATAAAAGTTGTAGACAATTTCCTACAACTCCTACACCTTTCAATTCAAAAAATATTTTCTATAACGCTTAGTTTAGCGATAATTAGCGATTTTCTGTTTTTTTCTCACGGAAACGTGTGAAAAATCGATTTTTTAATATTTCGGCCTTACTATGCATTTTACGACATAAGTGTTATCAAATTTATAGGAAATTAAAAAATCTACAACTTTTAATTTGTGCATTTTTCTCTACACAGCCTAGCTTCGTGTTTTTCCGTATTTTTAACCCTATCTGAAACTGAGAAACGTGTCTTGAAGGAGCTGACAGAATATGACTTCCAGCACTGTTTCCAACTATGGAAAATTCGCATGGAGCGTTGTAGGGATAGAGAAGGAGTGTACGAGGGGGTACCCAAAAGAAACCGGAATTATTTTTTAAAACTATTTATTTTTAATATTTTTACAAAAGAACCTTATCCCCTTCAAAATACTCTCCATTACAACTAATACATTTGTCCCACCGGTGCTTCCACTGTTCAAAACAGTTTTTATACTCCTCTTCAGTGATGGCTGCCAGCTCATCCGTCGTTTTTTTCTTGACATCATCAACGTTGTTAAATCGGAGACCTTTCATGCGTGGGAACAAGAAAAAATCACACGGAGCCAGATCGGGTGAGTACGGTGCGTGTGGTAGCAAAACCATGCCGTTTTTCGCCAAAAACTGGGTAACCGAGATTGCCGTGTGTGCAGGCGCGTTGTCGTGGTGGAAAAACCAGTCCCCTGTCTGCCACAAATTAGGTCTTTTACGACGAATGCTGTTTCGTAGTCTTCTTAACACTTCAAGATAAAAAGCTTGATTTACCGTCTGGCCTGGTGGAACGAACTCTGAATGGACAATTCCCCTCACATCAAAAAAACAAATCAGCATTGTTTTGATGTTCGATCTGACTTGACGACTTTTTTTTGGTCGGGGTGATAATGAAGTCTTCCATTGACTGGATTGTTGTTTGGTTTCTGGGTCGTACCCATAGCACCAAGACTCGTCACCCGTAATGATCTTTGACATGAAATCTGGATCAGTTTCAAGCTGTTGTTTCAAATCACTACACGTTTCAATTCGACGTTCCTTTTGAGTGTCTGTCAGAACCCGAGGCACAAACTTGGCAGCGACTCTTTTCATTGTCAAGTCTTCTGTTAAAATGCGTTGGACTGAGCTCCAAGATAACCCACTAACCTATGATATTTGGTCAATGGTCTGTCGTCGGTCTGTTCGTACAATTTCTTTCACTTTCACAACATTTTCGTCTGTTCGGGAAGTCGACGGTCGTCCAGAACGAGGTTTGTTCTCAATCGACATGTCGCCATTTTTAAAGCGCAAAAACCACTCGTACACTTGGGTTTTTCCAATAGCGTCGTCTTTGTAAGCTGTGTTCAACATTACAACTGTTTCCGCGGCGTTTTTACCGAGCAAAAGACAAAATTTCACAGCCGCACGTTGTTCATTAAAACTTGCCATCATGAAAAACGACACGAGCACAAAACAGCACTAGCGAGAACAATCACTGCACGAGAACAGAACAAGCTAGATCAACGAACAAAATGGCATTGAACTGGCAATGAGTAGCGCTACAAGCAGCCTAGTGGCGGGAATTTGTACTGCACAAGCTCCGCCCACAGCAGAGCTATTCCGGATACTTTTGGGTACCCCCTCGTATATTGAAGGTGACAATAAGTGATTGTGTAATTTTTTTATAACGTCAGTCTCGTTATTTAATAGCCACACCTCGTATACACCATCTCTCTCCTTGTTTTACTTAATTAAACCTCTAAAGGTTCAAACCAGCCTTTCGGCTGTTAACGTAAGCAACATGTGTGTAGAAGTACAATACCTAGAGTATGGTTAATTGAACCTTAACCACCAAAGTACACCGGTAACCACTGTCTAGTATTCAAATCCGTATAAAAGTAACTCTACCTTCACTAGGATTTGAACCAGGAACCTTCGTCTCCGAAAAGCAGCTGTTAAACAGCTGATTTTGGCGACGACTTTACCTCTAGACCAACCCGGTGGGTTAACTACAGTTTTAACAAAACAAAATGAACACTGTTAGTTTGAACACGATCAAATAATTTGACTGTCCATTTGACGACCGTCACATTTAACTGTTGATTTGAACGTGGTTAAAAATAACTAGCGTTGGTGAAACAAATTACTTCTGATTTAACCATTGTTAAATTTTTAACCGTAGTTAAATGCTTTGACTGATGTTGAGGAAACCGGCCATCCGGCTGATAACCTAAACAACAACAGAATTTCTTGATTTTAAGGGGGTAGTCAACCCAGAAAATGAAAATCAAAACTTCTGGCTATAATTTATCATTATTGATTTTAAATAAAAGAGTAATTTACTAGTAATGATCTACCATTTGAACCAAACCAAAAAATTAATTACAACTCCTAATATAAGGGTGAGGTTAGAAAAGCAGGCTTTTACGGGGTATAAAATATCTCAGGAACCAAGAAAGACATCAACATGATTCTTATGCTAAAAAATACAGAAAATTGCTCTCTATTATCTGTTGTATGTGCTTGTATGTATTTTTTTTACAAGAAATTTCTTGAAAAAGAACCATTTTTCAAAAGCATTTATTTTATGTATTTACAAATTATTTTTTTACTAAATACCTATTAAGGTTTTTGTAATAATCATTCCATAGATAATAGAGCAAGAAATTATGAAAATTTGAAAAAAAAACATCATCCAAATATCTCCAATACTAACCGAAACATTTAATTCCCAATAATGTGCAATCATGTAAAAACGACATTCCCGGAAAACTTAAAGTTGAAGGAATAATTCCACTCGCCTTGCTAGTGAGCTTTATTTTAAACACATATTTTTATAACTTTTTGTTAACGTTGAAACAAAGTAAACAAATGTTGTGATTCAGAAAATTTTAAACTTCAAGTAACTGCAAACCCACCGGGTTGGTCTAGAGGTAACGTCGTCGCCAAAATCAGCTGTTTAACAGCTGATTTTCGGAGACGAAGGTTCCTGGTTCAAATCCTAGTAAAGGTAGTTACTTTTATACGGATCTGAATACTAGACAGTGGTTACCGGTGTACTTTGATGGTTGGGGTTTAATTAACCATACTCTCTCAGGAATGTTCGGCCTGGGTCTGTACAAGACTACACCTCATTTACTCGTCATACACATCATCCTCATCTAATTGGGTAATGGGGTTGCTTAGTGTTCTAAATTGAACAGATCGCAACGTACACAAATTAGGAATAATAATAATAAAAAAGTAACTGCAAAAAACATCGAAATTTAAAAAAATCATCTTCTTGAGTTGACTACCCTCTCAAATTATCATTACCCTCCCTCAATCGTTTTGTTATTTCCTTTTTCCACCTCAGTTAAAAAATATTTTAAAAAATTTTGTATTTTTAAGATAAATGCCCATAACAGACAGGTAGAGTGTCAAATTATTTACACTCAATCTGTTCGTTGCAGGCCTAAAATAAATAGTTCTGTTTCTTATCACATGGTCAGCCAATTAAATGACTGAATCATTTAAGAACAGAAGAGGTAGAGGTGTAAAAGACACTAATCAGTGTTATCTCCTCTGAAAGTTATGAATTTTATTATACAGCCAGACCCTGTGGTGAATGAAGTGAAGGTGTCATTTGCAGAGTGGAAAATATGTGCTTTTCAGAGGGCCCGGCATGCTGATAAGCGTACTTTTCCACTCAGTGAGGAAGGCAATGGTAAACCACCTCACTCCTCGTTTTACTTAGTAAAACCTCTACAGGTTCAAACCAGCCTTTTGGCTGATGACCTAAACAACAAGATAAATTTATGATAAATTCTGCATTAAGTTACCCAGTCGTTTTTTTTTTAAATTATATCGGGTCATTCTATATACGTAGCAACATAAAATAAGATTATACGAGTAACTTGGACAGAGAAAGAAAGAAAGAAAACCAGTGACTGGACTCAACTCTATTAATCACGATTGGTTTTTGTTTTACATTGTTGGAAAAGATGGACGAACCGGTGAGGTTGAACCTCGCATACTGAAACAGACTATGGCTCGTTGCCTAAAGCTAACTGGTACTTGGGTACCAGTTGATTGAATTACGATACTCATATGGGAGGCATTCTCTCTCTCACACACACACTCTCTCTCTCAATCCACCTTTAATTGTGATTTTCTATCTTTTACTAATTTTATTATTCATCATGTTTCGTCTTTATTATTCGGTTCTTAACCAATCATTGTTTTTCTTACACTTTTCTATTTCTGTTTTATTGTCTCTCTCTTCGTCATATCTCTTTTCTGTCTTAATTAACAATCGAATATGTTTTAATTAGGTTTGGGTTTTTATTTTAAGTACAGGTGTCTTGCCTCCATGCGTCATCCGAACCATCTATCTACTCGAATAATGACTCATGCAATGGCCAGAAGCTTCCATCCAATCTGGTCTGTTCTCAACAAACTGTACCTGTACACGCGTTGGCCTCCACCTTTCTTAATACAACCTCATTATAATCGTTCCTTACGCCTTCGATTCTGCTTCACTTCTAATACCTATACACCAATGATTAGTTTATTATTCTATTTTTTTTCTTTCTTTCTTTTTGATTTCTTCAATTTCCATTCAATAATCTTCATTCTTTTTATTATCTTCTTCTTCCATTTATGATTAGTCAATTTCAAAAGAGCCTACATCCAAATATACTTTAATTGGTACGTTCATGTTATATTAACCTCTTCTGTCTAATGTTCGAATATTTTATATTTCTACACCCTCAAGCATTCAAGTTCAACATCTTTTGAAATAGAGAAAGTTTTAGGTTCAAAAAATCGATCAAATTTAAATACTTTATATTCTCTGATTAAACACTGGTGAATTTATTTCAAGAACGTTCAAATATTTGTATTTTTACTTTCTCTTGCCTATAAGAATATATAGGAAGGAAAGTATTGTTTTCATGTTGATTTTTCGAAATTGAGTTTTCACCCAATCTACAAGTTTTCAGACACCCTGAACCCAAAAAACATGTTTTTAGCGATTGGTCTGTGTGTGTGTATATATACAAAATATCTCAAGAACGGAACATCGTACGAACTTGAAACTTGAAACTTAAGTTGCATATCACTACCGGACCCGACACGAACATTTTCATCATAATCGGTCAAACGGAAGTAGTAGTTTATTCGTGTAATTTTTCACTTTTTTGCGAGTTTCTCAAAAACTGGTCCTAATTTTTTTTTAAATTGCCTAGTTTACTAAAAAATTTTATGCTCTACAAGATAGGGTAGGCGCCATGTTTGCTGAAATTCTTGGTGAGTCTGTTTTCACGTAAAAAAATTGTTTTCTTAAGATTACGGCTTTAATATGCATTTTAGCGCAAAAATGTATATAATGAACATTGTAGAGAATTTAAAATCCTACAACTTTTATTTCATACATAGTTTTGTATAACGCTTAGTTTAGCGGTAATTAGCGATTTTCTGTTTTTTTTCTCATGAAAACGTGTGAAAAATCTATTTTTTTAAGATTTCGGCCTTAGTATGCATTTTACGACAAAAGTGTATATAATCAAATTTATAGGAAATTAAAAGATGTATAACTTTTATTTGAAGCATCTTTCTCTACAGAGCCTAGTTTAGCGTGAAAGAGTGATTTTCCGTATTTTGGCCAACTGACTTTTATTTCCATTTTGCGTCTTTCATTTATGATTAAAATTAGGTTATGTTTATTGAGGTTAGTTTTGTGTTTATTTCTAATTTTTTATTAATAATGTTAGTTTTATTGTTAATTTTTTGCATTGGCAAGAGAAAGTTGTGTGTTTCATACCAGATTTTTTTTTTATTTCTTTCTTTTTGATTTCTTCAATTCCATTCAATAATCTTCATTCGTTTTATTATATTCTTCTTCCATTTCTGATTAGTCAATTTCAAAACAGCCTACTTCCAAATATACTTTAATTGGTACGTTCATATTATATTAACCTCTTCTATCTAATTTTCGAATATTTTATATTTCTACACCCTCAAGCATTCAAGTTCAACATCTTTTGAAATAGAGAAAGTTTTAGGTTCAAAAAATCATCAGATTTAAATACTTTATATTCTCTGATTAAACACTGGTGAATTTATTTCAAGAACGTTCAAATATTTGTATTTTTACTTTCTCTTGCCTATAAGAATATATAGGAAGGAAAGTATTGTTTTCATGTTGATTTTTCGAAATTGAGTTTTCACCCAATCTACAAGTTTTCAGACACCCTGAGCCCAAAAAACATGTTTTTAGCGATTGGTCTGTGTGTGTGTGTGTGTGTATATATACAAAATATCTCAAGAACGGAACATCGTACGAACTTGAAACTTGAAACTTAAGTTGCATATCACTACCGGACCCGACACGAACATTTTCATCATAATCGGTCAAACGGAAGTAGTAGTTTATTCGTGTAATTTTTCACTTTTTTGCGAGTTTCTCAGAAACTGGTCCTAATTTTTTTAAAAATTGCCTAGTTTACTAAAATTTTTATGCTCTACAAGATAGGGTAGGCGCCATGTCTGCTGAAATTCTTGGTGAAGCTGTTTTCACGCAAAAACATTGTTGTTTCAAGATCGCGGCTGTAATATGCATTTTAGCGCAGGAATTTATATAAAAAAAGTTGTAGAGAATTTAAAATCCTACAACTTTTATTTCAAACATTTTTTTGTATAACGCTTAGTTTAGCGGTAATTAGCGATTTTCTGTTTTTTTCCTCACGAAAACGTGTGAAAAATTTATTTTTTTAAGATTTCGGCCTTAGTATGCATTTTACGACAAAAGTGTATATAATCAAATTTATAGGAAATTAAAAGGTATATAACTTTTATTTAAAGCATTTTTCTCTTCAGAGCCTAGTTTAGCGCGAAAAAGTGATTTTCCCTATTTTGGCCAAACTGACTTTTATTTCCATTTTGCGTCTTTCATTTATGATTAAAATTAGGTTATGTTTATTGAGGTTAGTTTTTTGTTTATTTCTAATTTTTTATTAATAATGTTAGTTTTATTGTTAATTTTTTGCATTGGCAAGAGAAAGTTGTGTGAGTGTTTCACACCAGATTTTTTTTTTTATTTCTTTCTTTTTGATTTCTTCAATTCCATTCAATAATCTTCATTCGTTTTATTATCTTCTTCTTCCATTTCTGATTAGTCAATTTCAAAACAGCCTACTTCCAAATATACTTTAATTGATACGTTCATATTATATTAACCTCTTCTATCTAATTTTCGAATATTTTATATTTCTACACCCTCAAGCATTCAAGTTCAACATCTTTTGAAATAGAGAAAGTTTTAGGTTCAAAAAATCATCAGATTTAAATACTTTATACTCCCTAATTAGGCCTATACACTGGTGAACTTATTTCAAGAACTTTCAAATATTTGTATTTTTATTTTCATCAGTCATCAGTCTATCAGATGGTATGATGCAGTTCTCCAATCTGTTAAATCTTTTTCAAGTAGTTTCATATCTACATACCTATAACATATTTATAGGAAATTAAAAGATCTACAAATTTAATTTAAAGCATTTTTCTCTACAGAGCCTAGTTTAGCGTGAAAGAGTGATTTTCCGTATTTTTAAGCCAAACTGAGTTTGATATTTATTTTGCGTCTTTCACTAATGATTAAAATAAGGTTATGTTTTTGAGGTTAGTTATTTGTTTTTTTTTCTAATGTTTTATTAGTAATATTAGGTTATATTGTTCATTATTTGCATTGGCAAGAGAAAATTGTGTGAATGTTTCACACCAGATTTTTTTGTAGCCCTGAAACTAGCAGATTGAGTGCAAATAATTTAACACTCCATCTGCTTGCTGTGGGCAAATTTTTGGTGTGTACATGAAAGTAACTTAATAAGAACTGAAGATAGTTTTTTCTTTCGATAAAATTTTAACGAATGGTAAAGAAACGATTATGGATTTATTTTTATATTGAGGCCTACGCAAGAAATAAACGTCAATATTAATAAATGGAATAATAATATTATCGTAGAAAATCAAGATTGCGACTTTAATATGCATTTTAGCGCAAAAATGTATAATAAAAGCTGTAGAGAATTTAAAATTCTACAACTTTCATTTCAAACATTTTTTTGTATAACGCTTAGTTTAGCGGTAATTAGCGATTTTCTGTTTTTCTCACGAAAACGTGTGAAAAATGGATTTTTTAAAATTTCGGCCAAAGTATGCATTTTACGACAAAAGTGTATATAATAAAATTTATAGGAAATTAAAAGATCTACAACTTTTGTTTAGAGCGTTTTTCTCTGCCTAGCTTAACGTGAATGAGTGATTTTCCGTATTTTTAAGCCAAACTGAGTTTGATATTTATTTTGCGTCATTCACTCATGATTAAAATTAGGTTATGTTTATGGAGGTTAGTTATTTGTTTTTTTCTAATGTTTTATTAGTAATATTAGATTATACTGTTCGTTATTTGCATTAGCAAGAGAAAGTCGTGTGAGTGTTTTACACCAGATATTTTTTTTGTAGTCTGAATCTAGCAGATTGAGTGCAAATAATTTAACACTCTACCGGCCTGTTGTGGGCAAATATATAAATATATTTTCCTTCGATATAATTTCTAACGTATGGTAAAGAAACTATTGTGTTGTTTAGGTTATCAGGTTTTTAGGCTGGTTTGAACCTCTAGAGGCTTTGCTAAGTAAAACAAGAATTGAGGTGGTTTACCTTGCCTTCCTCACTGAGTGGAAAAATACGCTTATCAGCATGCCAGGCTCTCTGAAAAGCACATATTTTCCACTCTGCAAATGACACTTTCACTTCATTCACCACAGGGTCTGGCTGTATAATGAAATTCATTACTTTCAGAGGAGATAACTCTGATTAGTGTCTTTTACACCTCTACCTCTTCTGTTCTTAAATGATTCAGTCATTTAATTGACTGACCATATGATAAGAAACAGAACTATTTATTTTTAGCCCTGCAACGAACAGATTGAGTGTAAATAATTTGACACTCCACCTGTCTGTTATGGGCAGATTGTTATCTGTCTGTTATGGACACTCCATCTGCCTGCTGTGGGTAAATTTTTGGTGTGTACATGAAAGTAACTTAATTTGATGATAGTATTTTTCCATCGATATAATTCTACCGTATGGTAAAGAAACGATTATGGATAGGCCTATATATTTATATTGAGGCCTACGCAAGAAATAAACGTCAATATTAATAAATGGAATAATAATATTATCGTAGAAAATAAATAATTATGTTATTAACTTTAAAGGGTTGTATTGTTTATGTAAGGTTATTATGCAAAGGCATTGTGTTCAAACAATACGTACATAGAACGTTTATAGAGAGAGATCTTTAAAAGGCGTACTTGAAAGATTCCCACATATATTGAGGGTAGTTTAATTTCTTTATTTTGAAACGCTTAAAGAGGGTGTGTTTTCTTAATGTTTTTTTTTTTGGTTTTGTTTATTATTTATTTTCATATACTTAAAATTGTACACTGGGGGTGTTAACCCTTATTTTTTATGGAATAAAATTCTTTAAATCTTTATAGGTTAGGTTCACGTAGATACGAGAATTATTAACCTTTGATCTTTCGTTATATAAACCATCAATTATATGCCCATTTTTATTTCAATCTCTTTTCTTCTGTACCTCTTCACCGGTAATTTTATTTTCGTTTTGTTTTTTTTTCTTTTATATTTTAATACTACTAAACAAAGTTATCAACAAAGATATTTTATGTAGACCTATTGTTCTTTAAGATTGTTCTGGTAATAATAGGAACATCATGCTGTTAAATGTTGTGTGAATCTGATTGATGACTTCAGCTAAGTACAGGAAAAGGTCATAATTTGGTGTTACCAAATCTGGTATCATAATTTCAAAATTGATGTACTGCAGAACATAAAGAAAGTTCTCTGTAGTTCTCTTAATCAATTTACTGTATAAATTTCTTTCTTTTCATCTTTCCAATGGCCTTCGGGCCAACCCAGTCAGTCAGCTGGTAGAAAGTCGCTATTATTTGTTAAGTAACACCGGTTGGACAAGCGACTTTGAATGGTGACCAGTTGACAGCCATCCATGAACAAAAAAAAATCTTTTCATTTTTACTTTCTCCTGCCCTGTATAAAAATATATGGAAGGTAAGTATTGTTTTCATGTCGATTTTTCGAAAGCGAGTTTTTACCGGATCTACATGTTTTAAGACCCCCTTAACCCAAAAATACATGTTTTTAGCGATTGCTCTCTCTCTCTCTCTCTCTCTCTCTCTCTGTGTGTGTGTGTGTGTGCGCGCGTGCGTACGTACACGTGTGTGTGTGTGTGTGTGTGTGAACAAGATATCTCAAGAACGGAACTTCGTGCGAAGTTGAAAATTAAAACTTAAGTTAGATATCGCTAGAGGACCAGACACGAACATTTTCATAAAAATCGGTCAACCTGAAGTAGTAGTTTATTCCTGTAATTTTTCACGTTTTTACAATTTTCTCAAAAAACGGCTCCTACGATTTTTTTTTAAATCGCCTCATTTACCGCATTTTTATGCTCTACAAGATAGGGTAGGCGCCATGTCTGCTCAAATTCTTCAAGAAGGCTGTGCTCTCGTAAAAAAATGTTTTTTTAAGATTGTTTTTTTTATACAAACATTTTTTTGTATAACACTTAGTTTAGCGGTAATCAGAGATTTTCGGTTTTTTGTTGCATTAAAATTTGTAAAAATGGATTTTTTAAGATTTCAGCCTTAGTATGCATTTAAAAGGGTAAGTTTATAGGAAATTAAAACATCTTCAATTTTTATTTATATGAACTTTTCTCTACAGAGACTAATTTAGCGTGAAAGAGTTATTTTCCGTATTATTGAGCCCAAGCAAGGTTGATTTTTATTTTGCGTCTTTCACTCATGATTAAAATTAGATTATATTTTTAAGGTTAGTTTTTTATTTTTATTTATTTATTTTAGTTATTTTTTTATTTTTTGTTTATTTCTAATGTTTTATTACTAATATTAGGTTATATTTTTCATTATTTTCATTGTCAAGATAAAGTCGTGTAGGTGTGTCACACCAGATTTTTTTTTGTATTGTTTTTAAGAACATGTGAGGAATATGTAAAAATTAAACATGTTTTAATTGTGCGTAGGCCAACGTTTGTTATTATATATCCGCTTACCTATTAACCCTATTCTACCCTCACCACAACCAAAGAATTGATTATTTATAATTATGTTCCCCTTTGGATCAGAAATTATCTGTTCACGTTAAGTATTGGACATGTTCAAGTAAACTTGAACTAATCCCTAACAAATTTATCTTAAGAGGAGACTGTATGATGGATGGTTTTGACTGAAAATTTTGATTTTCGGTTTTTTATGTTTTTCAATAGTTTAGACCTAAACCTATCACATAAACATTAAATTACGACAAAAAAATTATTTTAGTGGAAAAAATTTAAGTTTTTATCAGGTTTATCCTAAAAAATTAACATGTCGCCAAGAACAAATATTTTTACTTTCTCTTGCCTATATGAATATATAGGAAGGAAAGTATTGTTTTCATGTTGATTTTAAGAAATCGAGTTTTCACCGGATCTATACGTTTTCAGACCCCCTGAACGCACACAAACATGTTTTTAGCGATTGGTCTGTGTGTGTGAGTGTGTGTGTGTGTGTGTGTGTGAACAGAATATCTCAAGAACGGAACATCGTACGAACTTGAAACTTGAAACTTAAGTTAAGTACCACTACCGGACTCGACACGAACATTTTCATCAAAATCGGTCAACCGGAAGTGGTAGTTTATTCGTGTAATTTTTCACTTTTTTGCGATTTTTTCAAAAACTGGTCCTACGATTTTTTTTTTAAATCGCCTGGTTTACTCAATTTTTTATTCTCTACAAGATAGGGTAGGGAGTCATGTTTGCTGAAATTCTCGGTGAGGCTGTTTTCACGTAAAAACGTTTTTTTAAGATTACAGCTTTAATATGCATTTTAGCGCAAAACTTTATATAAAAAAAGTTGTAGAGAATTGAAAATTCTACAACTTTTATTTCAAACAATTTTTTGTATAACGCTTAGTTTAGCGGTAATTTGCGATTTTCTGTTTTTTTTCTCACGAAATTGTGTGAAAAATTGATTTTTTTAAGATTTCGGCCTTAGTATGCATTTTACGACAAAAGTGTATATAATTTAATTTATAGAAAATTAAATGATCTACAACTTTTATTTAAAGCATTTTTCTCTACAGAGCCTAGTTTAGAGAGAAAGAGTGATTTTCCGTATTTCTAAGCCAAACTGAGGTTGATTTTCATTTTGCATCATTCACTCATGATTAAACGAAGGTTCTGTTTTTGAGGTTAGTTTTTTGTTTATTTCTAATATTTTATTATTAATGTTAGGTTTATTGTTAATTATTTTCATTGGCAAGAGAAAGTTGTGTGAGTGTTTCACACCAGACTCGTTTTAGTGCAAAAAGAATTTACGTTTTTTTTTTAAATATCTGCTTCACTATTTTTAATATTTTTCGTGGCGGTGCAGCTTTCTAACCAACTGTTGATGGGAAATTAAATATGTTTGTGTACATTTTGTTTTTCATTTGTGCCTTTTCCCGTAAATTTAGACTTTAACGTTTAGGTACGTTTTTCTCAGAAACCATTTAACCTACCAGGCTAAAATTTTTACCAGTTAATTATCATGTACATGCACATTCACCGACATTGTTTTTACATCCTCAGGTGCTCAAAAAATTAGTAATATCCAAAAAACGTAGAAAAAAATTGTAAAAATTTTATGGTATTCGTTATTCTTTTAAAAACTTTATGGTCCAACAGATTAAATTGAAAAAAATTCAGTAGCTAAAACCACCCTACAACTATAACTGTGTTAAGTTTCATTTTCGTATCTTTCACCAATCCTATGAAAAATGAACCTAAAAATAGTAAATTTAACATTGGTGGGACACAAAGTACAGTCTCCATTTAAGGGGAGGGGGAACCGCTATCTTAGCTCATGTTAATGTTTGACCAGTTTTCTCCGTTATCTATAGCCAGAAAATTTTCAAATTTTAACCAGTTATTCATTGATATGTGTCTGACAAATAGACGGAGTAATTTTAAAATATATAAATTATTAATTTTTTTTATAAATTTTTCCGTGAATGCCTACTCCAAAAACTGAAATTTTATGGAAAAAAATTAATATTTTTTTTTATAAATGAAATTAATGTCAAGTGCCCCGTCTGTTGATGTTAATACATGTAAGGAATGTGCCATTAAAATTTAGAGGAGAAAGCTTCATTGGTTCTTAAGAAAACAGGTCTTTTGTATAAAAAAACACAGTTTTTGCGAAATTGTGATTCAGATTTATAAACGCATTTTATATAAACACTTACTTACTTAGTGCATTTCTGCTTCATACGAACAGGAATGCACTACTAAGTAATTTATGCAACATAAATTGCATTACCTAAATCTTACAAACAAAAGTGCCTTCTAGATTGAAAGAGAAATACAAAAAAATTCATAAAAATTGACAAAATAACTAAAAATCATGTATAAAATTTGAGTTGTTTACGAAAACAGGAAAATTTTCACATGACAAGTGTTTTTATAAAAACAAAAAAAAATTTAGATGTTGTAGAAACGTGATTTTGGTACCATTTTTCTTCTTCAGGTGCCTTCTCCATTCCGAAGGTTGGCTATCATCATGGTCAGTCGCACCTTGTCCACTGCTGCTCTGAAAAGGTCATGGGACGAGCAGTTAAACGCTTCTCTCATGTTTCTTAACCAGGATATTCGTCTGCGTCCCACCAAACGTTTACCAACGAGTTTCCCTTGAATTATGAGATGGAGAATCTCATATTTAGGCCCCCTCATGATGTGTCCAAGGTATGTCAGTTTTCTTATCTTTACGCTCTGTAGGATTTCCAGCTCTTTCCCCATTCTTCTGAGGACCTCCAAATTTGTGACCCTGTCTGTCCACGGTATTCGAAGCATCCTCCGGTAGGTCCACATTTCAAACGCTTGTAGACGGGTCTCACATTCTTTGGTGAGTGTCCACGCCTCTACCCCATACAAGAGGATGGGAAAGACGTAGCACTTCAAGAGGCGTGTCCTGGTTTCGAGGCTCAGGTCGCGGGCCGATAGAAGAGGTCTCATTTTTAGGAATGCTACCCTGGCCTTTTCAATTCTGATCTTTATTTCTGGCAGTTGGCTTGCACTGCAATTGACTCGGGTTCCCAGATAATTATAGGCTTCCACTTGTTCGATTCTGTCTTGCCCAGCAAAAAGTTGTTCCTATGGATTTTCTCGCTTAGTAATGACCATGTATTTTGTCTTCTTAGCGTTTAATGTGAGCCCATACTCTTCACTGGCTTTAATTATGTTGATCAGCATTCTTTGCAGGCCTTCTATGCTTTCGGTGAGCAATACCGTGTCGTCTGCGTATCGCAGGTTGTTTATAGGAGTACCATTCATGACAATGCCCGCTGTTTCTCCTTCTAGAGCTTTTACTATGGTACCATTGGAAAGCGCTAATTTCAAACTGTATAACACAAATAAAACCTGAAAATTAGTATTTTTTTTTTATTTTTTTGAGTCCGATTCCCCTTAAGTAAAAAGTACGAAAATGTATTCATGAAGTATAAATAAAAATATTGAATACAAAATCTAAGTACTAAAGCGGAATAAAATAGTTATGAAAAAGACGGTGAAAACATAGTTGAAGAAACAAGATATAGAAGGGGGGGAGGAGGTAGATTTAAAAAGACTGCATTTAGTCGGGACAGGTTGACAACAACTTGTAAGAAGGGTGAATTATTAGGAGTACTTCATTGACTGACAAGCTGCCTTGTTATCTGGCATTTCTCTTTCTTCAACAATCTATTTATCTTTTTCTTTTTACTTCATTTCTTCTAAGAAACGTTTTCTTATCTTCATCTGTCGATCTCATGTAACACACGACTTCATAAACACGGTAACAATACAGTACACTGAAGCTGCGGGCGTTGTTTCAAGTGACGTTACTAAATGCGGCGGTAACATATCACCTTAATATCATTGGAATTTACATCTCCCTTATTGTAGACTATGTGGATTTAAAAATCTGTTAAATAAATTTAAATTAAACAAATTCTTTTACTGTTGTTGTTGTTTAGGTCATCAGCCGAAAGGCTAATTTGAACCTGTAGAGGTTTTACTAAGTAAAACGAGGAGTGAGGTGGTTTACCATTGCCTTCCTCACCAAGTGGAAAAGTACGCTTTTCCACTCATCTGAAGCTGAGCTGCACTTTTCCACGCTGAAGCTGAGCTGCGGGTGTTGTTCCAAGTGACGTTACAAAATGCGGCGGTAACATATCACCTTAATATCGTTGGAATTTACATCTCCCTTATTGTAGACTTTGTGGATTTAAAAATCTGTTAAATAAATTTAAATTTAACAACCTCAAACAAATTCTTTTACTGTTGTTGTTGTTTAGGTCATCAGCCGAAAGGCTGGTTTGAACCTGTAGAGGTTTTACTAGGTAAAACGAGGATTGAGGTGGTTTACCGTTTCCTTCCTCACAGAGTGGAAAAGTACGCTTATCAGCATGCCAGGCCCTCTGAAAAGCATATATTTTCCACTCTAAAAATGACACCTTCACTTCATTCACCACAGGGTCTGGCTGTATAATGAAATTCATTACTTTCAGAGGAGATAACTCTGATTAGTGTCTTTTACACCTCTACATTTTCTGTTCTTAAATGATTTAGTCATTTAATTGGCTGACCATGTAATAAGAAACAGAACTATTTATTTTAGCCCTGCAACGAACAGATTGAGTGTAAAATATTTGACACTCCACCTGTCTGTTATAGGCAGTCTTTTACTGTACACTAACTAATAGTTTATTTTATGACTGTAATCAATTTCAAGAAATTTGTGTGTGGAGTTCCAACGCAATTTCTGGTTTTATTTGTAACGAACTTTGGTACGCTTCCATAATGTCAACGCCACTCCTATTTCAGATTTCTTTCCGTTTAATCTTCGGGTTATTAATGTAGAAATTGATGGAATACGGAGACCTTCCATTTGTTGTTTAGATCAGTGATTGTCAACTTTGCTTACGTTGTTTTTTTTTAAATTCCGGCGTTAATATGCATTTTAGCGCAAGAATTTATAAAAAATGTAGAAAATTTAAAATCCTACAACTTTTATTTCAAACATTTTTTTGTATAACCCACAGTTCAGAGGTAATTAGCAATTTTCTATTTTGTTCTCACGAAAACGTGTGAAAAATCGATTTTTTTAAAGATTTCAGCCTTAGTATGCATTTTACGACAAAAGTGTAGGCTATAATAAAATTTATAGGAAATTAAAAGATCTACAACTTTTATTTAAAGAATTTTTTGTACAGTGCCTAGTTTAGCGTGAAAGAGCGATTTTCCGTATTTTTAAGCCCAACTAAGGTCGATTTTCAATTTGCGTTTTTCACTCATGATTAAAATTAGGTTATGTTTATTGAGGTTAGTTGTTTGTTTATTTATAATGTTTTATTACTATTGTTAGGATTATTGTTAATTGTTTGCATTGGTAAGAGAAAGTTGTGTGAGTGTTTCACATCAGATTTTTTAATGACTGTAATCAATTTCAAGAAATTTGTGGAGTTCCAACGCAATTTCTGGTTTTATTTGTAACGAACTTTGGTACGCTTCCATAATGTGAACGCCACTCCTATTACAGATTTCTTTCCGTTTAAACTCCGGGTTATTAATGTAAAAGTGGATGGAATATGGAAACCTTCCATTTGTTGTTTAGATCAGTGATTGTCAACTTTGCTTACGTAGGACTCTACAGTTGATTTCATGTTCAGAAGGCAGTACGGGAAATCCATAAGCAATGTATTTCATAAATATAAAAATTAGAGTGCTTCTACACTAACTTAGTCTCAACGGTAAGATATAATGTAAAAATCTGGTGTGAAACACTCACAAGACTCTCTCTCTTGCTAATGTAAATAATGAACAATACGTATAACCCACGGTACTGAATGAATCTGAGCTTTGTGCAGCTGCGGTATGAAGGGGACAGACGAAGTACCAGACTGCTGTTACGTCATAACACTATACTAATCATCTCATTGCTCTTCGCTAGGCAGTAGGCTGCCTAGTGCGGTGACATACGTGGGTGTTGTTTTGACTATTCCCTGTAGACGGCCACACCAAATATATGTAGTTTGGATAGTACCCTTGACTACTACAAACATAATACAAGTAAAACGTTACGACTACTAACGCAATCTCTCTCAGCTGCACAAAGCTTGGGAACGGGCAGTAAATATAGGGTGATTCAAAAAGAGCGCCGGTTTTGATATATCAAATTAAGAGATTTATTTTATTGAAAAACTGAAAATAAATACATCAACAAGTTCATCTTACCTTCCGATTTCATGTATGAAAAATGATGTCATGCATGTGTCCTCCTCTACTGCGCTGGCACGCATCAACTCTGTCCATGAAATTGGATATTACTGTACGACAAGTTTCGACTTCCATTTGCCCGATAACCCGTCGAATTTCCTCCTTCAAGTCATTGATGTTTCGGGGTTTATTGGCATACACCAATGACTTCAGATGACCCCAAAGATGAAAGTCATACGACCTTGGTGGCCATTGATGGTCGGAATTACGAGAAATGATGCGATCCTGGAACCGTTCACGGAGCAACAACATCGTTTCTCGTGCAGCAACTGAATTTTATACGGGTGATATTGGAGATCGTACCGAAGAATTCTCCGTACAGAAGAACATCGTAAACCCAATTGTTGAGAACGGCGACGTATTGATCTTGCTGCTCATCTTGTTCTGCTCAGTTCGGCCAGAACGACGACGTCTAGAACTTTTAAGGTCGACTGTTGAGCCCGTCTCAAAAAACTTTTTCATGAGCCTGCGAACTGTTGATTCATTCGGTGCTTCATTACGTCCTAGAGTACCGCGAAGTCGCCTGACAGTAGCCGCATAACTCTCTCCACTCTGGTAAAATGTTTTGACGATTAACACTCGTTGTGCAATAGTAAACTTCTCCATGGTTAGACACAGACTGCGAGAGTACTACACTGCGAACAAGAGAAACTACAACTGAATCGTCAATCGGAATGTTCTCCGAAATAGAAATGAGGTCTAACAATGTTGCCAACCGATAAACAAAAATTTACCAGCCGTTTAAAAACCGGCGCTCTTTTTGAATCACCCTTTAGAAGAGAAGGTATAGGTATCAGACGAACTAATGTCCCATAGCCGAGCGAGTGAGAGGGAGATATGTGGCATAACTACGCATGCGCTCTAAGGTCTTTACAGTTGTAATCCATATCTGAAAACATACTACAGTCGTTATCTTGCTTGTTAGTTTACTGCGTGCATAAACGCTTGCTCACAACAGTAAGTGAAATTATACAATGTTATTGGAACGGCGCGTATGGCTTGTGTGAGTGAGAACGTTATGCATTCTCTTCTCACTCCCACGGCTAGGGGACTTTAGTTCATCTGAATACTGTAGAAGTCATGCGTTTGACCGGCGTAATATAATCAGCTGGTTGTATGTTTATAGGTTATAATAAGTTATTGAAAGACCAACAATTTTTCAATTAACCATACTCTCTCAGGAATGGTCGGCCTGGGTCTGTACAAGACTACACCTCATTTACAAGTCATACATATCATCCTCATCTAATTGGGTCATGGGGTTGCTTATTGTTCTGAATTGAACAGATTGCAACGTACACATATTAAGAATTAAAAATTTTTTTTTGTAATCCCTAATGTGTGTGCATTGCAATCTGTTCAATTCAGAACAATAAGCAACCCCATGACGCAATGAGATGAGGATGATGTGTATGACGTGTAAATGAGGTGTAGTCTTGTACAGACCCAGGTCGACCACTCCTTAGGGAGTATGGTTAATTGAACGCCAACCATCCAAGTACACCGGCAACCAGTGTCTAGTATTCAAATCCGTAAAAAGGTACTACCTTTACTTGGATTTGAACCAGGAACCTTCGTCTACAAAACGATCTCGGGTTATTAATGTAGAAATAAATGGAAAATGGAAACCTTCCATTTGTTGTTTAGGTCAGTGATTGTCAACTTTGCTTACGTAGGACTCTGTAGTTGATTTCACTTTCAGAAGGCCGTACGGGAAATCCATAAGCAATGTATTTCATATGAAGGGTCCACAAGAAAAAGGAGGAATGTCAATTTTTTGTGTTTTTCAGGTTGGAACACTGTTAAAAACTACATCATATGATCATTTTTACTTTCTCTTGGCTATATGAATATATAGGAAGGAAAGTATTGTTCTCATGTCGATTTTAAGAAATAGAGTTTTCACCGGATCTACACGATTTCAGACCTCCTGAACCCCAAAAAACGTGTTTTTAGCGATTGGTCTGTGTGTGTGTGTGTGTGTCTGTGAACAGAATATCTCTAGAACGGAACATTGTACGAACTTGAAACTTAAGTTAGACACCACTACCGGACCCGACACGAACATTTTCATCAAAATCGGTAAACCGGAAGTAGTAGTTTATTCGTGTAATTTTTTACTGTTTTGCGATTTTCTCAAAAACGGGTCTTACGATTTTTTTTTCAAATCACCTTATTTAGGCCTAATACATTTTTTATGCTCTACAAGATGGTAGGCGCCATGTCTGCTGAAATTTGTAGGTAGGCTGTTTTCTCATAAAAAAAATATTTTTTTAAGGTTACGGCTTTAATATGCATTTCAGCGCAAAAATACACTATATAATAGAAGGTGTAGAAAATTTGAAATCCTACAACTTTTATTTCAAAGATTTTTTTTGTGTAACGCTTAGTTTAGCGGTAATTAGTGATTTTCTGTTCTTTTTCATGAAAATCTATAAAATATCGATATTTTTAAGATTTCCCCCTTAGTATGCATTTTACGACAATAGTGTATTATAATCAAATTTATAGTAAATTAAAAGATCTACAACTTTTGTTTAATTTTTTTTTCTTTACAGAGCTTAGTTTACCGTGTAAGAGTGATTTTCCGTATTTTTAAGCCAAACTGAGGTTGATTTTCATTTTACGTCATTCACTCATGATTAAAATAAGATAATTTTTTTAAGGTTTTTGTTTTTGTTTATTTATAATGTTTTATTACTAATGTTAGGTTATATTGTTAATTATTTACATTGGCAAGAGAAAGTTGTGCGAGTGTTTCACACCAGATTTATTTTAATGGTATATCAACATTTAAAAGTAATTTTAAGATGTGACGTAATAATTATATGACCATTAGGTTAAGGGTGACGAACGAAACAGATATGGAATAAAGTGTTGCAGTCCGGGTTAGCTGTCTTAGATCGAGGAACATTGTGGTTGAATTAGAAGGCGCATAAAGAGGTAGGCAAACTGTAGGATGGCGTGGGGAAATGTTACGGTATAGCTAAAACAGAAATAAAGGTTGATTTTCATTTTACGTCATTCACTCATGATTAAAATAAGATAATTTTTTTAAGGTTTTTGTTTTTGTTTATTTCTAATGTTTTATTATTAATGTTAGGTTATATTGTTAATTATTTGCATTGGCAAGAGAAAGTTGTGTGAGTGTTTCACACCACATTTATTTTTAATGGTATGTTGTTGTTTAGGTGAACAGCCGAAAGGCTGGTTTGAACCTCTAGAGGTTTTACTAAGTAAAACAAGGAGTGAGGTGGTTTACCATTGCCTTCCTCACCGATTGAAAAATTACGCTTATCAGCATGCCAGGCCCTCTGAAAAGCACAGATTTTCCACTCTGCAAATGACACCTTCACTTTATTCACCACAGGGTCTGGCTGTATAATGAAATTCATTACTTTCAGAGGAGACAACTCTGATTAGTTTCTTTTGCACCTCTACCTCTTCTGTTCTTAAATGATTCACTCATTTAATTGGCTGACCATGTTATAAGAAACAGAACTATTTATTTTAGCCCTGCAACGGACAGATTGAGTGTAAAATATTTGACACGCCACCTGTCTGTTAAGGGCAGTTTAATGGTATATCAACATTTAAAAGTAATTATAAGATGTGACGTAATAATTATAACACCATTAAGTTACGTTGAATATTGTTAATTACTTGCATTGGCAAGAGAAATTTATGTGAGTGTTTCACACCAGATTTATTTTTAATGGTATATCAACATTTAAAAGTAATTTTAAGATGTGACGTAATAATTATATGACCATTAGGTTAAGGGTGACGAACGAAACAGTATGGAATAAAGTGTTCCAGTCCGGTTTAGTGTTCGAAGATCGAGGAACATTGTGGTTGAATTAGAAGGCGCATAAAGAGGTAGACAAACTGTAGGATGGCGTGGGGAAATGTTACGGTCGAGCTAAAACAGAAATAAAGATGGTGAGGTAAGTGGAGTTGGTTGATGGTCAGCCAGAACAAATCAATTGAACTGGCCGAGAGCACGAGACGAAAGAAGTTGTGAGGATGCTGGAAAAGAAACAGGGTCTTATTATACCGGGTGATTCACGAAGTTTACCCTCTTTTACTGAGTTCGCTCTACTGACCAAAAGAGAAAGAAAATTTTTTATAAACATACTTCATAAAATTCTTTAAACGCCAAACTTAGACATCTAAACACAGTCGTTCTACCACAAGTCTTATACGCAGCCGAAACCCTAACATTTCATAGGAAAGGATTATTAACAAAACTAAATAAAATACACAGGAGATTCGCCCAGACAATCCTAGGAACAGTTTTCGACCCAGAAACCAAGATCCACAAGAAGAGAACGAACGAACACATAATGAATTTCCTAGGCGAAACTCTAACAACTAAGCTCATAAAACGTCGACTACAATATTACGGTCACATGATGAGATTCCAACACAAAAATAACGAAACGTACAAAATGATCACATATCAAGAAAGTTTTAAAACCAAAGATAGATGGATCAAAGAAATCGAAGCAAACCTAAACACCATAAACGCTTCACGTAACGAAGTAATAGATGGAACTGCCTTTAGAAGGAAAATAAAAATTTTGTGAATTTCCCGATTGCAGAAACAAGGCAGAGGACATGGACGCAGGAACAAAGGGAGAAGGTTAGCGAGAGAATGAAGGCGTACCATGCGAACAAGCGACAGCTTAAGAAATAATTTTACATAACCAGTGCGTTTTTTATATAGGACAATACGATAAAAAAAAAAATTCTTTAACGTGTTACGGTTCGCGAAAAATTTCGCCCTGAACACAGTACCCTCGGTGTAATTAAGAATTGTTGAAATTCTGAGAAGATAAATTAAGGAGCGAATTTCAATATTTTTTTCTTACAGATTATAAACTTAAAATTGAATAAAACAAATCCCACAACATTGTACATTATCTTGGATTTTAAGATGTTCAACTTAAAAGACAAAAAACTGTGCCTAAAAATACGGGTTTTTAAGTTTGAATTACAATAACTTTGGTAAATGTGTAAAAAATTTAATTGTACAAATTGGTATAAAATAAGCGAAAAAACAACCAAATAAAAACGGAAAATATTTTTTTTTTTTAATTTTAAGCCCATAACTGTCCATAACAGACAAGTTGAAAGTAAATTTATTTACACTCAATCTGTTCGTTGCAGGGCTAAAATAAATAGTTCTGTTTCTTGGTCGGCCAAATAGATCTTTCATGGTCGGCCAGTTAAATGACTGAACTATTTAAGAACAGAAGAGGTAGAGGTGTAAAAGACACTAATCAGAGTTATCTTCTCTGAAAGTAATAAATTTTATTATACAGCGAGACCCTGTGGTGAATGAAGAGAAGGTGTCATTTGAAGAGTGGAAAATATGTGCTTTTCAGAGGGCCCGGCATGTTCATAAGCGTACTTTTCCATTCAGTGAAGAAGGCATGGTAAACCACCTCATTCCTCGTTTTTCTTAGTAAAACCTCTCTCGACAGGTTCAATCCAGCCTTTCGGCTGATCACCTTAACAGCAAAAATTAAGCATAACATATCAAACCGTATCATTAACAAATTTGCAATGAAACTAAATATCTACTTCCTGATTTAAGTACGCTTGGTGAACTAACTCACTAAATGTTACAATAAATGTTCAAAAATGTGTACTGTCCGACAAGTTTAATTGTGCTGAAAAGCACATATTTTCCTCTCTGCAAAAGACCCCTTAACTGCATTTTGCCACAGGTACTGGTTGTATAATGAAATTCATTACTTTCAGAGGAGATAACTCTGATAAGTGTCTTTTGCACCTCTACCTCTTCTGTTCTTAGATGATTCATTCATTTAATTGGCTTACCATGTGATAAGAAACAGAACTATTTATTTTAGCCCTGCAACAAACAGATTGAGTGTAAAAAATTTGACACTCCACCTGTCTGTTATGAGCAGAAAACACGAGTTACTATCTGTTATCATTTATAAAATCATTTTATCTGTTATCATTAGATTATTTACAGCCAGACAGGGTCTGGCTGTATAATAAAATTCATTACTTTCAGAGGAGATAACTATGATAAGTGTCTTTTGCACTCTACCTCTTCTGTTTTTAGATGATTCATTCATTTAATTGGCTGACCATGTGATAAGAAACAGAACTATTTATTTTAGCCCTGCAACAAACAGATTGAGTGTAAATAATTTTACACTCCACATGTCTGTTATGGGTATTTAAAAACCATAAGAAACAATATTGAATTCGCTTCTTAATTTACCTTCTCAGAATTTCAGCAAGTCTTAATTTCACCGAGGGTACTGATTTCCGGACGATATCTTTCGCTAGCTGTAACTTGTTACAAAAGCGTGTTAGGACATTCATGTTTATAAAAAGTTTTTTCTTTCTTTTGGCCTGTGAATTGAAAAACCGTGTTTTTAGGCACAGTTTTTTCTATTTTACGTCGAATTTTTTTTTTTAAATTCCTAATGTGTGTACGTTGCAATCTGTTTAATTCAGAACAATAAGCAACCCCATGACCCAATGAGATGAAGATGATGTGTATGACGTAAATTAGGTGTAGTCTTGTACAAACCCAGGCCGACCATTCCTGAGAGAGTATGGTTAATTGAACCTTAACCATCAAAGTACACCCACAACCACTGTCTATTATTCAAATCCGAATAAAAGTAACTACCTTTACTAGGATTTGAACCAGGAACCTTCGTCTCCGAAAATCAGCTGTTTCATAGCTGATTTTGGCGACAACTTTACCTCTAGACCAACCCGGTGGGTCCAGAGTATGTTAAAAACCAAACACAGTTAAATACAATACTTAAATACAGTTGTGGCACCTGTTTTATTCGATTTTTTAAGTTAAAAACCTTAAGAAACAATATTGAATTCACTTCTTAATTTACTTTCTCAGAATTTCAGCAAGTCTTCATTTCATCGAGGTTACAGAATTCCGGGCGAAATCTTTCGCTAAATGTAACTCGCTACAAAAGCGTTTTAGGATATTAATGTTTATACAATAAGCAACCCCATGACCCAATGCGATGAGGATTATATGTATGACGTGTAAATGAGGTGTAGTCTTGTACAGACCCAGGCCGACCATTCCTGAGAGAGTATGGTTAATTGAAACCCAACCATCAAAGTACACCGGTAACCAGTGTCTAGTATTCAAATGCGTATAAAAGTACGAACCAGGAACATTCGTCTTCGAAAATCAGCTGTTAATTGCTGATTAACAGCTGATTTTCGGGACTTAATTTACAGCTGATTAAGTTAATTGCTGATTAACAGCTGATTTTCGGGACTTAATTTACAAGTGATTAAGTTAATTGCTGATTAACAGCTGATTTTCGGAGACGAAGGTTTCTGGTTCGAATCCTAGTAAAGGTAGTTACTTTTATACGGATTTGAATACTAGTCAGTGGTTACCGGTGTACTTTGATGGTTGGGTTTCAATTAACCACACTCTCTCAGCAATGTTCGGCCTGGGTCTGTACAAGACTACACCTCATTTGCACGTCATACCTATAATCTTCATCGCATTGGGTAATGGGGTTGCTTATTGTTCTGAATTGAACAGATTGCAACGTGCACAAATTAGGGATATACGAGGGTCTTTCGTAAAGTAAGGTCCGAATCGCGGTAACTAGCCACACGGCGAGCGAACAGCGCAATGCGCATGCGTGACGACTCCCAGCATGCCTTGCGTACGAAACGACGCCATTTGCAGTGGTATCTTTGTTGTGTGCTATTTACTGTGCATCTTTACGATGTTTAAGACAATTGATTATCCCGCCGACTGCGAAATACGGTCAGTGATTCGTTTTTTGACAGCAAGGAACGTTTGTGCAGTAGATATTCATCGACAAATAAGTGAAGCGTATGGCCCTAATGCAATGAGTGACAGTAAAGTGCGCAAGTGGGTGAGAGCTTTCAAGGAGGGAAGGGACAATGCCCATAATGAACCGCGATTTGGCCGACCATCAGTGATCACGGAAGATTTGGTCAAAGCCATTGAAGACAAGATTCGTGAAAATCGGCGATTCACAATTTCGTCATTAGCATTGGAATTCTCAAACGTGAGTAGAACAGTAGAAGGTTCTTGGCGGTAAGCACTTCAACTCTGATGACGAGGTGAAAGAAGCTGTTCATGACTGGTTATATTCGCAGGCGGTAGAGTTCTACGACACTGGTATTCAAAAGCTTGTAGAACGTTATGATAAATGTTTAAAAAAATTGGAAACTATGTAGAAAAATCTGGTGTGAAACACTCACACAACTTTCTCTTGCCAATGCAAATAATTAACAATAAACCTAACATTAGTAATAAAATATTAGAAATAAACAAAACACTAACCTCAAAAACATAACCTTATTTTAATCATGAGTGAATGACGCAAAATGAAAATCAACCTCAGTTTGGCTTAAAAAAACGGAAAATCACACTTTGACGCCAAACTAGACTCTGTAGAGAAAAATTCTCTAAATAAAAGTTGTAGAACTTTTTATTTCCTATAAAATTTATTATACACACTTTTGTCGTAAAATGCGTACTAAAGCCGAAATCTTTAAAAAATCGATTTTTCACACGTTTTCGTGAGAAAAAACAGAAAATCGCTAATTACCGCTAAACTAAGCGTTATACAAAAATTTGTTTGAAATAAAAGTTGTAGGATTTTTAATTTTCTACAACTTTTATTATATAATGTTTTGCGCTAAAATGCATATTAAAGCCGCTATCTTAAAAAGAAAATGTTTTTACGTGAAAACAGCCTCACCAAGAATTTCAACAAACATGGCGCCTACCCTATCTTGTAGAGAATAAAAAATTGAGTAAACCAGGCGATTTTTAAAAAAATCGTAGGACCAGTTTTTGAGAAAATCGCAAAAAAGTGAAAAATTATACGAATAAACTACTACTTCCGGTTGACCGATTTTGATAAAAATGTTCGTGTCGGGTCCGGTAGTGGTATGTAACTTAAGTTTCAAGTTTCAAGTTCGTACGATGTTCTGTTATTGAGATATTTTGTATACACACACACACACACACAGACCAATCGCTAAAAACATGTTTTTTGGGTTCAGGGGGTCTGAAAACGTATAGATCCGGTGAAAACTCGATTTCTTAAAATTGACATGAAAACAATACTTTCCTTCCTATATATTCATATAGGCAAGAGAAAGTAAAAATAGATTAAGACATCAGGAATTAAATAAAACAAGGTTTTTGATCTAATCTGTTGTGGTTAATTTTTTATACAAAAACGGACCTTACTTTACGAATGACCCTTGTATATATAAAAAAAAAGTTTGTATAAAGTTTTTTTTTCTTTTCTTTGGCCTGTGAAGTGATCTGAGAAAGCGCGATGGTAAAACTTCATGAATCACCCGGTAGTTGGAATAAGATGCCGCGATAAATTACGTACTAACTCGGCAAGGCGAGGCGAGTCCATACACACAAGTGATCCTTCTTTACCATTATACCGTCAATATATGAATACAAGAGTTGGTTGCTGCAAACCACCACAGCAATTCTATATTTGTGACTTAATTTATAGCGGGTAATGGTTAGGTCTAATGAAATCTTATCGGCTAACGCTCGTTCCATCCCGTAACATACCACATCGAGTTTCTTCCAACTTCTTTTACTCCTTCTTGTTCTTGTTCTTCTTGTTGTTGTTGTTCTTCTACTTCATCATCACCACCCTACTGTGACTTTTAGAACTACGATCAAGAAATCTACCAGTAACCACATACTATTTATCTTATTATATGCATTTATATAGACTTGACTAGAGTGTTCAATATCTTGTTTGTAATGTCCTTTATTTTCGTACCTTATAGTATCCCCACGTATCTACTTATTTTCCTGCTAAAGTACATTTTTTAACTTCTTAATATTGTTTTACTTCTTTGTTCTCTTTCATATGAGATTTTTTTTTAGTCATCAGCCTCGACTGGTTTGATGCAGTTCTCCAAGCTGTTATCCTCCTTCTCTTCCTCCTCTATTTCTTCTTCTTCTTCTTCTTCTTCTTCTTCTCCTCCTCCTCCTCCTCCTCCTCCTCCTCCTCCTTCTCTTCCTCCTTTTCTTCCTTCTCCTCCTCCTTCTTCATCTTCTCCTCCTTCTTCTCCTTCTTCTCTTTCTACTCCTTCTCCTCCTCCTCCTCCTTTTCTTCCTTCTCCTCCTCCTTCTTCATCTTCTCCTCCTTCTTCTTCTCCTTCTCCTCCTCTTCCTACTCCTTCTCCTCCTCCTCCTTTTCTTCCTTCTCCTCCTCCTTCTTCATCTTCTCCTCCTTCTTATTCTCCTTCTCCTTCTCTTCCTACTCCTTCTTCTTCTCCTCCTCCTCCTCCTCCTCGTTCTTATTCTTTCCCTCCTCCTTCTTCTTCTCCTCTTCCTCCTCCTTCTTTCCTTCTTCACCTCCTTCTTCTTCTTTTCTTCTTCTCCTCCTCCTCCTCCTCCGCCTTATTATTCTTCTTTTTCTTTTTCTTCTCCTTCTTCTTATTTTTCTTCTCTTTCTTCTCCTTTTTCTTCTTCTCCTTCTCCTCCTCCTCCTTCTCCTTCTTCTTTTTCTTCTTCTTCTTCTTCTTCTTCTTCTTCTTCTTCACCACCCTACTGTGACTTTTAGAACTACGATCAAGAAATCTACCAGTAACCACATACTATTTACCTTATTATATTATGCATTTATATAGACTTGACTAGAGTGTTCAATATCTTGTTTGTTATGTCCTTTATTTTCTTACCTTACTGTATCCCCACGTATCTACTTATTTTCCTGCTAAAGTACAAATTTTTTAACTTCTTAATATTCTTTTACTTCTTTGTTCTCTTTCATATGAGATTTTTTTTTTAGTCATCAGTCTCCGGTTGTCATACATTCTATACAAGTGTCCGTAAAATTATAGTTTTCTTTTTACTTTCTCTTGCCTATATGAATATATAGGAAGGAAAGTATTGTTTTCATGTCAATTTTTCGAAATCGAGTTTTCACCGGATCTATACGTTTTCAGACCCCCTGAACCCAAAAAACATGTTTTTAGCGATTGGTGTGTGTGTGTGTGTGTGTGTGTGTGTGTGTGTGAACAGAATATCTCAAGAACGGAACATCGTACGAACTTGAAACTTAAAACGTAAATTACATACCACTACCGGACCCGACACGAACATTTTCATCAAAATCGGTCAACCGGAAGTAGTAGTTTATTCGTGAGTTTTTCACTTTCTTGCGATTTTCTCAAAAACTGGACCTACGATTTTTTTTAAATCGCCTGGTTTACTACAGTTTTTATGTTCTACAAGATAAGGTAGGCGCCATGTTTGCTGAAATTCTGCGTGAGGCTGTTTTCATGTAAAAAAGTTGTTTTTTTAAGATTGCGGCTTTAATACTATGCATTTTAGCGCAAAACGTTATATAATAAAAGTTGTAGAGAATGTAAAATTCTACAACTTTTATTTAGAACATTTTTTTGTATAATGCTTAGTTTAGCGGTAATTAGCATTTTTCTGTTTTTTTCTGACGAAAACGTGTGAAAAATCTATTATTTTAAGATTTCGGTCTTAGAATGCATTTTACGACAAAAGTGTATATTATCAAATTTATAGGAAATTAAGAGATCTACAACTTTTATTTATAGCATTTTTTGTACAGTGCCTAGTTTAGCGTGAATGAGCGATTTTCCGTATTTTTAAGCCAAACAGAGGTCGATTTTAATTTTGCGTATTTCACTAATGTTTTTTGAGGTTAGTTTTTTGTTTATTTCTAATGTTTTATTACTAATGTTAGGTTTATTGTTAATTATTTTCATTGGCAAGAGAAAGTTGTGTGAGTGTTTCACACCAGATTTTTCTAATCGTCTCTATCAATCGCACATTTTCCTGGTGCAAATCTTTTCTATCCTGTGACTTATTATTGTTCATGTACTATCTTCGGACCCAGTATCATCTGGAGGATCTTTCTCTCAAATGTGTCTGCTTCTCTTAGACTAGCCTTTCTGGTCATTGTAAGGCACTCACTCGCGTACAGACACACAAGTTTTATGATAATATTATAATGTCTAATCTTGGCTTCAGTTTGAGAGTGCTCCCTTTTTACACAAATGGTGAGTTCCTCGAAGTGCACCGGCCGGCCATCTTTCCTCGTCTGTTGTTGTTTGCTTCCTTTTCGCTGATCTTTGGTTGTATTATCTCCCCGAGGTACTTGAAGCTATCAGCTGACACCGCCACCCCTTCTAATTAATCATTTACTGTGTTGCCGGCCTTCAATACTTCTTCCGGCCTTTGTCGGCGCACCGACAAACCTTTCGGCTCCGCACCGACAGAATCCTTTGTCATCAAGGCCAACCCAGTAGCCGCCCTCTAGCACAATGCTCTCAGCAACTTTATAAAGAGCGTTCCACTGAGCCAAGATTCAATACCGATCCAGACACAGAGGGATTCACTTCCACCAGACAGCATCTACAAGACATCCACTACGGTACACGGCTGTCGGACTCCAGCGAGGACTGATCGACGACCTCGCAAGAGAGAAGATGATGCTTCCGCTCGTCGACCCGTCCGTCATCGCCCGCTGACGCGAGCGATGCCCACAGCGGCCCTCGACCTAAGACTCGGTCTTCTAATTAATCATTTACTGTGTTGCCGGCCTTCAATACTTCTTCCGGCCTTGGTCGGCGCGGTAGGCTCTTTGGCGGCGTACCGACAATCCTTTCGGCTGCGCACCGACAGAGGCCTTTGTCATCAGGACCGAGGCAAATGCCGCCCTCTACCACAGCGCTCTCGGCAACTATATAAAGAGAGCTACACTGAGCCGAGAGATTCAGTTCCAATCCAGACACAGAGAGATTTAATTCCACCAGTTTACAGCATCGACGAGACGTCCACCACTGCACACGGCTGCCGGACTTCAGCGAAGACTAATCGACGACCCCGCAAGAGAGGAGATGATGCTTCCGCTGACGAGAGCGATGCCCACAGCGGTCCCTCGACCGAGCCTTACGCCCACCGGATCCGAAGAAGCAGCCATCGACGCACTACTGCGAGGGAAGAAGATGAAGTCTCCGTTGGACGACGACACGCTGTGTCGCCCAGCTCTTCGACCGCCACGACGACTACGACCGACGCTGCGCATCAAGTCGACCCCCACCACTTAAATGGCCCTTTTCAGGGCCACCAAAATTAAAGGTTTTAACTCTCCACTTAATGTCGCCATCCGGTGACACAACTTTCCCATTTTTCCGTATTGTATCTTCAGGTGACGCGGGACTGTTTTGATGTTCGTTATGTATTTAGTTTTCGGTTTTTTCTTACTCAATTAAAACCACATTAATTTCATAAATGAAAGAATTTGAAACACTTTAAAATGAAAATGACGGTAATTGTACTACATAAATGATGTCAGAGAAGCGAAAATTGTTTTATCTAGCAGCAAAATTACAATCTGTTCTTACATTCAAAAACAAGAAAAATTCTGGTTTGAAACATTCACATGACTTTCAATAATGAACAATATAACCTAACATTAGTAATAATACATTAGAAAAAGACAGAAAAAGTAACCTCAAAAAACATAACTTATATAGGTTACACTTTTGCCCGAAAATGCATATTAAGGGCAGCAATCTTAAGGGGATAGTCAACCTAGAAAATGAAAATGAAAACTTGTGGCTATAATTTATCATTATTTATTTTAAATGAAAGAGTTATTTATTAGTAATGATCTACCATTTGAACCAAGCCAAAAAATTAATTACAGCCAATAATATAAGGATGAGGTTGGAAAAGCGGGCTTTTACGGGGAATCAAATATCTCAGGAACCAAGCAAGATATCAACATGATTCTTATGCTACAAAATGCAGAAAATTGCTGTCTATTATCATCTGTTGTATGCGCTTGAATGTAGCTTTTCTTACAAGAAATTTATTGAAGAAAAACCATATTTTCAAAAACATTTATTTGATGTATTCATAAATTATTTTTTAATTAAATCCCTATTAAGGTTTTTGTAATAATCATTCCACAGATAATAGAGCAAGAAATTATGAACAATTGAAAAAAACATCATCTAAATACCTCCAATACAAACCAAAATATTTAATTCCCAGGATGTACAAGAATGTCCAATCATGCAAAAGCCACATATCCGGAAAACTTAAAGTTGAAGGAATAATTTCACTCCCCTTGCTAGTGAGCTTTATTTTATACAGATGGTTTTATAACTTTTTGTCAACGCACAAACAAAGTAAACAAATGTTGTGATTCAGAAAATTTTAAACTTCAAATAAATGCAAAAAACAATCAAAATTTAAAAAAAAACATCTTCTTGAGTTGACTACCCTCTTAAGAAATCATGTTTTTTACGAGAAAGTAACCTTCCCAAGAATTTCAGCAGACATGGCGCCTACCCTTTCTTGTAGAGAATAAAAAATTTAGTAAATGAGGCTATTTTATAATATTAATAATAATTTTAATAATTCCTAAAACATTTTTTTTTAATGCTTAAACATAACCGGATTTTTTTTTCTTGTTTTATTTTTAATAAGTAAGTACACAAGAAACATATGAGCAAACAATAAAGAAACATAAAGATTGTAAATAAAATAAATAAATTTAACAATCTCAATACAAGATAAGAGGAAGAATAAATACGGTTTAACATTGAAAAGACAGAGAAAAAGGACGCACTAAGAAAAATTGCAGAACATAAGATTGTGGATTTTATAAAGTGTGAGGAGAATTGCAACATTTAAGTTATAAAGTTTTTTTACTAAGTTTTCATCGTGTACTCGTAAGGTGAAATTCTACACTTCACTAACACCTTCACTTCATCTTATTATTTTACTCTCTCTCTCTCTCTCTCTCTCACTTTCACTCTCTCTCTCTCTCTCTCTCTCTCTCTCTCTCTCTCTCTCTCTCTCTCTCTCTCTCTCTCTAATACAATTCTAAGCAACCCATTTGCATTATACTCTACGTTGTTCAGTACAGCATTATAAACATTCAGAATAAGTGCATGTCTCATTTTACGATATGTTTCTTATTTGCACTACATAACCAATTCCCTTACCTCATAGACACTTAATACAGGGTGATTCACGAAGATATGCAGAAACTTTGGGAGCTCATTGTACATGTAAAAATAATGAAAAAAGTTTATATAAACATGTGTCCGGAAATGCTTCGTTTCCGAGTTACGGCTAGCGAAAGATTTCGCCCGGATTTCAGCTCAACAGGTGAAATGAGGTCTTTCTGAAATTCTGGTAAGGTAGATTAAGGGGCGAATTCAATCGTTTCTTATGGTTTTTGATCTGATAAATTGAATAAAACAGGTCCCAGAACTGTAAGTTAATTAATTTTTGAGAAAACCAGTGATAAATGCAAAAAATGGAGTGAAAACACATTGTTTTCATCTTTGGGCAAGAATAACTTTGTTATTTCACCAAGAAACAGTTAAAATTTTTGAATAAAACATATAGAAAATTTTATTCTGAACAAACCGGTGTAAATAAAGTACACAGCAAGCGAATATATGTTTAATTAAATGATTTTTTATTCATAACAGTACAAAGTAAAATTAACTGGAAAAACAATGATGAAAAAATGTGTTTTTTTTTCACTCAATTTTTGCATTTGACACTGTTTTTCTCAAAAACTATGTAACTTACAGTTCTGGGACCTGTTTTATTCAATTTATCAGGTCAAAAACCATAAGAAACGATTGAATTCGCCCCTTAATTTACCTTACCAGAATTTCAGAAAGACCTCATTTCACCTGGTGAGCTGAAATCCGGGGGAAATCTTTCGCTAGCCGTAACTCGGTAACGAAGCATTTCCGGACCCATGTTTATATAAACTTTTTTCATTATTTTTACATGTACAATGAGCTCCCAAAGTTTCGGCATATCTTCGTGAATCACCCTGTATACCAGGTGTCCCACGGAATTTCCACCATAGGGAAATTGCATTGATTTTCAATTAGTTTGTTAATATTGTGACAATATCGAAAAAAGGATGGTTCGCTAAATTTCTAGCAAAATGGTAAAATGTTTATAAAATAGTAAAGATTAGATAAGAGAGTGAAAAAGTAACAATAAATGTTTGCTTATTTATAAAAGGTTATTGTTGTACAACTATTTATGAAAAGGTCGGCCTGTAACAACTTTTATTCTATTTACAATATGATCTATTGTTGACTTGTTTACAATAGATTTTTTTTAGCACTCATTTATAAAAGGGTTTTTTGTGTACTTTATTATTTGTATCGAAGTTCGGTGTCCTTCGGGAAGATTCTTTTTTGATTCATTATATAGAGTGATTCAAAAAGAGCGCCGGTTTTGATATATCAAATTAAGAGATTTATTTTATTGAAAAACTGAAAATAAATACATCAGCAAGTTCATCTTTCCTTCCGATTTTATGTATGAAAAATGATGTCATGGATGTGTCCTCCTCTACTGCGCTGGCACGCATCAACTCTGTCCATGAAATTGGATATCACTGCACGACAAGTTTCGACTTCCATTTGCCCGATAACCCGTCGAATTTCCTCCTTCAAGTCATTGATGTTTCGGGGTTTATTGGCATACACCAATGACTTCAGATGACCCCAAAGAGGAAAGTCACAAGGCGTCAAGTCACACGACCTTGGTAGCCATTGATGGTCGGAATTACGAGAAATGATGCGATCCTGGAACCGTTCACGGAGCAACAACATTGTTTCTCGTGCAGCGTGACAGGTGGCACCATCCTGCTGAAACCACAACTCGTCAATGTCCATTCCATCCAAATGACGCTACAAAACTCCCTAATCATCGTACGGTATCGGTAACAGCCACACTGTCACGAACCAACGCAACGTTCTGCTCAGTTCGGCCAGAACGACGACGTCCAGAACTTTTAAGGTCGACTGTTGAACCCGTCTCAAAAAACTTTTTCATGAGCCTGCGAACTGTTGATTCATTCGGTGCTTCATTACGTCCTAGAGTACCGCGAAGTCGCCTGACAGTAGCCGCATAACTCTCTCCACTCTGGTAAAATGTTTTGACGATTAACACTCGTTGTGCAATAGTAAACTTCTCCATGGTTAGACACAGACTGCGAGAGTACTACACTGGGAACAAGAGAAACTACAACTGAATCGTCAATCGGAATGTTCTCCGAAATAGAAATGAGGTCTAACAATGTTGCCAACCGATAAACAAAAATTTACCAGCCGTTTAAAAACCGGCGCTCTTATTGAATCACCCGTTATAAAGAGACCCCCGAGCGCGGTCAGAGTCAGTATTCGTTTGATCTTTGACGAGTGGCTATCGAGCGTAGTGCAGGCACGTTCCGGGCATTGTGTTGGTCAACGATTGTTTTACTGTCTTTGTATGTGTGTGAATCGTGAAAATATATTGTGTATCTGTATTAAATTCAGTTTTTGTGTATTCAGTTTCATTTTGTATGTGTATTCTATAAAATTGATTGTAAGTAGTGCTAAGTAAATTATTAAGTTATTTATTGTTTATTATTTATTTTAAGTAAATTATTAAGTTTTTTTTTTTTTTTTTTTTTTTTTTTTTTTTTTTTTTTTTTTTTTTATTTAACGTCGCATCAACTGCAATGGTCGTTAGCGACGACGTTGGGGTGGAACTTTATGTGATGTAGGATGAAATGATTTTTTGTAACGTATGAAAATATGCCATGCCTGAGTGGGATTCGAACCCAGGACCGCATGATGAGAGGCGAGCACGTTACCAACTGCGCCAATGCGGCCGGCGCATTATTAAGTTATTTATTGTATTACTTCATTAAAATTAGTTTGTTGTTTATTTTGTAAATCTTTTAGTGGAATAAGTATTTGTAATTGTAAACTTTAGTGTATTAATTATTTATTAACCTAGATCCCGAAACGGACCTTAGCGATAAGTGTCACAATATTTTCTTCTCACAAATAAATGAAGACTTTTTATACGAGGTATGGCTATTAAATAACGAGACTGACGTTGTAAAAAATTTAATTTTAATTTTATACATACAGTAAGACCTCGATAATCCGGGTTAAATAGGCGGCCGGTAGGCCGTATTTACGAAAAAGCCGGACTATCCACAGACCGTTAAAAATGTAATGAATTTGAGACCCCTTATAGCTCCTCTAAGAAATTAACAGCAAGCACTGCTGTTCTATGTACCTACTCGGTTTGTAGGCACTTCTCAAAACTGGCTCCTTCAATTACTAAAACCTAAATACAGTAATTTCACGTGTAGAGTAAAACGGTCACTGTACATTCATTTACAATAAAATCTTAGAGTTGGAGGTTTTAATAATTACGCATTTTGTTTAATACAGTAACTTTTTTTTTGAAAAGTAAATTAAATCCAACACAACAAACTATTATAAGCGCGTCAGCTCGTGATCCGTGTGAGGAATTTGTGTTACGGCATGCAGTGAAAGATTATACTATTCATAAAAAAAACATTAATCATAATGTTCTTGTCATTATAAAGTAACCTTTTGTTTTATTATTTCAATTTATTCTATAATATAGTAACTCTTTTACTTTTCTTTCATTGTACGAGTATTTATTAATATTTAGTAATTATTTACAGTTTGAGTCAGGCAGTCCTCAGGAATTAAAATATGAACGTAGCATAGAAAATAAGGAAATTAAAAAATATATATTTCATAACATGAATTTATAGGCCTAAATTACCGCTTTATTTTTCCGGAAAGACATATTAAAATAAAACAAAAGATATGAAAAATACACGTTGAAATTTACCTGACACAAAACAAATAACTTTTGGCACGTTAACACACTTTCATTTCAAAATAAAAATCACTTTAGTGATAAAAAATCATGAATAATGATTAACACATCCGAGACGCATTACCTAGCACAAATGTACAACTGTATATTGTGACAGGTGTATCCGTTGTGAAAAGCAATAATACGTAGGCCTATAATAAATATATAGACATAATAATAATATTTACATGATGACTAAATGTTTTTGGACTGCACGATAAGACAAATATATTAGTCACATTCTATTATACTACCCGCCCCACTTCCCCAGGCGACAGAGATCATGAGCTGGCGCGCATATAGTACAAATCGCTACTGAAATTTTAAATCTTTGCGTGATTAATTACTGTACAATAGAATTCTGTTTTGTAATGTACTAATTGACTGTAAAATATAGAATGTAAACGTGTGTAATCTACCATTTATTATCAGTTTTTCTCTTAAAACTACAACTTTTAGAATTGGGCAGGGGGCCGGCCGCATTGGCGTAGTTTGTAACGTGCTTGCCTCTCATCATGGGGTCTTGGGTTCGAATCCCAGTCAAGCACGGCATATTTTCATCCGTTTCGAAAAATCATTTCATCCTTCACCGTCTGCATTAGGAGTAATTGCAGAACAGCCGGACGTTAAACCAAAAAGAAAAAACAAAATTTCAGATCCCCTGAACCCAAAAAATGTTTTTAGCGATAGGTGTGTGTGTGTGTAAACAAAATATCTCCAGAACGGAACATCGTACGGCCTTGAAACTTGAAACTTAAGTTACATACCACTAACGGATCCGACACGAAAATTTTCATCAAAATCGGTCAACCGAAAGTACTAGTTTATTCGTGTAATTTTTCACTTTTTTACGATTTTCTTAAAAACTGGTCCTACGACTTTTTTTAAAATCGCCTGGTTTACTAAATTTTGTATGCTCTACAAGATAGGGTAAGCGCCATGTTTGCTAAAATTCTTGGTGAGGCTGATATCAATTTTTTTGTAAAAAAATTGTTTTTTTAAGATTACGGCTTTAATATGCATTTTAGCGCAAATATTTATATGATAAAAAGTTGTAGAGAATTAAAATTCTACAACTTTTATTTCACACATTTTTTTATATAACGCTTAGTTTAGCGGTAATTAGCGATTTCCTTTTTTTCTCACGAAAATGTGTGTGAAAAATAATTTTTTTAAAGATTTCGGCCTTAGTATGCATTTTACGGCATAAGTGTATAATCAAATTTATAGAAAATTAAACGATCTACAACTTTTTTTGTGCATTTTTCTCTACAGAGCCTAGTTTAGCGTGAAAGAGTGATTTTCTGTATTATTAAGCCAAACTGAGGTTGATTTTCATTTTACATCATTCACCCATAAATAAAATAAGGTTGTTTTTGAGGTTAGTTTTTTGTTTATTTCTAATTTTTTATTACTAATGTTAGGTTATATTGGTCATTATTTGCATTGGCAAGAGAAAGTTGTGTGAGTGTTTCACACCAGAGTTTTTTGTTAAGATCAACTTGTCATAGTGGTTAAAAGAAAAAATATTTCAACAAGTTTTAATTGGTGTATTTTTTACAAACATGATTCTTGTAAGAACAAATGTTTCATTACAAGAAATCAGTTTTTAAATTGGATTTATGAAACAAACAATACGCTTCAGTATACGCAGTTGCCTATGTATAATATAAAATAGAAAGGCTAACAGGCTAGAACAAGCTGTCAATCATTTTGACATAGTGCACAACTTGTGATCACTGTGAAACGAACAACTTGCGTCACTCAACTTCCATCTAAGTTTTGTTTATTGTAAGAATAAAATGTAAATCATATAAGACACTTCTACTGTACGGCTAGAAAGTCTAATAGATTTTTTATAATCTGCTGTGAAACACCCGTACGAATTTCTCTTGCCAATGTAAATTTTATTTTTGAAAAGTTAACTACCATTCAAAGACTTACTCTGGTTTACTATTTCGAATGAACTATTCTTAAACATAATGGGAGTTCACTAATTTAGCTAATCTAAGTTCTGTAGAAAAACATCTGGTGTAAACATTCACACAACTTTCTCTTGCCAATGTAAATAATTAATATAACCTAACATTTTTTTTTTTATTCCTAATTTGTGTACGTTGCAATCTGTTCAATTTAGAACAATAAGCAACCCCATGACCCAATGAGATGAGGATGATGTGTATGACGTGTAAATGAGGTGTAGTCTTGTACAGACCCAGGCCGACCATTCCTGAGAAAGTATGGTTAATTAAACCCTAACCATCAAAGTACACCGGTAACCACTGTCTAGTATCCAAATCCGTATAAAAGTAACTACCTTTACTAGGATTTGAACCAGGAACCTTCGTCTCCGAAAATCAGCTGTTAAACAGCTGATTTTGGCGACGACTTTACCTCTAGACCAACCCGGTGGGTTGTAGCCTAACATTAGTAATAAAAAATTAGAAATAAACAAAAAAAACAATCTTATTTTAATCATGAGTGAAAGACGTAAAGTGTAAAACAACCTCAGTTTAGCTTAAAAATACGGAAAATCACTCTTTCACGCTAAACTAGGCTCTGTAGAGAAAAATTCTTTAAATAAAAGTTGTAGATCTTTTAATTTTCTATGAAATTGATTGTATACGCTTTTGTCGGAAAATCCATACTAAGGCTGAAATCTTTAAAACATCTATTTTTTTACACATTTTCGTGAGAAGAAAACCAGAAAATCGCTAATTACCGTTAAACTAAGCGTTATACAAAAAAATGTTTAAAATAAAATTGTAAAATTTAAAATTCTCTGCAACTTTTATTGTATATATTTTTGCGCTAAAAAGCATATTAAAGTTGCAATCTTAAAAAAGTTTTTTTTTTACGTGAAACAGCCTCTCCAAGAATTTCAGCAGACATTGCGCCTACCCTATCTTGTAGAGCATAAAAAATTTAGTAAACCAAGCGATTTTTTAAAAAACAGTCGTAATCCGTTTTTAAGAAAATCGCAAAATAGTGAAAAATTACTCGAATAAACTACTACTTCCGAAACGGACAAATCTGTGCATAGTATTTTTATGCACAGATTTGTCCGTTTTTCATTAGATATTACAAAAACTACTGGAGATATGGTTCTGGAACTTATTTTATTCTATTTTTCGGGTCGAAATACATAAGAAACCATCAAATCTACTCATAAAATTGGGTTCCTAGACCTCTAGGATGACTTTATTTAGGCGTATGTTCTGAACCCAGGGCGAAATCTTTCGCTAGCCGTAACTCGCTAACGAAGCGTTTCCGGACCCATGTTTATATAAACATTTTTCATTATTTTGATGAGAAGAAACCACCTTAGAAGGTTGTCGGTTTACCCGTGAGAGACTCTGTATATAAGTACCATAGAGACAGTACAGAAATTTGTAGCACACGAAAAAATACCTTTAAACACCAATCCTTTTCTGTGAACCCACTCTTCAATACAGACTCCATGACAGTTTTAATCCATCTTCTCGTTGGTCACCTTTTTCTTTGGAAAAGAATAAAATCCCTCCCATGGAACCCAACTGAAGATTCTTTACAGGCCATCTTCCCTCCTCCATTCAATTCAGGTTCCCATGTCACTTTGACTTTTTCTTCTCAATGTTGTTGTGTAGGTCTGCAACCTTCCCTCTATCCACGTCGATAGGTTGGCAGTAGGGGGTTAACAAAAAAACAAAAAAAAAAACGGAAGCGAAAATCACAAAAGACTCAGTTTGTTGTTGCATAGGAGTATAATTACCAAAATAAAAAAACAATAGTATAAAAATAATTGAATGGTGCGATATCAAAATAAATAAATAAATATTTTCAGAATGAATGGACCAACGTTGATATTAAAAAAAAAACAAAGTTACACATGAATAAGTAATTAACAGTAAATAGCAAATTAGATAAAAAAAAACCAATTTAAATAGATTTACTTAGTAACCAAAGTTTTAAGAGATCAAAAATTTTAAATTTTCTTTAATAATTATAGCTTACCATGGCAGCATTTTACACAAAATATAAAAAAAATTTAATAAACATTAAACTAGATATAATTTTTTGAATGTTTACAAGAATCCATGAAAATTCAAGTTATGTAAAATTATTAGAAAAAAAAATTTCAAAGAAATAGAAAACAATTCAAAATGTTATTTTTTTAAGACACAAAATTAATTGAGAAACAAGTCCATTCATTAAGATTTTTCCAGATCTGTACATGTTTATTTCTAGAACAATTTCCGGACACGCTTCAACAAGGATTGACGCAGCAATAAAAGTTATCCCAAAATAAATACCAAAAATATAAAAAACACATACCGGATTGCAGATAAAACACTTCCCTGAAATTCGCTAGTACTTAGTAAGGTGAAAATAAATCCGTAGGCCCTTCAATCAAAGGTTGTGTGACCGAACGAACGGCATTATTGCAAGTAAGGCGAATAACTTCAACAGGAATGAAGTTAGTCACTGGCAAACAAAATTTCCTGATCCGGGAATCGAATTGGATGGATTTAGCGTCGGAAACCAAGGCTGTCCAGACGGATGGTTCTACAGTTGAATAATTCAAAATCGAATTGTCCTGGACTTGAACAGTTCAAGACTCGAAGTAAGACTCGAAGCCAATTTCATATTGGGTGACGTTAATAAATTTACTTATATTCTTTTAACGACAAAAAAACAATCCGGAAAAGACTATAAAAATAATACGGAACACAGATGAAATAAATAAAACCAGCAAATAAATAACGTTACAAGAATCATTTTTACAGATGAAAAAAAACCATAACCGAACAGCTACAACTAAAAGTTAACAAAATTCTTTTTTGCAAAAAGAATAAAATATAAAATCGGACACGCCGTTTCAATGAATGAAATAACGTCCGTACATTTTGACAATCAAACTAGTTCTGACAATCCTACAAGGAAAAGACGATACATTAATGCAATTACAGAAATGAACAAAAATAAGTTCAGCAAGTACAACGAGAAACCGCCAGATCGCATCAGCTTACGGTAATTAAAATCGAAGTGAATCAATAGAATAAGATCAGCGCCAGAATATAAAATGTACTAAAAATGTAACGAATTCAGCCTAGACGTTACAGGTCATCAGCCGAAAGCTTGTTTTGAACCTCTAGAGCAGTCATGTCAAAGATACGGCCCGCGGGCCGCAACTGGCCCCCGGGCTGTATCCAATACGGCCCGCGATCGCAATGTGTCACAGAAAGAAGAATCATGGTTTTTTTGAGCTTTAAGACTTCACTCGATTCCTCTACGGAAGTTTTAAAATGCGCACACTACATTTATAAGTAATTTTAAGGGCAGCGCGTGCCTAGGACAAGCGAGAGAGATAGACAATAACGCCATCTCTACCTGACATCAATGAGCTTGTCAAAAACAAGAGAAGTCAGGTATCTGGATCCTCGAGCTCAAAATAATTACCACCTTTTATAACTTTGATATGATTTTTAACAACCGTATATTATTTATACTATACAATTAAATAAATAATGTTGTTGTTTAGGTCAACAGCCGAAAGGCTGGTTTGAACCTCTAGAGGTTTTACTAAGTAAAACGACGAGTGAGGTGGTTTACCATTGCCTTCCTCACTGAGTGGAAAAGTACGCTTATCAGCATGCCGGGCCCTCTGAAAAGCACATATTTTCCACTCTGTAAATGACACCTTCACTTCATTCACCACAGGGTCTGGCTGTACAATGAAATTCATTACTTTCAGAGGAGATAACTCTGATTAGTGTCACAGTACACCTCTACCTCTTCTGTTCTTAAATGATTCAGTCATTTAATTGGCTGACCATGTGATAAAAAACAGAACTATTTATTTTAGCCCTGCAACTAACAGATCGAGTGTAAATAATTTGACACTCCACCTGTCTGTTATGGGCAGTAAATAAATAAAATGTTATAATAATTCAGTACATTTTTTGTTATTTGAATCTGGCCCACCTAAACATTCTAAATTTAGTATATGGCCCTCTGCAAAATTGAGTTTGACACCACTGCTCTAGAGCGTTTACTAAGTAAAACTTGGAGTGAGATAGTTTACCATTGTCACGACTCACTGAGTAGAGAAGTATGCTTATTAGCATGCTAGGCCCCACCACACGGTCTGGCCGTACAATGAAATTGATTACTCTCAGAGGAAATAACTCTGATTAGTGTCTTTTACACCTATACCTCTTCTGTTGTTAAATTCTTTAGTCATATAATTTGGTTACCATGTGATACCTTGCCCATAATGGACAGACGGAGTGTTAAATTAATTGCACTCGATCTGTTGGTTCCAGGGCTAACAAAAAGTAGTTCTGTTTCTTATCAGATGTGTTGTCGTCAACAGCCGAAAGGCTGGTTTGAACCTCTAGAGGTTTTACTAAGTAAAAACAAGGAGTAAGGTGGTTTACGATTGCCTTCCTCACTGAGTTGAAAGAGTATGGTTATCAGCATGTCCGATCCTCAGAAAAGCACCCACTTTTCACCCTGCAAATGACACCTTCACTTCATTCACCACAGGATCTGGCTGTATAATGAAATTGATTACTCTCAGAGGAGATAATTCTAAATAGTGTCTTTTAAACCTATTTCTTCTGTTGTTAAATTCTTTAGTCATATAATTTGGTTACCATGTGATACCTTGCCCATAATGGACAGACGGAGTGTTAAATTAATTGCACTCGATCTGTTGGTTCCAGGGCTAACAAAAATTGTTCTGCTTCTTATCACATAGTCAACCAATATGACTGAACTATTTAAAAACAGAAGAGGTATAGGTGTAAAAGACACTAGTCAGAGTTATCTCCTCTGAGAGTAATGAATTTCATTATACAGCCAGATCCTGTGGTGAATGAAGTGAAGGTGTCATTTGCAGGGTGAAAAGTGGGTGCTTTTCTGAGGATCGGACATGCTGATAAACATACTCTTTCAACTCAGTGAGGAAGGCAATGGTAAACCACCTTACTCCTTGTTTTTACTTAGTAAAACCTCTAGAGGTTCAAACCAGCCTTCCGGCTGTTGACGACAACACATCTGATAAGAAACAGAATTATTTTTGTACCTCCAGAACTAACAGATCGAGTGCAAATAATTTAACACTTTATCTCCGTTGTAAAGTACTTTTAAAAATATGAAATGGATTACTGAATGAAATAAATGAATACAAAAAATTAATTCGATTTAATTGAATGATATTTAATGAACGTTATGAAATTTACTTATACTTAAAAATTGATAAATTTGGATTACAAAAATTATTAATTGTTGGTTTAATTTAATTGATTGATTGATCGATGGATGACACTTTTATAATTCTAAGTTTATATGAATTTAAATTGAAATAATAATGTATTTTAAATGAATTTATGATTAATAAAATGAGCTCAAATGTAATGAACTTTTTTACTTTCTCTTGCCTATATGAATATATAGGAAGGAAAGTATTGTTTTCATGTCGATTTTTCGAAATCGAGTTTTCACCGGATCTATACGTTTTCAGACCCCCTGAACCCAAAAAACATGTTTTTAGCGATTGGTCTGTGTGTGTGTGTGTGTGCGCGCGCGCGCGTGCGTGCGTGTGTGTGAACAGAATATCTCAAGCTAATCTATGAATATCTCAACAATAACTCAACTTAAGTTACATACCACTACCGGACCCGACACAAACATTTTCATCAAAATCGGTCAACCGGAAGTAGTTTATTCGTGTAATTTTTCACTTTTTTCGATTTTATCAAAAACTGGTCCTACGATTTTTTTAAAAATCGCCTGGTTTACTCAATTGTTTATTCTCTACAAGATAAGGTAGGCGCCATGTTTGCTGAAATTCTTGGTGAGGGTGTTTTCTCGTAAAAATGTTGTTTTTTTAAGATTACGGCTTTAATATGCATTTTAGCGCAACAATTTATATAATAAAAATTGTAGAAAATTTAAAATCCTACAACTTTTATTTGTAACAATTTTTTGTATAACTCTTAGTTTAACGGTAATTTGCGATTTTCTGTTTTTTTCTCACGAAAATGTGTGAAAAATTGATTTTTTTAAGATTTCGGCCTTGGTATGCATTTTACGACAAAAGTGTATATAATTAAATAGAAAATTAAACGATCTACACTTTTATTAAGAGCATTTTTCTCCACGGAGCCTAGTTTAGTGAGAAAGAGTGATTTTCCGTATTTTTAAGTCAAACTGAGGTCGATTTTCATTTTGGGTCTTACACTCATGATTACAATTAGGTTATGCTTATTGACGTTAGTTTTTTATTTCTAATGTTTTATTACTAATGTTAGGATTATTGTTTATTATTTGCATAGGCAAGAGAAAGTTGTGTGAGTGTTTTACACCAGATTTTTAAACATATACAGGGTGATTCATGAAGTTCTCCCCCCACTTCTACAGCACATTGTACTAGTAAAAATAATGAAAAAATGTTATATAAACATAGGTCCGAAAACGCTTCGTTAGCGAGTTACAGCTAGCGAAAGTTTCGCCTGGATTTCAGTTCACCAGGTGAAATGAGGTCTTCCTGGAATTGTGGTAAGGTAGATTAAGGGGCGAATTCAATCATTTCTTATGGTTTTTGATCTGATAAATTGAATAAAACAGGTCCCAGAACTGTAAGTTAAATAGTTTTTGAGAAAACCAGTGTCAAATGCAAAAAATGGAGTGAAAAACTTATTTTTTCATCTTTGGGCAAGGATAACTGTGTTATTTCACCAAGAAACAGTTAAAATTTTTCAATAAAACATGTAGAAAATTTTATTCTGAACAAACCGGTGTAAATTAAGTACACAGAAAGCGAATAGATGTTTGATTAAATGAGTTTTTATTCATAAGAGTACAAAGTAAAATTAACCGGAAAAACTAAAATGAAAAAATGTGTTTTTTTTTCACTCCATTTTTTTGCACTTGACACTGGTTTTCTCAAAAACTATTCGCTTTCTGTGTACTTTATTTACACCGGTTTGTTCAGAATAAAATTTTCTACATGTTTTATTGAAAAATTTTAACTGTTTCTTGGTGAAATAACACAGTTATCCTTGCCCAGAGATGAAAAAATAAGTTTTTCACTCCATTTTTTGCATTTGACACTGGTTTTCTTAAAAACTATTTAACTTACAGATCTGGGACCTGTTTTATTCAATTTATCAGATCAAAAACCATAAGAAATGATTGAATTCGCCCCTTAATCTACCTTACCACAATTCCAGGAAGACCTCATTTCACCTGGTGAACTGAAATCCAGGCGAAACTTTCGCTAGCTGTAACTCGCTAACGAAGCGTTTTCGGACCTATGTTTATATAACATTTTTTCATTATTTTTACTAGTACAATGTGCTGTAGAAGTGGGGGGAGAACTTCATGAATCACCCTGTTTATTTACGCAGTTTGTGACGTTCTTGGAGATGTGCCGTGTACCATTGACTTGGATCGAATGGAGGACTGGACCGTTGTTACAATCGGTTTTATTCTTTTAATTGATTCTTTTAAAAATTCCATTTGTTGGTTTCAAAACCATTGTGTTGTTGAATTCAGTTTTTTAATTAATTTATATCTTGATATTATCTTAGTTTCCTTTTATAAAATTCATTTAATTGAAATTATTTATTAAAATATATACATTCATTTGTTTTTTGAGTAGCTTCACTTTCATTAAGTTGAACTATCTGACTTCTGCAATTATTAATTACATTAAATATATCTTATTAAATTTTAGTTTCATGTATTTAATTCTTGCCATAAAATATTAAGATAGTAACTGAAAATTATTTATCTTGATGTTTAGTTATTCATTATTATTTTAAATATTTCTTTGAAAATTCAAAAATTGACTTTTACTCTTGTCATTAACCCACCGGGTTGGTCTAGAGGTGAAGTCGTCGCAAAAATCAGCTGTTTAACAGCTGATTTTCGGAGACGAAGGTTCCTGGTTCAAATCCTAGTAAAGGTAGTTACTTTTATACGGGGTTGAGTGCTAGACAGTGGTTACCGGTGTACTTTGATGGTTGGGGTTCAATTAACCATACTCTCTCAGGAATGGTCGACCTGGGTCTGTACAAGACTACACCTCATTTACACGTCATACACATCATCCTCATCTCATTGGGTCATGGGGTTGCTTATTGTTCTGAATTGAACAGATTGCAACGTCCACAAATTAGGGATTTAAAAAACACTCTTGTCATTTGATCAACGATATACTATGTTTAATAGATTGCTATTCTACACCGTCTTATGGGCATTCTTCTTAAAATCCTCCATGATAATTTTAGTTTCATCCATCCTCTTCAGTATCGTATAGTTTCTTACGTGGTCCATCTTTGAAACTCTACAATCCTTTCTTACGAAATCCATTTGTGTAGCTAATACTTTCTTTTTATTTCTTTCAGTCAACTCCCATGTCTCAGCACTACAGGTAAGCGCACATTCTTCTGTATTGCATTTCCTATTCTTCTTTTTGTCCCTTTTCGGATCACTTTAGACCACAACACTGGATACTGCATCAACTCCTGGAAAACTCCTTCCTTTTTACTTTCTCTTGCCTATATGAATATATAGGAAGGAAAGTATTGTTTTCATGTCGATTTTTCGAAATCAAATTTTCACCGGATCTATACGTTTTCAGACCCCCTGAACCCAAAAAACATGTTTTAGCAATTGGTCTGTGGGTGTGAGCGCGCGCGCGTGTGTGTGTGTGTGTACAAAATATCTCAAGAACGGAACATTGTACAAACTTGAAACTTGAAACTTAAGTTACATACAACTACCGGACCCGACACGAACATTTTCATCAAAATCGGTCAACTGGAAGTAGTAGTTTATTCGTATAATTTTTCACTTTTTTGCGATTTTCTCAAAAACTGGTCCTACGATTTTTTTAAAAATCGCCTGGTTTACTAAATTTTTTATGCTCTACAAGATAGGGTAGTCGCCATGTTTGCTGAAATTCTGCGTGAGGCTGTTTTTACTTAAAAACATTTTCTTTTTAAGATTGCGGCTTTAATATGCATTTTAGCGCAAAACGTTATATAATAAAAGTTGTAGAGAATGTAAAATTCTACAACTTTTACTTCAAACATTTTTTTGTATAACGTTTAGTTTAGCGGTAATTAGCAATTTTCTGTTTTTTTCTCACGAAAACTTGTGAAAAATTGATTTTTTTAAGATTTCGGCTTTAGTACGCATTTTACGACAAAAGTGTATAAAATAAAATGTATAGGAAATGAAGAGATCTACAACTTTTATTGTAAGCATTTTTTTGTACAGTGCCTAGTTTAGCGTGAAAGCGTGATTTTCCGTATTTTTAAGCCAAACTGAGGTCGATTTTAATTTTACGTATTTCACTAATGTTTTTTGAGGTTAGTTTTTTGTTCATTTCTAATGTTTTATTACTAATGTTAGGTTTATTGTTAATTATTTGCATTGGCAAGAGAAAGTTGTGTGAGTGTTTCACACCAGATTTTTATAATTATGTTCTCAATTTTCCGTTGACTTAGGCTACGCTCTTTTTACTAAGCAACATTCCCAGGTATCTACACTCCAATGCCGGCCGCATTGGCGAAGTTGGTAACGTGCTCGCCTCTCATCATGCGGTCTTGGGTTCGAATTCCATTCAGGCACGGCATCTTTTCATACGTTACAAAAAATTCATTTCATCCTTCACCGTCTGCATTAGCAGTAATTGCAGAACAGTCGGACGTTAAACCAAAAAAAAAAAAAAAAAAAAAAAAAAAATACACTCTTTACATGATTCACCAATTTTTACTTTCTCTTGCCTATATGAATATATAGGAAGGAAAGTATTGTTTTCATGTCGATTTTAAGAAATCGAGTTTTCACCGGATCTACACGTTTTCAGACCCCCTGAGCCCAAAAAAACATGTTTTTAGTGATTTAACTAAATTTTTTATGCTCTACAAGATAGGGTAGGGGTCATGTTTGCTGAAGTTCTTGGTGAGGCTGTTTTCACGTAAAATATATGTTTTTTTTAAGATTACGGCTTTATAATGCATTTTAGCGCAAAAATTTATATAGACCTAATTAAAGTCGTAGAGAATTTAAAATCCTACAACTTTTATTTCAAACATTTTTTTATGGCGCTAAGATTAGCGGTAATTTGCGAATTTCGGTTTTTTCTCACGAAAACGAGTGAAAAATGGATTATTTTAAGATTTCGTCCTTAGTATGCATTTTACGACAAAAAAGTATGAATCAAATTTATAGGAAATTAAAAGATCTACAACTTTTATTCATAGCATTTTTCTTTACAGAGCCTAGTTTAGCGTGAAAGAGTGATTTTCCGTATTTTTAAGCCAAAATGAGATCGATTTTCATTTCGCGTCTTTCACTCATGATTAAAATAAGGTTATGTTTTTTAGGTTAGTTTTTGGTTTATTTATAATGTTTTATTACTAATTGTAGGTTATATTGGTCATTATATGCATTGGCAAGCGAAAAATGTGTGAGTGTTTCACGCCAGATTTTTAATTTTATTTGTCTTATATACAGTAAGAAAAGTGTTGTTTTTAAGTATAATTTTTTGTAGAAATTGAGTTTTCACCGGATATACACGTTTTCAGACCACGTGAACACAAAAAAACGTTTTTAGGATTGGTCTGTGTGTGTGTGTGTGTGTGTGTGTGTGTGTGCGCGCGCGCGCGTGTGTGTGTGTGTATGTGTGTGTGTGTGTGTTTACAAAATATCTCAAGAACGGAATATCGTACGAAGTTGAAACTATGAACTTTAATTAGGTACCATTAGGGACGCGACTCAGTTTTTTCATCGAAATTGGTCAACAGGAAGTTGTATTTATTCGTGTATTTTATAGGAAGTAGTTTATTAGTGTAATTTTTCAGTTTTTCCGATTTTCTCAAAAACGGCTCCTACAATTTTCTTTTTAAATCGCTTCATTTACTTCATTTTTTAAATTTTGTTTTTAGGGAAGCTCCCAAACTCCCCTACACCCCGCCGTCTTCACCCACTACTATGGCTGGTCGCAAGGATGCGAGGTGGTACAGTAGAACAGCAATAGAATATCGCCGCAGTATACTGCACCATTGTAACTTAACATTATCATTCTTTCTTCTCTAGAAAACAGTCACCCGCCGAGCCCAACGTACACCACATACACACGAATAACATAAAAACACAAAAACATAAAAATCTGGTGTAAAACACTCACACAACTTTCTCTTGCCAATGCAAATAATTAACAAAAAAACTAACATTAGTAATAAACAAAAAACTAACCTCAATAAACATAACCTAATTTTAATCATGAGTGACGGACGCAAAATGAAGATCGATCTCAGTTTGCCTTAAAAATACGGAAAATCACTCTTTCACGCTAAAGTAGGCTCTGTAGAGAAAAATGCTCTAAATAAAAGTTGTAGATCTTTAAATTGCCTATAAATTTAATTATGTATACTTTTGTCATAAAATGCATACTAAGGCCGAAATCTTAAAAAAATCGAATTTTCACACGTTTTCCTGAGAAAAAACCGAAAATTGCTAATTACCGCTAAACTAAGCGTTATAAAAAAAAATGTTTGAAATAAAAGTTGTAGAATTTTAAATTCTCTACAGCTTTTATTATATAAATTTTTGTTCTAAAATGTATATTAAAGCCGTAATATTAAAAAAACCATTTCGTTACGTGAAAACAGCCTCACCAAGAATTTCAGCAAACATGGCGCCTACCCTATCTTGTAGAGCATTAAAAAATTGAGTAAACCAGGCGATTTTGATAAAAAACGTAGGACCAGTTTTTGAGAAAATCGCAAAAAAAAGAAAAATTACACGAATAAACTACTACTTCCGGTTGACCGATTTTGATGAAAATGTTCGTGTCGGGTCAGGTAGTAATATGTAACTTAAGTTTCAAGTTAGAAGTACGTACGATGTTCCGTTCTTGAGATATTTTGTATACACACACACACACACACACACACACAGACCAATCGCTAGAAACATGTTTTTTGGGTTCAGTGGATCTGAAAACGTGTAGATCCGGTGAAGAGTGTATTTGTTAAAATTGACATGAAAACAATACTTTTCTTCCTATCTATTCATATAGGCAAGAGAAAGTAAAAATACATAAAACAACATAAAGATCACGCAGTATTAACAGCCTTCTTTCACAGTATTCTGTATAGTTTTTCTTTAATTTTACAATCTCTGTGAAACAGATCTACCTCTCCATTTATTTCATTGGCTGTAGCTATACATCTATTATGGAGTTTATTATAACCCTATGAAAAATGTACCTTGTTTTGCATCAGTCTTTCGACTGGTTTGATCCAGTTCTTCAAGCTTTTCTGCCTTGCGCAAGTCGTTTCATACTATATACATTCAATAAACTATGTCAGCACCCTACATCTTTTGTAATTTGCTTTAAATATGTTAACCTTTGCCTCCCCCTACAATTCACTCCCTGAATATGCCCCACTAGTCTATCCCTTCTTCTGGTAAGATGTTTCCATATACTTTTTCTTTCATCCACTCATCTAAGACCCTCTAAATTACTTATTTTGTCCACCTATGTACGAGGGTCGTTTGAAAAGTTCTTGCAAAGTCAGATATATGGCACTACTGGCGCATATCGAGCATATGTTTAGTTAGTAGCATCTGTTGGAAAAACACATCTGTAGTTTCAGCCAGATCGGTCTATTTCTTTGTGTTTGACTTTCTTTTTAATCGAGGAAGTCGAGTGATTTTCAAATAATGGATGAAAAAGAATTTCGTGTGAAGTGTTGCAAGGACGGTTTGCAGCTGTTTCAGAAGAATTCGCAGGACTTTAAGCGTCGTTTTGTCACTGTGGATGAAACATGGATACATCACTACACTCCTGAGACCAAAGAACAATCTAAACAGTGGGTTATGAAGGGGGAATCTGCGCCAAAAAAGGCGAAGACAGTTCCTTCGGCCGGAAAGATTATGGCAACTGTCTTTTGGGATTCACTAGGAATATTCTTCATCGATTATCTGGAAAAGGGTAAAACTATTACAGGTGCATATTATTCATCGTTATTGGACCGTTGAAAAACCGAGCTGCAAAAAAAACGCCCACGATTGCCCCACAAAAAAGTCCTTTTCCATCACGACAACGCACCAGCTCACGCCTCAGCAGTTGTGATCGCAAAATTAATGGAAATTGGGTTCCAACTAGTTTCACATCCCCTCTATTCTCCAGACTTGGGTCCCTCGGACTACTATTTGTTTCCCAATTTGAAGAAATGGCTAGCGGGAAAAAGATTTTATTCAAACGAAGACGTGATTGCAGGAACGAATGGCTATTTTTCAGACTTGGACAAATCCTATTATTCGGAAGGGATCAACAAACTAGAGCAGCGTTGGAAGAAGTGTATAAGCCTAAAAGTAGACTATGTCGAAAAATAAAAAAGTTTTACCCCAAACAATTAAGTAGTTTTTATTTTTGCACGGACTTTTCAAACGACCCTCGTAATCTTCAACATTTTCTTGTAACACCACATTTCAAAAGCTTCTATCCTCTTCCTTTCTACAGCCCATATCGTCCACGTTTCGTTTCCATATAATGCTGCACTCCAAACATAATGTTTTAAGCCATTTTTTTTACTTTCTCTTGCCTATATGAATATATAGGAAGGAAAGTATTGTTTTCATGTCGATTTTTCGAAATCGAGTTTTCACCGGATCTATACGTTTTCAGACCCCCTGAACCCAAAAAACATGTTTTTAGCGATTGGTCTGTGTGTGTGTGTCTGTGTGTGTGTGTGTGTCTGTGTGTGTGTGTGTGTGTCTGTGTGTGAACAGAATATCTCAAGAACGGAACGTCGTACGAACTTGAAACTTGAAACTTAAGTTACATACCACTACCGGACGCGACACGAACATTTTCATCAAAATCGGTCAACCGGAAGTAGTAGTTTATTCGTATAATTTTTCAGTTTTTTGCGATTTTCTCAAAAACTGTTCCTACGATTTTTTTTAAAATCGCCTATTTTACTCAATTTTTTATTCTCTACAAGATAGGGTAGGCGCCATGTTTGCTGAAATTCTCGGTGAGGCTGTTTTCACGTAAAAACGTTGTTTTTTTAAGATTACGGCTTTAATATAAATTTTAGCGCAAAAACTTATATAATAAAAGTTGTAGAGAATTTAAAAACCTACAACTTCTGTTTCAAACATTTTTTTGTATAACGCTTAGTTTAGCGGTAATTTGCGATTTTCTGTTTTTTTCTCACGAAAACGTGAGAAAAATCGATTTTTTTAACATTTCGGCCTTAGTATGCATTTACGACAAAAAAGTATATAATTTAATTTATAGAAAATTAAAAGATCTACAACTTTTATTTAAAGCATTTTTCTCTACAGAGCCTAGTTTAGAGAGAAAGAGTGATTTTCCGTATTTCTAAGCCAAACTGAGGTTGATTTTCATTTTGCGTCTTTCACTCATGATTAAAATTAGGTTATGTTTGTTGAGGTTAGTTTTTTGTTTATTTCTTATGTTTTATTACTAATGTTAGGTTTATTGTTAATTATTTGCACTGGCAAGAGAAAGTTGTGTGAGTGTTTCACACCAGATTTTTTAATCTGTAAATCAGTATTTGTAGTTAGTAAGGTGTTTTTCATTTCAAAGGTCCTTCTAGGTTTGAGCAATTCTACTTTTGATATAATTTGTGCTTCATCCTTTGTTATTTTACTCCCTAGATAGCCGGATTCCGTAACTTCCTGCATTTTTCGCTGCCTACTTTTAAATATAACATTGGCGGGATACAAAGTACAGTCTCTCTTTAACCATTTCTAAACTAGTCACTAACTACTGCCATTAAAAAATACTCAACTAGTCGTTAAATAATGCGTTGAATAATTAACATCTGGTGTGAAACTCTCACACGACTTTCTCTTACCCATGCAAATAATGAACAATGTAATCTAACGTTAGTAATAAAACATTAGAAATAAACAAAAAACTAACCTCAATTAACGTAACCTAATTTTAATCATGAGTGAATGATGCAAAATAAAAATCAACCTTCATTTGGCTTAAAAATACGGAAAATCACTCTTTCAAGCTAAACTAGCTCTGCAGAGGAAAATGCTTTAAATAATAGTTATAGTTCTTTTAATTTCCTATCAATTTGGTTATAATGCATTTTGACGTGAAATGCTTTCTAAGGCCGAAATCTTTAAAAAATCGTTTTGTTAACACGTTTTCGTGAGAAAGAAAAACCAGAAAATCGCTAATTACCGATAAACTAAGCGTTATAGAAAAAATGTTCGAATCAAAAGTTGTAGATTTTTAAATTGTCTACAACTTTTATTATATACCCTTTTGCGCTTAAATGTATATTAAGGCTGCAATCTTAAAAAGAACCGTTTTTTCTATGAGAGAACAACTTCTCCTAGAATTTCAGCAGACTTGGCGCCTACCCTATTATGTAGAGCATAAAAAATTTAGTAAAAGGCGATTTAAACAAAATAGGAGCCGTTTTTGAGAAAATCGCAAAAAAGTGAAAAATGAATCGAATAAACTACTACTTTCGGTTGATCAATTTTGATGAAAATGTTCGTGTCGGGTTCTCTAGTAGTACCTAACTTAAGTTTGAAGTTTCAACTTCGTACAATGTTCTTGAGATATTGTTCTTAAGATATTCTTGAGATATGTCCGTTCTTGAGATATTTTGTTCACACGCGCGCGCACACACACACACACACACACACACACACACACACACACAATCGCTAAAAACATGTTGTTGGGGTTCAGGGGATCTGAAAACGTGTAGATTCGGTGAAAACTCGATTTCAAAAAATCGACATAAAGCAATACGTTCCTTCCTACATATTTACATGTTGTTGTTTAGGTCATCAGCCAAAAAGCTGGTTTGAACCTGTAGAGGTTTTACTAAGTAAAACGAGGAGTGAGGTGGTATACCATTGCCTTCCTCACTGAGTGGAAAAGTACGCTTATCAGTATGCCAGGCCCTCTGAAAACCCACATATTTTCCACTCTCCAAATGACACTTTCACTTCATTCACCACAGGGTCTGGCTGTATAATCAAATCCATTACTTTCAGACGAGATAACTCTGATTAGTGTCTTTTACACCTCTACCTCTTCTGTTCTTAAATGATTCAGTCATTTAATTGGCTGACCATGTGATAAGAAACAGAACTATTTATTTTAGCCCAGCAAAAACAGATTGAGAGTAAATAATTTGACTCTCCACCTGTCTGTAATGGGCACACCGTATTATGTAGACAAAATTTATTATGTGCATAAAAAATTTAGTAAAAGGCGATTTAAAAAAAAATTGTAGGAGCCGTTTTTGAGAAAATCGCAAAAAAGTGAAAAATGAATCGAATAAACTACTTATTACTTCGGTTGACCGATTTTGATGAAAATGTTCGTGTCGGGTCCGGTAGTAGTATCTAACATATGTTTCAAGTTTCAAGTTCGTATGATGTTCCGTTCTTGACATATTTTGCGCGTACACACACACACACACGCGCGCGCGCGCGCGCACGCACACAGCCCAATTGCTAAAATCATGTTTTTTGGGTTCAGGGGGTCTGAAAACGTGTAGATCCGGTAAAAAATCGACTTTAAATTGGCGTAGTTGCTCGCCTCTCATCATGCGGTCTTGGGTTCGAATCCCATTCAGGCACGGCATTTTTTCATACGTTACAAAAAAAATCATTTCATCCTTCACCGTCTGCATTAGCAGTAATTGCTGAACAGTCGGAGGGTAAACCAAAAAATAAAAAATAAAAATAATTCCTTCTTCATTTTCATGTAAGCAAGAGAAAGTAAAAATGATGACATTTATTTTTTAAACACCAAGTCCGTTGGTGATATTAAAAATAATATGATGTATTAATAAGTAACCGCACTGTACATTATTTATAAACGATACGTAAGTGTGTAGTAGTGAAGAAGAAGAAGTGGATATGAATGGAATCTGTTGTAATAAAATTAAACTGAAACATTCTGCTCTGATTAATTTACATTGAGATTTATAATATGAATACTGTTACATATGGCCCCGACATCATACTTAGAAAGAAAACTGTCCATACACTCTTTTAACACTGTCAAATTGTTTCGCTTATTTAAAAAATGTCTTTTTAGTTCTTTTAAAACTATTTTATGAATATGATGACATAAGATTACTCTTTTTAAATCCTACACACTCTTTTATATATTTTATACTACTAGTGTACATTATTTTTTGGCTTGTAAATATTTCACCAACACTAGTGATGCCATCTCTATCCTAACTTAGTTTTAAATAAACTACTCACTTATTAGTTTGTGTCATTTTTTATGTTATGTTTTTTAATATCTTAATATATATTTTTTGAAAGATATTCTTAATGAAACGGATATATTTTTTAAGTAAATTAACCGAGATATATTTTTAAATATATATTATTTTTATTTTTAATTCATTCGTATTCAATAGGATTTTACTTTTTGCTAAAACTATTGATTTTTTCTTTCTCTTGCCTATACAGGTGGAGAGTCAAATTATTTACTCTCAATCTGTTCATTGCTGGGCTAAAATAAATATTTCTGTTTCTTACCACATGGTCAGCCAATTAAATTACTGAATCATTTAAGAACAGAAGAGGTAGAGGTGTAAAAGACACTAATCAGAGTTATCTCCTCTGCAAGTAATGAATTTCATTATACAGCCAGACCCTGTGGTGAATGAAGTGAAGGTGTCATATGCAGAGTGGAAAATAAGTGCTTTTCAGAGGGCCTGGCATACTGAAAGCGTTCTTTTCCACTCAGTGAGGAAGGCACCTGTAAACCACCTCACTCCTCGTTTTACTTTGTAAAACCTCTAGAGGTTCAAACCTGCCTTTCGGCTGATGACCTAAACAAACAACAACATATGAATATATAGGAAGGAAAGTATTGTTTTCATGTCGATAATTCGAAATCGAGTTTTCACCGGCTACACACGTTTTCAGACCCCCTAAACCCAAAAAAACAACATGTTTCTAGTAATTGGTCTGTGTGTGTGTGTGTGTGTGTGTGTGCGTGTGTGTGTGCGTGTGTGTGTGTGTGTGTGTGTGTGTGTGTGTGTGTGTGTGTGTGTGTGTGTGTGTGTGTGTGTGTGTGTGAGTGCGAGGGCGTGTTCGTGCGTGCGTGCGTGTGTGTGTGTGTGTGTGTGTGTGTGTGTGTGTGTGTGTGTGTGTGTGTGTGTGTGTGTGTGTGTGTGTGTGTGTGTGTGTGTGTGTGTGTGTGTGTGTGTGTGTGAACAGAATATCTCAAGAACGGAAGATCGTATTAACTTGAAACTTAAGTTACATACCACTACCGGACCCGACATGAACTTTTCCATTAAAATCGGTCAACCGGAAGTAGTCGTTTAGACTTTTAAAATCCCCTGGTTTACCAAATTTTTTGTGCTGTACAAGATAGGGTAGGCCCCATGTTTGCTGAAATTCTTGGTGCGGCTGTTTTCACGTAAAAAAGTTGTTTTTTAAGATTACGGCTTTAATAGGCTTTTGCGAAAAAATTATATAATAAAAAATGTAGAGAATTTAAAAACCTACAACTTTTATTTCGAACATTTCTTTTTGTATAACGCTTAGTTTAGCGGTAATTAGCGATTTTCTGTTTTTTTTCCTAACGAAAAACGTGTAAAAAAAAACTTTTTTTTTTAAACAATTTCAGCCTTAGCATTTTACGACAAATGTATATAATCAAATTTATAGGCAATTTAAAGATCTACAACTGTTATTTAGAGAATTTTTCTCTACAGAGCCTAGTCTAACCTGAAAGAGTGATTTTCCGCATTTTTAAACCAAAATGAGGTCGATTTTCATTTTGCGTCTTTCACTCATGATTAAAATAAGGTTATATTTATTGAGGTTAGTTTTTTGTTTATGTCTAATGTTTTATTACTAATGTTAGGTTATATTGGTCATGATTTACATTTGCAAGAGAAAGTTGCGTGAGTATTTCACACCAGATTTTTTTCGGTTTTATCCGGTGGTATTTCTGTTTCATTAAATAAAATTATTACTCATTTAAACAGGTGTTTTGTACTACGTAGTTTTTTTTATGTGGAGTAAATAACTTTAAAATGATGAAAAATAAAACACAAATCTAAGGACGATTTCATAAACATGATTATGTTTACATGGACATTTTTAATCAAGTTGAACGTTTACCTTCGTTACAGTTTACGTTATGCTTGAAATGCGGCTTTAACATGCATTTTACCGCAACAATTTATAATAAAAGTTGTAGAGAATTTAAAATTCTACAACTTTTATTTCAAACATTTTTTCGTATAAAGCTTAGTTTAGCGGTAATTAGCGATTTTTGGTTTTTTTTCTCACGAAAACGTGTGAAAAATCGATTTTTTCTTAAGATTTCAGCCTTAGTATGCATTTTACGACAAAGTATATATAATCAAATTCATAGGAAATAAAAATATCTACAACTTTTATTTAGAGCAATTTTCTCTATATAGCCTAGTTTGTCAAATTATTTACACTCAATCTGTTAGTTGCAGGGCTAAAATAAATAGTTCAGTTTCTTGTCACATGGTCAGCCAATTAAATGACTGAATCATTTATGAACAGAAGAGGTAGAGGTGTAAAAGACACTAATCAGAGTTATCTCCTCTGAAAGTAATGAATTTCATTATACAGCCAGACCCTGTGGTGAATGAAGTAAAGGTGTCATTTGCAGAGTGGAAAATTTGTGGTTTTCAGAGGGCCCGGCATGCTGATAAGTGTACTTTTCCATTCAGTGAGTAAGGCAATGGTAAACCACCTCACTTCTCGTTTTACTTAGTAAAACCTCTACAGGTTCAAACCAGCCTTTCGGCTGATGACCTAAACAACAACAGCCTAGTTTAGCGTGAAAGAGTGATGTTCCGTATTTTTAAGCCAAAATGAGGTCGATTTTCATTTGGCGTCTTTCACTCATGATTAAAATAAGGTTATGTTTTTTGAGGTTAGTTTTTAGTTTATTTCTAATATTTTATTACTAATGTTAGGTTATATTGGTCATGTTTTTCATTGGCAAGTGCAAATTGTGTGAGTGTTTCACACCAGATTTTTTCGTTTTTATCCGGTAGCATTTCTGTTTCATTAAATAAAATTATTACTCATTTAAACAGGTGTTTTGTACTGCGTAGTATTTTTCATGTGAAGTAAATAACTTTGAAATTATGAAAAAAAAGCACAAAATGTAAGGACGATTTCATAAAAATGATTTTGTTTACATGGACATTTTTAATCACGTTGAACGTTTACCTTCGTTACAGTTTACGTTATGCTTGAAATTCGTTCTTAAATTTTTTTGCGTAACGTTACCTTAACTTTTAATACGGATTTATCTGTGATGTAGTATAAAGTGCGGTGACTTTTATGAATCATTTGAATTGAGGTACCGCTTCAACGCCGTTAAAAATGTTAATATTTTATTTTATTTATTATTTTTTCTTAATTAATCTTTTTTTATCATTTAAATATTGTTAACCATTCGGAACAATATAAATATGTTTCTTTTTACATTCCCACCTGTTCTATTTATGGTTTATATAAACATTTTAAAGCTAATTTTTAAAAAAATTTTGTTTTTTTTACTTGCTGTTGCCTATATGAATTTAGGAAAGTATTGTTGCATGTCGATTTTTAGAAATAGAGTTTTCACCGGATCTATACGTTTTCAGACCCCCTGAACCCAAAAAACATGTTTTAGCGATTGGTCTGTGTGTGTGTGTGTATACAAAATATCTCAAGAACGGAACATCGTACGAACTTCAAACTTGAAACTTACGTTACATACCACTACCGGACCCGACACGAACATTTTCATCAAAATCAGTCAACCGGAAGTAGTAGTTTATTCGTGTAATTTTTCACTTTTTTGCGATTTTCTCAAAAACTGGTTCTACGATTTTTTTTAAAATCGCCTGGTTTACTACATTTTTTATGCTCTCCAAGATAGGGTAGGCGCCATGTTTGCTGAAATTCTGCGTGAGGCTGTTTTTACGTAAAAACATTTTCTTTTTCAGATTGCGGCTTTAATATGCATTTTAGCGCAAAACGTTATATAGGTAATAAAAGTTGTAGAGAATGTAAAATTCTACAACTTTTATTTGAAACATTTTTTTGTATAACGCTTAGTTTAGCGGTAATTAGCAATTTTCTGTTTTTTTCTCACGAAAACGTGTGAAAAATCGATTTTTTTAAGATTTCGGTCTTAGTATGCATTTTACGACAATAGTGTATAAAAATAAAATTCATAGGAAATTAAGAGATCTACAACTTTTATTTTAAGCATTTTTTTGTACATTGCCTAGTTTAGCGTGAAAGAGTGATTTTCCATATTTTTAAGCCAACCAGGTCGATTTTCATTTTGCGTCTTTCACTCATGATTAAAATAAGGTTATGTTTTTGAGGTTAGTTTCTAGTTTATTTCTAATGTTTTATTACTAATGTTAGGTTTATTGTTAATTATTTTCATTGGCAAGAGAAAGTTGTGTGAGTGTTTCACATCAGATTTTTCACTTTGTTGTGATTTTCTCTAAAATGGCTCATACGATTTTTACTTTCTCTTGCCTATATGAATATATATAGGAAGGAAAGTGTTGTTTTCAAATCGAATTTTCGAAATCGAGTTTTCATCGGATCTACACGTTTTCAGACCCCCTGAACCCAAAAAAACTAATCAATTTTATAGGAAATAAAAAGATCTACAACTTTTATTTGTAGAATTTTTGTCTACAGAGCCTAGTTTAGCGTGAAAAAGTGATTTTCGGTTTTTTTTAAAGCCAAACTGAGGTTAATTTTCTCTTTACTTCTTTCACTCATGATTAAAATAAAGTTATGTTTTTTGCGGTTAGTTTTTTATTTATTTCTAATGTTTTTTTACTAATGTTAATTTATATATTACGTCATTATTTGCATTGGCAAGAGAAAGTTCTGTGAGTGTTTCATACCAGATTTTTTTTAATATAGTTATCATTTCCAATAATATTTTAAACAATGATAACCAAAGAAGTTATTTCTTATTGTTTAATATTATGAACGCCCAACACAATATATTTATTAAGTACAATAGTTCAGTGATAGGTTAATACATAAATACAGTATTGATAAATCAAATAGATTATGTAGAATGCATCTTGGCAGGGGGAGTTAAATGATGTTTTTTCTTACTTATAGAATTAAACTATAAAATACAAAACGTTTATGAAAGCTGTAATATTGTCTATTGTAACGTCTTTATTCACAGAACCTTTAATTTACACTTATAAGATTATTTTATCTATATTTATTTATTTATTTATATTATTATTGTCGTAGATTTTAAGTTTATTTCTAAGATATATCATCTGTGTAGTTATTTTATTATTTCTTACAAAAAAAAATTAATAAATTAATTTGTTCATTGTAATGTCGAAGCCTTCTGAAATAATCTACGTTATAAAATTACCGAGTAGGTATTTAATTTGTCATAAATAATTTATTTTATGTTTTTCCTTTTAAATTAACAGTCGTATTTGATTGAGGTAGGTTGCTAAACTCAGTGAATTAAAAAGTATATTTTTCAAGAAAATCATTTTGTTTTTCCTATGTTGTTGTTTAGGTCATCAGCCAAAAGGCTGGTTTGAACCTGTAGAGGTTTTACTAAGTAAAACGAGGAGTGAGGTGGTTTACCATTGCCTTCCTCACCGAGTGGAAAAGTACGCTTATCAGCATGCCGGGCCCTCTGAAAAGCACATATTTTCCACTCTGCAAATGACACCTTCACTTCGTTCACCACAGGGTCTGGCTGTATAATGAAATTCATTACTTTCAGAGAAGATAACTCTGATTAGTGTCTGTTACACCTCTACCTCTTCTGTTCTTAAATGATTCAGTCATTCAACTGGCTGACCATGTGATAAGAAACAGAACTATTTATTTTAGCCCTGCAACGAACAGATTGAGTGTAAAAATTTGACACTCCACCTGTCTGTTATGGGCAGGTTTTTCCTATACAAAATATTAAAGAAAAAATATTAAAATATTAATATTATACCGGCCGCATTGGCGCTGTTGGTAACGTGCTCACCTCTCATCACGCGGTCCTGGGTTCGAATCCCACTCAAGCACAGCATATTTTCATACGTTACAAAAAATCATTTCATTCTCCATTGTACAATAGTTACTCCCCAACGTCGTCGCTAATGACCTCAGTAGTTGATGCGACGTTAAATAAATAAATAAATAAAAAAGAAAAATAGTTTGACTTCTAAACATTAATTTGTTCTTTCTCTTTGTAATGTGCCCCAGTTCCAAATAATTAACTGCCCTAAATTTAAGCTAGCCAAAAATGGAGTTAAATTTAAAAAAATAGAATTTTAAGATTATGCCGAGAAAAACAAAATTTAATCTTTAGAATAAGATACAAAAATGAGATTTTACTTAGTAATACATTAAATATACAGGGTGATTCATGAAGTTCTCCCCCCACTTCTACAGCACATTGTACTAGTAAAAATAATGAAAAAATGTTATATAAACATAGGTCCGAAAACGCTTCGTTAGCGAGTTACAGCTAGCGAAAGTTTCGCCTGGATTTCAGTTCACCAGGTGAAATGAGGTCTTCCTGGAATTGTGGTAAGGTAGATTAAGGGGCGAATTCAATCATTTCTTATGGTTTTTGATCTGATAAATTGAATAAAACAGGTCCCAGAACTGTAAGTTAAATAGTTTTTGAGAAAACCAGTGTCAAATGCAAAAAATGGAGTGAAAATCACATTTTTTCATCTTTGGGCAAGAATAACTTTGTTATTTCACCAAGAAACAGTTAAAATTTTTCAATAAAAAATGTAGAAAATTTTATTCTGAACAAACCGGTGTAAATAAAGTACACAGAAAGCGAATAGTTTTTGAGAAAACCAGTGTCAAATGCAAAAAAATGGAGTGAAAAAAACACATTTTTTCATTTTAGTTTTTCCGGTTAATTTTACTTTGTACTCTTATGAATAAAAACTCATTTAATCAAACATCTATTCGCTTTCTGTGTACTTAATTTACACCGGTTTGTTCAAAATAAAATTTTCTACATGTTTTATTGAAAAATTTTAACTGTTTCTTGGTGAAATAACACAGTTATCCTTGCCCAAAGATGAAAAAATAAGTTTTTCACTCCATTTTTTGCATTTGACACTGGTTTTCTTAAAAACTATTTAACTTACAGATCTGGGACCTGTTTTATTCAATTTATCAGATCAAAAACCATAAGAAATGATTGAATTTGCCCCTTAATCTACCTTACCACAATTCCAGGAAGACCTCATTTCACCTGGTGAACTGAAATCCAGGCGAAACTTTCGCTAGCTGTAACTCGCTAACGAAGCGTTTTCGGACCTATGTTTATATAACATTTTTTCATTATTTTTACTAGTACAATGTGCTGTAGAAGTGGGGGGAGAACTTCATGAATCACCCTGTATTTATTAAATGATTTATAATTTGATTCCTTTCCTTTTTTTAAGTAATATTAATTTAACAGATTTTTTTTTTTTGATTTTTTTTGTTATCCCTAATTTGTGTACGTTGCAATCTGTTCAATTCAGAACAATAAGCAATCCCATGACCCAATGAGATGAGGATGATATGTATGACGTGTAAATGAGGCGTAGTCTTGTACAGACTCAGGTCGACCATTCCTGAGAGAATATGGTTGATTGAACCCCAACCATCAAAGTACACCGGCAACCACTGTCTAGTATTCAAACCCGTATAAAAGTAACTACCTTTACTAGGATTTGAACCAGGAACCTTCGTCTCCGAAAATCAGCTGTTAAACAGCTGATTTTGGCGACGAATTTACCTCTAGACCCACCCGGTGGGTTAACAGATCTTAAAGTTTATATCGTTTATTTTAAAATTAATAGGTTTTACCGCAATGATTGTCCATGCTGTTAACTTTTGATCGTAGGTATTGTTGTTATGTTGGAGGTTCTTGGTTCATGTACTCTTCTTGATGATCTGAGACCATCCTCAAATATAAAATGGTTTCGTTGATTTATATATTCAACAACTCCATTAACCTTCGATGTTCCATTTTTCCTTCACTCGCGCATTTATATTTATTAATTGTAATCTCATTGGTTGAAATTTAACCGTTCATTTTATTTTAACCTTTTTGAACATGTAGCCGAATTCAAACACAGTTGATTTACACTGTTTATTTTTTTAAATTTTTATCACTTTGGATTTACTGTTTATCATGTTTGAAAGATATATATATATATATAATATTTAAATAGTCATTAAAAAATCTACATAATTTTTGTTCATCATAGACAAGGAAACAAGCTTAAAACATCATTATAAATCACACACATAGTATAATTTAGGTTGGTACCATTACCTGCTATACCATATTGGGAAGGAAAGTATCATGTCGATATTTTAAAATCGTGTTTTTACCGGAAATAGGCTTACCAGACCGTTCTAAGCCCAAAAATCTGGTGTGAAACACTCACACAACTTTCTCTTGCCAATGCAAATAATTAACAATAAACCTAACATTAGTATTAAAACATTAGAAATGAACAAAAACTAACCTCAAAAACATAACCTTATTTTAATCATGAGTGAATGACGCAAAATGACAATCGAACTCAGTTTGGCTTAAAAATACGTAAAATCACGCTTTCACGCTAAACTAGGCTCTGTAGAGAAAAATGCTCTAAACAAAAGTTGTAGATCTTTTAATTTTCTATAAATTTAATTATATACACTTTTGTCGTAAAATGCATACTAAGACCGAAATGTTAAAAAAATCGATTTTTCTCACGTTTTCGTGAGAAAAAAACAGAAAATCGCAAATTACCGCTAAACTAAGCGTTATACAAAAAAATGTTTGAAACAGAAGTTGTAGGTCTTTAAATTCTCTACAACTTTTATTATATAAGTTTTTGCGCTAAAATTTATATTTAAGCCGTAATCTTAAAAAAACAACGTTTTTACGTGAAAACAGCCTCACCGAGAATTTCAGCAAACATGGCGCCTACCCTATCTTGTAGAGAATAAAAAATTGAGTAAAATAGGCGATTTTAAAAAAAATCGTAGGACCAGTTTTTGAGAAAATCGCACAAAACTGAAAAATTATACGAATAAACTACTACTTCCGGTTGACCGATTTTGATGAAAATGTTCGTGTCGCGTCCGGTAGTGGTATGTAACTTAAGGTTCAAGTTTCAAGTTCGTACGATGTTCCGTTCTTGAGATATTCTGTTCACACACAGACCCACACACACACACACACACACACAGACACACACACACACACACACACACACACACACACACACACACACAGACCAATCGCTAAAAACATGTTTTTTGGGTTCAGGGGGTCTGAAAACGTATAGATCCGGTGAAAACTCGATTTCTTAAAATCGACATGAAAACAATACTTTCCTTCCTATATATTCATATAGGCAAGAGAAAGTAAAAAACCTGTTTTAGGGTTTGTTATGGATGTGTAAAAAAAACTCAAGAATGGAATGTGTTCTCGAAGTTGAAACTTAAACTTAGGTACCACTTGGAGCCCCAACACAAATATTTTCATAAAAAATAGCTTTGATGTATGGTTACAGTGCAGAAAAATGAAATTTATATGAGAGAATAACGAAACGTTTAAAGATTGTTCAGGAAAATGGAAAATTCATGTGGGAATGTTGTGGCACAAGAAGACCTATAAATAGATCCATCAAAAGACAAGTTGCCCATAACAGACAGGTGGATTGTCAAATTATTTACACTCAATCTGTTAGTTACAGGGCTAAAATAAATAGTTATGTTTCTTATCACATGGTCAGCCAATTAAATGACTGAATCATTTAAGAGCAAAAGAGGTAGAGGTGTAAAAGACACTAATCAGAGTTATCTCGTCTGAAAGTAATGGATTTTGTTATACAGCCAGACCCTGTGGTGAATGAAGTGAAAGTGTCATTTGCAGAGTGGAAAATATATGCTTTTCAGAGGGCCCGGCATGCTGATAAATGTACTTTTCCACTCAGTGAGGAAGGCAATGGTAAACCACCTCACTCCTCGATTTACTTAGTAAAACCTCTACAGGTTCAAACCAGCCTTTTGGCTGATGACCTAAACAACACAAAAGACAAGAGAGAGAGAGACATTGCAGATGTTTAGCAATGTGCTAAATTCGTTACCTACTTAAAGCCTGATTTTCGTAAGAAGAGCTCTCTGGGCAAACGTGCGTCTGCATTAGTATAGTCTTGTATGTACTGCAATAGTGCAGCGTATATTATCAACAATGGAACAGCATGCCTACACATCAGCCTCTCTTAGTTTGCTCCTAATGTAAACAAATAATGACGTCACTGAGCATGCGCATTGTATCAAAATGTGTACACGCTGATTAAAAAGTAACAACAAAATACTTTCAAAAGTATTTAAATACAAAATACTTTTATAAGTTTTTTTTAAATGAAATTGTTAGGCCTACATCATATCATGACTGATATTTTTAGTACTTTAAGTACTTATAATTTAAAAAATAGTTAACTTAATAGGAATACAACATCCGTAAACTCGCAGATTCTAGCGTGCACACTGTAGTAGCTGGCTTTGGTTTGTAAGCCTCGCCGGAGTGGAATGAGGTGGAAGCGGATGGGTGAAATAAAATACGCTCCTCAGTATTTTAATTAAAAATTTAATTATTTAAAAAGAAAAACAAATTGGTCCAGGATCCCCTTTTTCTTACTACTAAGTGGCGTCCCAATACTACGCTTCAATTACAGGTTTAATTATTTAAAATAAAATAAAAATTGGTCCAGGACCCCCTTTTTCTTACTACTAAGTGGCGTCCCAATACTACGCTTCAATTACAGGTTAATTATTTAAAATAAAATAAAAATTGGTCCAGGACCCCCTTTTTCTTACTACTAAGTGGCGTCCCAATACTACGCTTCAATTACAGGTTTAATTATTTAAAATTACAAAAAAATAATAAAATTGGTCTAGGACCTCCCTTAATTGACTACCTAATGTAACCCTTACTCCTCATCTAAACTTAACCTATTACCACTTACAGACTATATGTCGATCGTGCATATTCCGGAAAGGGCTGCCGGCACAGATACTTCAAACCTCAGAGGGAGGTCAGCCTAAATTAGTGCCTTGGGCGCTTTTACCGCCATTTCCGGAAGACCACTGCAGGATCGACCACTTAAATACTAAGTACATAATCGCTAAGTGCGGGGCGAGTCAGAATTCCAGGAAATCCCACTATGCATCTATATAATATAACCACTCACCCATCTGGCAAGCCACGACGACCAACATCACCAACCCGAAATGAGCGATCACCCTCATTCCACCAAATGAGCACCGGACAAAAATATTCTCACAATCCACTCAATAAAATAGAACTAAACTCATGAATTACACTAATTCGGTCCCACACGGACGCGGCATACATGTATCACACATTACACATTACACATAAAAAATTATATTTAATTTATATTTAAATTACTGCATTGCATTAACTTTTATCGAGTCCCGTTTCGTATGTGTGTACAATACTGACTGACCACGTCTCGCCGTCCAGCTGAGCCGATCGGCGGGGAGGCGCACTCCTCCTACTCCTCGCCCCTCGCCGCACGGCTCAGCGGATGTAACACGAGACGAAGTTGCAGTTTCCTAGAATTCTGACCGCTGTGTATATTTTACAAAGACAATGTATTAATTCTAATATTAATAGAAAAAAGAAATATCTCTCGTTCTTTTTATAATTATTCCTTCTCAATCTCACTATATTACAACACTCCCTCCCATGAAAAAGGTGGCGCATAGCCCCGTTGCACTAATTAATGGTGGCGGAACCTGATTCCACCGCACTTTCACCACTCACGATCACTTCTTCACCATCCGTGGTTACCTTCCGTAGGGTTCGGACTTCTCCGGGGGCTAGCCTGTATATGACTGATAATGGCTCCGCTGGTTCCGGGTGAGTGTCTCCTTGGTCGCTGGATCTCGCTGGTTGTCTACACCTCCTTCGGCAATACCACAGCATTGGGAGCCCTGTCACCACCGCCACGAGGCCGATGATAGTTGGCACCACCGCTACGCTCCAAGCCGCCTCCTTTGGTCGGGTCTTGCGGATTTCTTCCAAGGATCGTTGTAGCTGTTCCACCGTGCTCTCACTGACTCCATATTCGCCTGGCCACTGCACCCCACTGCTTCGAATGTGTTGAATTGCCTCTTGCACCTCTTGCTTGTCCGTTGGCTCATCAAGGGAAACGATGAGCCCGGTGACGGGAACCTGGATCCGTACAAGGCGACGCTGCAGTTTCGCCTCACTACTGCCCCTGGTATTTGGCAGGATGCGATAGGATGATGTCGTCAGGCTGCAACCCTTCGCAGCCGGGATCTCACCGACTCCGCCGATCAACTGTTCCGATACTTCAACTGCGTCTCCTTGATGACATTGGGATATCAGATTTTGCTCTCCGGCGATGCTGTAGATCCACTGGTTCATAGATCCATCCCAGCTCCATATGTCTTCGTGGTTGGTCATCAAAATGGCTCTCGGGCAAACTTTCTTGGCGACTGCCATATCTCCCAGATAGAGTGAGCTCAGACAAGAGGCGTGGTGACGGTTGATGATTGGGAACACTGCAGGACATACCTGGACAGACCCCTTGCGGCATTCCTCAAGGTCCTCGGCTTGCAGCTCCGCGTATTGTTCCTGGTCGACACTCACTAAGAAGTGTGTTGAATCAGGGTTGTATCGTGTGCTAAGTCCGGTCTGCTCATCAATCACTGGAAATGTTCGCACCTGAAACAACATAAACTGCCTCCCTGCTGAGGACAGCGGTAAGTCAATTAACACTTTAATCACACCACCAACTGCTAACGCACGAGTTTTTGCCACACGGTAATAATCGTAAATGTCTGCGGCACTAAACCCCGCGATCAAATCTAGTCCAGTGGGCAGGGAAGTTCTGACTCGCTTTACAATTTCAGTGAACTCACTAGGTGAGATTAAACCTACACTTAACTTACCAGAGGACAGCCCCTCCATCGCTAAAACTAAATTCCTTAAATCTATAAGTCCTTTTAAAGACACTAATTCTAATTCTTGCAACATCATGGATGTATTGGCGAACACATGGACGAACCGATCTAGGTCGGACGTTTTCTTTCCGATCTCCACCAGTCGCTGCTGCAGCTTGTCGGCTTCTTCGCGCACCTGTTTTGCGAATGCCACCAACTGCCGGGAATTCTGCTCCGCACGTCGACTGAGTTGTCGCGTCAAGGTTAGATGATCATCCGTCAGATGAATCAAGTTGGCCGTTTGACTTTCCAGCACCTGTATGCTCCTCTCCACCTGTCGCATATCCTGTTCTTCTGGCGTCCCGAATAAAACCTTCAACACCCTTCCGCCTAAGTTGAACCAACCCCGTCGCACTCTCCCTTGGAGCAAAAGGTTCATCAGCGTGTGACTCGCTTCGTACATTTCTTCCTCGATTTCTTGAACGCGGACCATGATTCTCTGTTGAGTTTCCAACCCCTTGACTTCGCTGCCGGCTTGCCATAGAATTTGGCTTACTCCACTGGTGAACTCCTTTAGTGATGCGAGTTCGCCACAGATTTCGGTCACATTGATCGATACTATCACTCTCCAATAGTCTCCGGTTAACAGAACTCCTCCCTTCTTTATGAACCACACGCCTTCTTTCTTCGCGGCATCTTGTATTGCCAGGCTCACTCCACCTGGAACGACACATACACCCTATTAGTTATAAGTTTGGTCCGCACTCCTGGTATCAAGAACTTCGGGCGAGTACCGGGCGACTTCCCCTACTCGATCCAGTTCCATCAACCGATACTCCCCTGGTTCCATCCCCCATCTGGGTACCAGAGTCTACTGTAGACTTACAATTAACCTAGTAAATTCCTACGAGCTAACTATATACATCATAGGTTTGGGTTCCCTTCTGAAGTGTATCCTGGTCCTCTATTCTTGCGATCGATTCCTACTGCGCAGACTGTATGGAGACCTTTGGCTCGGCAGACGCGCCTGTGGAGATGGGCGGTACGTCGGATCCTCCCTTATTCTATCTACCGGTTCTGGTGGGCTGTCAGGTTCACCAAACACATCCTCCTCCTCAACCGCTAGAGGTCCTTCTCTTCCAGCGTCCAATCTTCCAGGGGGCAGCCTCTCCATCTCCATACCGTCTATCAGCTGATCATCTGGGTCACTATCGAACTCCGCATCACTTAGTGGTCGGTATTCTAGATCCTCCTCTTGTTCGCTTTCTTCCTCGCGTGGGGCTTCAGCCGTAGGTTGTTCCCGCCTCTCTTCGCGAGCGGGAGATGTAACACGCGTCGCCGTGGCCTCATTGTGTCCCGGTTTCATTCGATTTACGTGTACCACCATGGTTTTCCCATCAGCCATGACCACTTCATAGTCGACCAGGGATACCCTTCTCTTGACCCTACACGGCCCTTTCCAAGGGCGCCTGAATTTTCTTGCTAGCCCGGGGCGAATTGACGGGACAAGGACGTACACCATATCTCCGACCTCAAATTCTCGCAAATTTTTACCTTTTTCCTGGTACCTTGCCCTGTCGCGAGCCGCTGCTATTGAATTCTTATTTGTCTGCTCGTATGCCTGCCTCAGCCGTTGGCTCAGCTGAATAATGTGATCTTCCACGTTTACACAAACGTTATCTGGAACAGTGTAATCGAACGGCGTTACCATCTCTCTTCCATGAAGGAGGTAATACGGTGTAAAGCCTGTGGAGGTGTGTGGTACCGAGTGGTAAGCCATCAAGGCAAAGGGAACCCATTTATCCCAATCTCTCCCGTCACTCCTCACAAAGTGACTCATGCTGTCTACTAGAGTCCGGTGTAACCTCTCCAACCTCCCGTTACACTCTGGGTGGTACGCCGTAGTTCGGAGTTTTCTTATCCTCAAGTACTTGCAGGTTTCCAGGAAGAGCTCCGAAGTAAAATTTCGCCCTTGATCGGTTAGCAGTTGTTCCGGGACCCCGTGGCGTGAGATAATTCTAGTCACAAAGGCTTCGGCTATTGTCTCAGCGGTTTGGTCGACGACGGGGATTGCTTCAGCGTAGCGAGAGAAGTGGTCTACGAAGGTTAGAAGGTACTTATTTCCCTTCCTGCTTGTAGGTAATGGTCCAACGATGTCTAAGGACACCATCTCGAAGGGGAAGGTCGGTTCGAATGCTTCCGCCAGTGGTACAGTCAACTTGGCCGGAGACTTCCGCTGCGCACATGAGTGACAACGGCGCACATATTCTTCAATTTCGGTCCACATTCGCGGCCAGTAATACTTTTGCTTCACTCTCGCAAAAGTGCGTTCCGCTCCTGGGTGACCCGCCCACACCGCATCATGACAAGATTGGATGACCGACCTTCTCAGGCCCTCTGGTACAACGAGACGCCACTGCTTATCTTCGCCCTTGCCATTTCTCCAGTACAGTAGTTCGTCCAACTTTCTGACTTCTCCCGTCCGGGGACTTACCATTAGGGTTTGGCAAAATTCATCTGTGGCCTGACCTTCTCGAATTTTCTTAAGGCTCAATTCATCGGTCACCATCGCTACCCCCATAGTGGCTCGGCTTAGCGCGTCAGCGTTAGTATGGCGCCTGCCTGGCTTATGTATGACGGTGTAATCGAATTCTGCTAATCGCAGGGCCCATCGTGTCAGTCGAGATGATGGATCCCGTAAGCTCAACATCCATTTAAGTGCCGCGTGGTCCGTTACCAACGTAAAATTCCGCCCCAGTAGGTAACACCGAAACTGCTGTGTAGCCCAGACGACCGCCAATAACTCCCTCTCGGTGGTGGAATAATTCTTCTCGGCACTATTCAACATTCTGCTTGCAAATGCAATCGGCCTTTCACCGTCTTCCGTATCCTGGGACAATACTGCGCCCAGTGCCGTGCCGGACGCGTCTGTCGCGAGTACAAATTGTTTTCGAAAGTCTGGGTACATCAACACCGTTTCTGAACACAGGGCATCCTTCAGGTGGCCAAAGGACTCCTCTTGTTCGGCCTTCCATTGAAACGGACTATCCTTCTTCGTGAGTTTAGTTAGCGGGTTGGCCAGGGCTGCAAAATTTGGCACAAATCTGCGGTAATAGCCTGCAAGACCTAGAAATCCTCTGACTTCCCGCACGTTTTTCGGAGCCGGGAAGTTCTTCACCGCCTCGACCTTGCCTGGATCGGGCTTCACACCAGCCGACGTCACTACATGACCTAGGTAGTTCACACGGTCCCGAGCGAACTCACATTTCTCCAAGTTAACCTTCAGGTTGGCTTCCTTAAATATTTGCAGCACTCGTTTCAATCGCTCCGCATGTTGGTGAATATCCCTGCTGAAAATCACGACGTCATCAAGGTAGACCAAGCATTCTACGCCTAGTACGTCGGCCAATAAATTATCCATCATCCTTTGGAAAGTCGCGGGAGCTCCAGTCAAACCAAACGCCATGCGCTGGTATTCGAAGTGGCCACCTACAGTTGTGAAGGCCGTCTTCTCTCGATCCTCCTCGGCGATTGGTATCTGCCAATACCCACTGTGTAAGTCCAAGGTGGTAAAGTACCGACTTTGTCCCAAATGTTCGAGGGTCTCTTGTATAAGGGGCAACGGGTACGCATCAGCTGGCGTCACTTCATTCAAGGCTCTAAAATCAGTACAGAAACGATATTTAACACTCCCATCTGGTGTTTTCTTACGCACCAGCACCACCGGAGCAGACCACGGGCTCGTCGAAGGTACAATAACACCCTTGTCCAACATGTCAGCTAAGTGTTCCTCTACTACTGGACGTAGATGATACGGGACACGGTAGGGCCGCTTGGCAATTGGCCTCTCTTCTGTGGTATGAATTCTATGTTGGACTCCGACCTTGCATCCCTCTCGACTTGGCTCCTCGAACACAGACGCGTAGTCTTGTAGTACCCGCCGTAACACCATACCATCTTCCTGTCCAAGATGACTCAACTTCTCGGTGAATACCTCCCTTGCTCCCTCAGTAGTTGCAGTCTCTGTCTGGTGACCAGTTACTGCCGATACTCCTAGAACCTCGGCAACTCCCAATATTTGGTTTTTCTGCAATACAATACCCTTCGCTGCCGTATTGATGACTCGAACCCGAACTCGGTCCCTTCTTACATGGTCTACACTGCGCCCCACTCGCACTCCCCATTGTTGATTCACTGGTTCTGTTAACACGGTTTCATCCTCGGCCAGACCAGAGACCTTAGCCTCTAGCAGCAGCTCCGAATAGGCGGGTAGTTCCACCCTACTAACTGTCCTCACATTCAACACCTGGACTCTGGTCGTCTCCTCTTCCCTTTGGCCTCTTTCACGGCTGCCACTTAGCGCACGCCGCGTATTTCCTATCCGACCCTCACCAGGGTGTCGTGCGCTATACGCACTCCTCCGCCATTCTTCCGTAGTTCGACTCTCGTCTTCCATTTCATTCTCCGCATGACCATGGCCTTCCTTGGAACACGCCATCACTCCCGTCACCCCGCTGAAACGTATTTGACCGTTCCCCGTATCAATTACTGCTTTTAACTTTCTCAAGAGATCTAGCCCCATAAGTCCCTCTCTTTCAGACTCGATTGCAGCAATCACGAATTTATGACGCACTCTTAAGTGGGCCACTTCACACTGTAACTCCTGCACTCCCACGACGCCCAGTCTTGCACCTGTAACACCCTTGGCTACCATCTGGACTCGTTCGATTTCTACCCCCGGAACAGCCTCCCTAAGGATGGACATTTCTGCCCCGGTATCCACTAACAACCTTCTTTCCATCCCCTGCAGGACAGTGGTCACAGTCAGGCCACCTCCTTCCGATACAACATTTGGAATCCACGTGTGCCCCTGACTTACGGGCTCGGCAGCGGGGCAGTCGCTGAGCCGTTCTCGTTTGGGTTGGCCGCGGCCACCGCACTCGTAATCATGGGCGTTTTCTTTTCTCCATTCTCGCTTCGTCGCGTAGAGAATCTCTTTGGACAACGGGCAGCAAAATGGCCGATCTCTCCGCAAACATAGCACGCACGCCCTTGGGCTGGGTGTAGAACCCCCTGGGAGGCTCCTGCTCTCCAATTGTTGTTCGCACGGCCCGTCTCATTCGTCCGTCGCGGTCTCCTACAGTCTCGAGCGTAGTGACCAATCCTTCCACACGAAAAACAAGAGCCTTGAATAGGAGCCGTACCTCGAACTTGAGCTACAGCGTCTACCGTCGCCCCTGGCTCTGGATCGGATAGCCCTAACACACTCGCCCCGAACACCTCTCTCGTTCGCTTCTGTGTTTCTTGAACCTGCTCGACCCGCTCGGCCACCTTGATCGCTTCTTCTAAGTCCTTTGGTGGATAGATCTGTAGGGTAGTGGCTGCTGTACTCGACAGTCCCCGAACATAGGCTGATAGCAAGGTCCGTTCCATCTGGGACCGCGCCCATTCGGCGACGTGGGGGTCAGTAGGCTGTGGCATGGCCTGCCGTCCCAAAATTCTACAACGATCCGCGAAAGCCCTCGCTTTCTCGTTGGTCCCCTGTTTGACGGTATTCAGTGCGAGCAAATGCCGTTCCGGATCGCGTTCTCCTTCAAACCGATTTCGCAGGATTTCCGTGAACCGTGCAAACGTGGCATGGTCGGAATTCAACTCGGGATATGCATCTAAGCAAGCTGCCGCTGCTCCTGTAACCTTCAACCTACAAATAGTTTTCCTATCGGCGTCGTCCCAATTCCCGGTTTTAGCAACTAACTCATGATTTCTCAAAAATTCGTCCACCGTAGGGCCACCTCCTTCACCAGACCATGGCTTAATCAAAGACTGAAGGCCCAAATCCTTCCTCACCCGCGCAGGACTCCGCTCTCTCTGTCCTAAACGCAGCGCTGCTAGTTCGGCAGCTAACTGAGCCGATTCCGCTTCCACTCTGGCTTTGTATGTCGCGAGTTCTTCGTTCGCCCTCCGGAGCTCCTGAATCTCCTGCTCGACGGTTAATGGTACAGCCATTATTGCAGCTGTACCCCACACCTGACACCAGTTGTAAGCCTCGCCGGAGTGGAATGAGGTGGAAGCGGATGGGTGAAATAAAATACGCTCCTCAGTATTTTAATTAAAAATTTAATTATTTAAAAAGAAAAACAAATTGGTCCAGGATCCCCTTTTTCTTACTACTAAGTGGCGTCCCAATACTACGCTTCAATTACAGGTTTAATTATTTAAAATAAAATAAAAATTGGTCCAGGACCCCCTTTTTCTTACTACTAAGTGGCGTCCCAATACTACGCTTCAATTACAGGTTAATTATTTAAAATAAAATAAAAATTGGTCCAGGACCCCCTTTTTCTTACTACTAAGTGGCGTCCCAATACTACGCTTCAATTACAGGTTTAATTATTTAAAATTACAAAAAAATAATAAAATTGGTCTAGGACCTCCCTTAATTGACTACCTAATGTAACCCTTACTCCTCATCTAAACTTAACCTATTACCACTTACAGACTATATGTCGATCGTGCATATTCCGGAAAGGGCTGCCGGCACAGATACTTCAAACCTCAGAGGGAGGTCAGCCTAAATTAGTGCCTTGGGCGCTTTTACCGCCATTTCCGGAAGACCACTGCAGGATCGACCACTTAAATACTAAGTACATAATCGCTAAGTGCGGGGCGAGTCAGAATTCCAGGAAATCCCACTATGCATCTATATAATATAACCACTCACCCATCTGGCAAGCCACGACGACCAACATCACCAACCCGAAATGAGCGATCACCCTCATTCCACCAAATGAGCACCGGACAAAAATATTCTCACAATCCACTCAATAAAATAGAACTAAACTCATGAATTACACTAATTCGGTCCCACACGGACGCGGCATACATGTATCACACATTACACATTACACATAAAAAATTATATTTAATTTATATTTAAATTACTGCATTGCATTAACTTTTATCGAGTCCCGTTTCGTATGTGTGTACAATACTGACTGACCACGTCTCGCCGTCCAGCTGAGCCGATCGGCGGGGAGGCGCACTCCTCCTACTCCTCGCCCCTCGCCGCACGGCTCAGCGGATGTAACACGAGACGAAGTTGCAGTTTCCTAGAATTCTGACCGCTGTGTATATTTTACAAAGACAATGTATTAATTCTAATATTAATAGAAAAAAGAAATATCTCTCGTTCTTTTTATAATTATTCCTTCTCAATCTCACTATATTACAGGTTTGTTGACAGTGGGAGCAAACTAAGAACGGCTGAACTGTATAAAACGGTCTAATGGGTGTTTTCAATTATATACAACACTGACTGTATACTGCCCGGCCGGTAGCTGTGCACATAGCGTGTAAGAGAGATAGAATGATAGGACGGCGATAGTTATTCCCTTTTTGAAAAACATCACGTAACGCTGAGTACAAAGTACTTTTTATCAGAAGATAAAAAGGCCGGTGATTATGCCAAACTCTACCCTTTCCGTCTCCCCTGAAATCATAAACTAACCCCTACCTTAAATTATACCTTTAGTCCACTTTCAGTAAAATGCATGCCTTCCCCTCACCAAGATAATAGGCCTCCCACAAAACTGACAAAAGGCCACTGAAAAATAAAATAAAATAAAATAAAAGAGCCGCTCTTAAACCTACTTGTCCCTTAATTTAAATTTTCCACAATAACTTCTAAAAATGAATTACCTCCTTTCAAGTCCCAGTTCCAATGTCCCACGAACCAGAATCCTATTTCCTATTTAAACTATAAAATTCCCCCTAAATTTCTTGAGGTTGCAATTATTCTGTTATATTGTTCCCCGAGCGACCAGGTGTTCCTTAACACGATGTCGCCATCATAGGGCTTCTTAGCCCTCTCAACCAGGATTCAGGATTCAGTACAAAGTTTGCGTTTATGTAACAAATTGTACGCAAATTATACACAGTTTAAATATAGCCCAAAAAACCATAAAATGATGAATTACAATTGACTATTAAAATAAATCTATCAATAGTTGCATGAAACCGAAATTATTTACCGTAAAAACATGGCTAGAAAATAGTAGTAGATATTTTCAGGTTGGTTAATAGTGCGGGATCCATGTACACAGCTGTACGCCGCCCAGTATACAATCCAGCCTCTCTTAGTTTGCTCCTAATGTAAACAAATAATGACGTCACTGAGCATGCGCATTTTATCAAAATGTGTACACGCTGATAAATAAATTAACAACAAAATACTTTCAAAAGTATTTAAATACAAAATACTTTTAAAAGTATTTTTATAAATGAAATTGTTAGGCCTACATCATAACATGACTGATGTTTTTAGTACTTTAAATGCTTATAATTTAAAAAATCTGGTGTGAAACACTCACACAACTTTCTCTTGCCAATGCAAAAAATTAACAATAAACCTAACATTAGTATTAAAACATTAGAAATGAACAAAAACTAACCTCAAAAACATAACCTTATTTTAATCATGAGTGAATGACGCAAAATGACAATCGAACTCAGTTTGGCTTAAAAATACGGAAAATCACGCTTTCACGCTAAACTAGGCTCTGTAGAGAAAAATGCTCTAAACAAAAGTTGTAGATCTTTTAATTTCCTATAAATTTAATTATATACACTTTTGTCGTAAAATGCATACTAAGACCGAAATGTTAAAAAAATCGATTTTTCTCACGTTTTCGTGAGAAAAAAAACAGAAAATCGCAAATTACCGCTAAACTAAGCGTTATACAAAAAAATGTTTGAAACAGAAGTTGTAGGTTTTTAAATTCTCTACAACTTTTATTATATAAGTTTTTGCGCTAAAATTTATATTAAAGCCGTAATCTTAAAAAAACAACGTTTTTACGTGAAAACAGCCTCACCGAGAATTTCAGCAAACATGGCGCCTACCCTATCTTGTAGAGAATAAAAAATTGAGTAAAATAGGCGATTTTAAAAAAAATCGTAGGACCAGTTTTTGAGAAAATCGCAAAAAACTGAAAAATTATACGAATAAACTACTACTTCCGGTTGACCGATTTTGATGAAAATGTTCGTGTCGCGTCCGGTAGTGGTATGTAACTTAAGTTTCAAGTTTCAAGTTCGTACGATGTTCCGTTCTTGAGATATTCTGTTCACACACAGACACACACACACAGACCAATCGCTAAAAACATGTTTTTTGGGTTCAGGGGGTCTGAAAACGTATAGATCCGGTGAAAACTCGATTTCGAAAAATCGACATGAAAACAATACTTTCCTTCCTATATATTCATATAGGCAAGAGAAAGTAAAAATAGTTAACTTAATAGGAATACGACATCCGTAAAGTCGGGGACTCTAGCGTGCACCCTGTAGTAGGTGGCTTTTGTTTGTTGACTGCATGAGCAAACTAAGAACGGCTGAACTATAAATACAATTTGTAGTGCGATTGTACGTTGTTGTTTTATAATTCCGTCTTTTTGTATTACCCACGCGTCACAATGGAACTCTGCTACTGCTAACGGATTCAATATTTTGCTTTGTTCGTTTATAATCGTTAACAGAAATAAACATGTTGTTTGTTAATAATTAAGACATAATAGTCTATGGGTTGACATGTCATTTTTTAAAAGATGACTTAGACATAAATTGTTTTGTCACTTTTTCCTTCATTTGACATGAAGATTAATCGATTTTACTGTTGTTAAAAAGTCTTCTTTGTGAATATAAATTTTGAACAAATTTAACTATAATTAGCTATAATTTTGGGCGACCTGTGCTCTTTATCACTTCTCATTCTGAATGTTCTGTTTTCATTTTAATTAGGCCTACGTTTTTTTGCGCCCTGGAAACTCCAGAAGGAGTATAGGACATGTCGTCAGATATAACACCTGAAATACATACAAGAATCACACAATGTATCACTACTATCAAGAAAGAAATTCTTGTACGCTATAAAAAGTTTCACCGATCAAGTAATTTTTCAGATTTTTTTTAAAGGAATTCAAATCCACACATTTTAAAAATTGGGGTACTTTATTCATGAATTTTCTCCCTGCATAAGTAGGTTTTTGTTCAAACAATTTTGTGGAGCGATTAGCCAAGTAATAATCATTTTTGTTTCTCGTGTTATGATTGTGACCATTGAAATTCTGCATAAAATTATTTTGCCTAACATACATAATCACTTATACTATAGGAATAAGTTGATAACGGTAGTGATTCAACAAGTTTTATTTAGTTAACAAATTCGGTATAATGATTTAAAATCTATAAAGGATCCTGACAAATAGATCAAGTTCTAGCATTCTCCTTCAACAAATTTTAGCAACAATTAACAAATTCTAGCATGGGTAATATGAATAGGGTTTTTAAAATTCAAAAGAAAGCTATTAGGTGTATGGTGGGAGCTAACCAGCTAACCTCATCCACACCACTATTTAAGGAGCTTAAATTGCTTACAGTTCCCTCTCTCTACATTTTTGAGGTGATTATGTATGTTAGGCAAAATAATTTTATGCAGAATTTCAATGTTCACAAACATAACATGAGAAACAGATATGATTATTTTGTGGCTAATCACTCCACAAAATTTTTTGAACAAAAACCTACTTATGCAGGGAGAAAATTCATGAATAAATTACCCCAATTTTTAAAATGTTGTGAGGATTTGAATTCCTTTAAATAAAATCTGAAAAGTTACATGATCGGTGAAACGTTTTATAGCGTACAAGAATTTCTTTCTTGATAGTAGTGATACATTGTGTGATTCTTATATGTATTTCAGGTGTTATATCTGACGACCTGCCCATAACAGACAGGTGGAGTGTCAAATTATTTACACTCAATCTGTTCGTTGCAGGGCTAAAATAAATAGTTCTGTTTCTTATCACATGGTCAGCCAATTAAATGACTGAATCGTTTAAGAACAGAAGAGGTAGAGGTGTAAAAGACACTAGTCAGAGTTATCTTCTCTGAAAGTAATGAATTTCACTATACAGCCAGACCCTGTGGTGAATGAAGTGAAGTTGTCATTTACAGAGTGGAAAATATGTGCTTTTCAGAGGGCCCGGCATGCTGATAAGCGTACTTTTCCACTCAGTGAGGAAGGCAATGGTAAACCACCTCACTCCTCGTTTTACTTAGTAAAACCTCTACAGGTTCAAACCAGCCTTTCGCTTGTTGACCTAAACAACATCTGACGACATGTCCTATACTCCTCCTGGAGTATCCAGGGCGCAAAAAAAAAAGAAAAAAGTAGGCCTAAATAAAATGAAAACAGAACATTCAGAATGAGAAGTGATGAAGAGCACAGGCCGCCCAAAATTTCAGCAGATGACACATCGTATTTTGTAGAGCATAAAGAATTTAGTAAATAAAGGAATTTAGAAATAAATCGTAAAGGTCGTTTTTGAGAAAATTGGATAAAGTGAAAAATTGCACGAATAAACTACGACTTCTGGTTGACCGATTTTAATGAAAATATTCGTATCGGGTCCTGTAGTGGTAGCCTACCTAACTTAAGTTTCAAGTTTCAAGTTCGTACGATATTCCGTTCTTGAGATATTTTTTCATACACAGACAGACCATCGGTAAAATCGTTTTTTTTGTGTTCAGGGGTATAGCTGTCAGATTATAATATAAATGATGGAAGCCGGAAAAGTAAATTGAAAATATTTGTTTAGATTCAGTTGCTAAAAAATAAATAGACCTGAATTTAAGGTATATTTTATTTCATTACCCAGATTGTCTGGATACCCCCTGGATTTGGATGTTCCGTTCTTGAGATATTCTGTTCACACACATGCACACACACACACACACACACACACACACACACACACACACACACAAACATGTTTTTTGGGTTCAGGGGGGTCTGGAAACGTGTAGATCCGGTGAAAATACGATATCTTAAAATCGATATGAAAACAATACTTTTCATCCTAAATGTTCATATAGGCAACATACAGACCAATCGCAAAAAACATGTTTTTTGGGTTTAGGAGGTCCGAAAACGCGTAGATCCGGTGAAAACTCGATTTTGAAAAATCGACATGAAAACATTACTTTCCTTCCTATATATATTCATATAGGCAAGATAAAGTAAAAATTTTGAACAAACATAAATACTGTATATGCCCAAAACGGGCAGGTGGAGTGTTATTTTAATTGCACTCTATCTGTTTGGTCCAGGGCTAAAAAAAATAGTTCTGTTTCTTATCACATAGTCAGCCACTTATATGACTGAACTATTTAAGAACAGAAAAGGTAGAGGTGTAAAAGTCACTAGTCAGAGTTATTTCCTCTGAGAGTAATGAATTTCACTATGCAGCCAGACCCTGCGGTGAATGAAGTGAAGGTGTCATTTGCAGGGTGGAAAGTGAGTGCTTTTCGGAGGGCCTGGCATGCTGATAAGCATACTCTTTCAACTCAGTGAGGAAGGCAATGGTATACCACCTTACTCCTCGTTTTTTACTTTGTAAAACCTCTAGAGGTTCAAACCAGCCTTTCGGCTGTTGACCTAAACAACAACAGACAAGATAAAGTAAAAATTTTGAACAAACAAATACTGTATTTGAAATACGTTGATAACAGTAGAGGTTCAAGAAGTTAAAATTTAAGAAATTCGGTATTATGGTATGAAATGTTTAAACGATTATATCAGAAAGATTAAGTAATAAAATGAAAACAGAATATTCAGAACGAATCAAGTGATGGAATAACAAGAAAGCGTGTAAAGAAAAAAAAAGTAAGACATCGAGTTTAAGGGGTGGAACATGTGGTATCCTGGTGTTTTTACGAAAATGTTTTAATGGAAGGGATAGAGGAAGGGTGAAGAGTGAGAGAGGTATCTTTGTGGAGACAATTACAAGGCAGTGCAGCCAACCGGCGGGAAGAAAAATAACTGGCCGACGGACTGTTCAAGCCAAGTTGAGTGAGTTGTAAACGCGCTGTCATGCGTTCATTCGATGTCTCTAGTTTTAGTTATAGACGGTAGAGCGTTAACCGATGATGTTTTTTGATCAGTGCGGTTTAAACCATTGTTCATAAAATAACACGTGAATTTTTTTATCGGTATTTATTTATTGTTTATTTTAATTAAATATAACATTTATATTTTTATTACTTAATTAACTAAACGATTAATACTTTTATAAAGATATTTGTGCGTGAATTAAACAATTTTTTGAATTTATAAAAACTTTTGTTTATAAACGGTATTACTTTTATAATATCAGTGTGTGATATATTTGTGTATTTATTTATTTATTTATATATTTATTTTTAAATGTGTTTACGCGTTTCGGGTTTGTCTTGTAATGTTTTATTAAAGTGGTAGATAGGTTATGTTCTTTTAAATGTTCTCATCTTAAAATAAACTTGTCTTTAAAGATTAAAAATAAACGTATCTAAGTTGGTTTTTGATACTTAAAAGAACTACGACTTTTTTATTTTGATATTTTTATATTTTTGCAGGTTTTAATATGTATTAAATGGTTAAGTAAACTTTTATCTTTTTATTGTAATATTTTATAAATCAGAATTTAAAGAACGTTCAACTAGTTAAAATGAACGACATTGGTGCATGATTTGATTTGTTTTTTTATTTATATTTTATTTAGTTAATATACCAATGTTTTACCGGTAATTTAAATATGATTTTGAAAAAGAAAATAATTATTTTTTTAAAGTAAATACTCGGTGTAGTAGTTAAAAAACCCCATAAACATTTATCTGTTAGTTTATTTATATTCGGTACGAAAAGTTAGTTATGAAAGAATGCGTACATTAATTACAATCCTTTTGTTTTTCTTATCATAATTTTTTTGGCCTTTATTTTTTATTACGGTTCTGTACCATGAGCTGCAGCACATTTCCGTATTATGATTTTTAATTTAAGGAGCGGTGTAGAATTTTACTTTTAAGAAAAAATGTATCCAGTGGTACATTCTCATAGAACTATGGGGTATTGTCCATTAAAGTAGAGCGTCGATAATCCGAACGTCAAAAATTCGAATCAAAAATCCGAACGCCATCTGAGTATTTTTTCGATATTTTGATTTGCTTGAGAAAGGTAATATCTTTTATAAACTTTTCTTTTAAAAACATTTTGTAGAATGTTTACAAAGTGTAACATGTTTTATAACTTATTTTAAAACAATATGTTTTCTGTAAACGAATGAGCGAGGCTTAAACAAATCACGCAATCAAAAATCGAAAGTTTTTTGAAGTAAGAGTTCATTGATTTAGTAAGATTTATAGTGAACCTTTTGTTTAACTGTACATAGTTTTTTGTTTGTTTTCAATTTAATACACAGTATAATACTGCATATACAGTAAAATACAGACTGTAGTTTTATTATTTTACTCTACCTCTGCATTGCTACACACAACACACCAGGCTTAGTTTGTTTATTAAACGCAACTAAATATAGTAAGTACAGAGAAGTGTTTGTTTTTATTTATTCCAACCTTTTTAAAATGCTTAACTATGGGCCTAAGCGGTATTTCTAGGGTTTTTTCAAAAATGTGAACAAATCGGTAATCCGAACTACCTATGGTCCCAATTGCTTCGGATTTTCGAATCTCTACTGTATTTAGACCAAATGATTTCTGCTTCAATTTTGCTTTAAACTTTGCTTTTATTTATTCCAATCTTTTTAAAATGCTTAACTATGGGCCTAAGCGGTATTTCTAGGGTTTTTTCAAAAATATGAACAAATCGGTAATCCTATGGTCCCAATTGCTTCGGATTTTCGAATCTCTACTGTATTTAGACCAAATGATTTCTGCTTCAATTTTGCTTTAAACTTTGCTTTTATTTATTCCAACCTTTTTAAAATGCTTAACTATGGGCCTAAGCGGTATTTCTAGGGTTTTTTCAAAAATATGAACAAATCGGTAATCCTATGGTCCCAATTGCTTCGGATTTTCGAATCTCTACTGTATTTAGACCAAATGATTTCTGCTTCAATTTTGCTTTAAACTTTGCATAGTTTGGAAGTTCCTTGTAGTTAGTTAGTTTAAATGGGGTCATCTAGTTGTTTTCGAAATTTACTATAGAAGGATGCGGTTAGTTACTTTACTGTTTAAATTTTGAAATTGTCGTGAAGGTTTTTATTGTTTGCAAAAAAAGAGCGCGAGAATTAAGTTTTAGAATTTTTATTGAAAGATTTGAATCGATTTTAATCTACTCTCTACCGCTACTTCAAAAACTTACTACATAAGTCCAGATTGGTCTCAAAAGTGTTTTGTAAATTAAAATTTTGAAACAAAGGTTGAATAAATAGTAGAAAATTTGATATAATATTTTTATTGATTCTAAAAACATTAACATACCTAAAATCTTGTGATATCACCATCTTGTAGGCTACATTTAAACATTTTCTAAAATAAAATAAAATTTATAGAATTTTGTAATGATATAAAATTTTAGGCAGTTTAAAAATATTTGTTTGCTTTGTTTTTAAAAACAATATTTTGTTTCTGTTTTCATGAAACACTTAAAAAATTATATCACAAGATCTGACATTTTTATTATCCGATTTTAAGAAGATTTTAGTCAGGTACTTTAATTCTTTTAACAATTGACTACTTTATAATTTGTATCAATGTAACTTGAAATATTTAAGAGACCGTATTTGTACAAATATTTGACTTTACCGTTTAAAAATGAACCATAAATATTTTCTGTAAATTTACATAAGCATCATGTTAATAATAAAGAAGATTTATTTTTTTGCGTAAAAATAGTATAATATTATGTGGTGTAGTGGTCAGCGCAACTGGCTACTATGCCGGGGGTCCCGGGTTCGATTCCCGATCAGGTCTGGCATTTTTTAATCTGTATATCACCACATATCATTACCTACGCACAAGCCCAAGGCTTATGTAGGCATCATCACTCAATTAAAAAAAAAAATATACGAAACCGCAGTGACCAGCGCGCTAACTTACAAAGAGAATGTTCCTGAGTTCGATTCCCGGCTAGGGTCTGAAAATTTGAACTTGTTAAAACCCGTCGTTACAGTACCAAAACTGACAATAGTCTCTAATAACCAAGCTATCGATACGATTTTAAATATAAACTAAAAACATAAAAAATAAGAAACCTTGTTTACAAATATTGCCGCCAAATATGAGAAATAAAAAAATTGTAAAACTCTACATAAATTTCATGTAAATTGTAAACAAAATACTCATATGTAATATATTTATTATTAATAAAATTTGGGGATAAAATTTTAACGTTAAATTAGTAAATTCATTTGTTTACATAGGTATTTCTAAAATATTTTAACTGTTTTCAATAATTAGGGAAAAATAAGTCATTATAAATTAAGTTAAAAAAATTTACTTTTCGGTGGCAAATCAGGTATGCTAAACATGTAGCTATAATGTAAATTTTACATGAAAGAATGTTTTTCAAAATGGCGGTTTCAGCCAATCCACATTCAGTTTATTAATTCTACCGTCGCGTCGTTTATTGGAACTATTTTTAATTGGCTTACTAATTCAACCAATGAAAATTATTGTTTTAAATTCTTTATAAACATTTTATATGTATTAAATTTATATTCAGATAAGCTATTATAGTGGAAAAGTGCATATAACGAGTGTTATTATTACACATATTGCACAAAATGTTTACCGTATTTTTGATCTAAATTTATTAAATATTATTAGAATTTTGACAAATAACTAACATGTCTCTTAATTATTCCTTTCGTTTCTCAAATATTTTAATTACATACCCATGTCAAAAATCTTTTTAATTATCCTATTTCAAATTTTCTGTCGTTTAAGAATCCTCAATTTTATTTGAAGACAAATTTTTTTAAGCCTCATAGGAATGCTTAAATAGGAATATTTTAAATAATTTAAATACGTTTTTCAAGTTTGGAAAATCTTTAATTTCGTCTTATGGATCTTATGCATGTTCTTGATTTTCTCACAATAATTTTTTAATTATCCTATTTCAAATTTTCTGCCGTTTAAGAATCCTCAATTTTATGTTCAATATTTGAAGACAATTGTTTTTTAAGCCTCATACGATTAAATTAGTTCTTCAAGTTTGAAAAATCTTTAATTTCGTCTTATTAGATCTTATCCATTTTCTTGATTTTCTCTTATTAATTTTTTTAAATATCCTTTTTCAAATTTTCTATCGTTTAAGAATCTTCAATTTTATGTTCAATATTTGAAGACAATTTTTTGTAAGCCTCTTGGGATTAAATAAGTTCTTATAGGTTGGAAAATCTTTAATTTCGTCTTATGGATCTTATCCATTTTCTTGATGTTCTTATTCTTGATTTTCTCCCAATAATTCATTGCAATTCGTTGCATTAGATCTTCTTTTCTTTCTTCCTCAGAATACACCGCTTTTGGACGTTTGGTTGGTTTCTTTTGCTGTAGTCTCGTGTGTTTTTAGTTTATGATATTTTTGTTGTTTTGGTTTTTAACTCTTCAAGTATAATCTGAAGTATTCTAGGTTTTCTTTAATTTCGCGAAACCAGTGCGGTTGGGACTTTTTACTTAAAAAGTATATATTCAATGATCTGTCCGGACATTCTAGAGGGATTCATCCGCATTATGTGTCCGTAAAAGAAAATTCTCTGTTTTCACATTTGATCCGCAAGCGGTTCTGTGTTGCTATAGATTTCTTTGTGCATCGGTTTCGGTTAGACAAATATTTTATTACATTTATTTTTAGATAAGTGATTATTGTAAGAAAGTAACATAACTAAAATTATAATTACAAAAAATATTCACCTTATATTTAATTTAAATTTATTAAATATTATTAGGGTTTCTCCAAATAATTAATAAACACGTTTATTAGGACTTCGTTTTCCAAATATTTTAATTACAGACCTTCTTCTTCTTCTTCTTAACGTGCCTGTCCTATTCGAACGTTGGCTACCATCATAGCTATCTTGGTCCTGTCCTCTGCAATGCGGAAAAGTTGGGGCTGAGCTCTGTCCATACCAGTCTCTCAGGTTAGCAAGCCAGGATATCACATATCAGAGTGCGTGCCGTCTTCCACCATCCAATCTACCCTGCAGGATGCGCTGCAACAGTTCATATCTACCGTGGTTCCTCATAATATGACCAAGGTATTCCAACTTGCGACACTTTGTGATGTTTATTACCTCCGGTTCCTTGCTCATTCGGCGCAGTACCTCGGTGTTGGTCACCCTGTCCGTCCATGGTATCTTCAACATTCTTCTGTACAACCAAAGTTCGAAGGCTTCAAGTTTAGCAGTGGTTGCCTTCGTCAACGTCCAAGTCTCCACCCCATACAGAAGCACGGAAAATACGTAACACCGTAAGAGCCGCAACTTAGTGCCCATAGTGAGATCATGACTCCTGAACGCCGAACTCATTGCATGAAACACACTCCTCGCCTTACCAATACGGCACTTGATCTCTTGCACGTTATCCCAGGCTTCATTAATTACAGACCTATGTCTGAAAATATTTTTAATTCTCCTACTTGAAATCTGTCGTTTAAGAATCCTCAATTTCATGTTCAGTTTTGTCTGAAAATCTTATAATTCTGTGTCTTTATCTACACATCTTCAGTGTATAGTTAAAATTTCACGCCGGCCTTTAAATTCATAGTTAACCCTTTATAGGGCAGTAGGCCCACTACGGGGGGAAATATAAATGTTGTAAAATATTAAATTTTGTTTTGTAGGGACTTGAATTGCCCATAACAGACAGGTGGAGTGTCAAATTATTTACACTCAATCTGTTCGTTGCAGGACTAAAATAAATAGTTCTGTTTCTTATCACATGGTCAGCCAATTAAATGACTGAATCATTTAAGAACAGAAGAGGTAGAGGTTTAAAAGACACTAATCAGAGTTATCTTCTCTGAAAGTAATGAATTTCATTATACAGCCAGACCCTGTGGTGAACGAAGTGAAGGTGTCATTTGCAGAGTGGAAAATATGTGCTTTTCAGAGGGCCCGGCATGCTGATAAGCGTACTTTTCTACTCAGTGAGGAAGGCATGGTAAACCACCTCACTCCTCGTTTTATTTAGTAAAACCTCTACAGGTTCAAACCAGCCTTTTGGCTGATGACCTAAACAACAACAACAGGGACTTGAATAATGTATTTCTAGTGCCAGAACAGTAAGATATTCTTTTTTTTTTTTAATGTTAACCCGTGGTAAGTATAGCTACTTACCGAGGAACATTTATTGAAATGGGAATCACATATTGTTTAGTGGTAAGAATGCTTATTAAAACAACTTGTAGTCCTTTATAACAGAAAAATGTGTAGAATAACTTATCTCAACTTTATATTAGCATGAATGCTTGCTTTCCCGTAAAAAACTCGAATTTTCTAAGCACTGTACAAAAGTAATAACAAAACAACACGGTTACGTACGCTGGTATAAATCCTTACCACATTCGTGCAATTTTTGAAGCAAATGGTCACGGCGCACTAATTTCAAACGCCTATTTTACATCATTTTCTTCAGAATTAAAATCTCTACAAGTTTTGCTAAATAAATTTACACATTTATTAGCCATTTAACACATCTATTGTTCTTCAAACCTAAAAAACCGTATGTTTATGCACAAATTTGTCTGTTTTTCATTGGATATTACAAAAACTACTGGAGATATGGTTCTGGAACTTATTTTATTCTATTTTCCGGGTCGAAATACATAAGAAATCATCAAATCTTCTCATAAAATTGGGTTCCTAGACCTCTAGGATGACTTTATTTAGGCGTATGTTCTGAACCCAGGGCGAAATCTTTCGCTAACCGTAACCCGCTAACAAAGCGTTTCCGGGCCCATGTTTTTTTTTATTTTTTACTTTTGAGACCCCATAGGGTCACTTTAGTTCAAATTCAGGTTTTTTTCAGGGTTGGGTTTCTTTGAGAAGCACGCTCTTTGGAGAGCGCCTTCCTTTCGTTTGGCCCACACTTTCTTAAGACGCTCCGGTCTTCATCGGTAAACACCCTGTTGTATACTCTCCTGGGTTTTGGTGCAAATGTTATCATGTTAGCCTTGACCAGTTGGTCGTACTCTGTTGATTTCGTTAGTAGGTCCTGTTTAGTGATTTTAAGTTCCTCCATATCTTGCTGTACATTTTTCAGCCACTTAGGTCTCGACACCTTATCCCAAAAATGGTTGATCAGTCGGTTCACAAGTCTGGTGTTTTCTGTTCTGAGTAGGTGTCCTAGGAATGATATTCTTTTCCTTCTGAAGTTGTTTGTTAGTGAGGTGATTAACTTGTAGACCCATTCTTATATAAACTTTTTTCATTATTTTGATGAGAGGAAACCACCTTAGAAGTTATCGGGTTACTCGTGAGACACCCTGTATAATATTTTATTCGGTAAAATAACCAAATCCTATGTACAATATCGAGGTATTTCTTTGAAAAACAACTCAATTTTTATTATACGACCCACCGAGTTGGTCTAGAGGTAAAGTCGTCGCCAAAATCAGCTGTTTAACAGCTGATTTTCGGAGACGAAGGTTCCTGGTTCAAATCCTAGTAAAGGTAGTTACTTTTATACGGATTTGAATACTAGACAGTGGTTACCGGTGTACTTTGATGGTTGGGGTTTAATTAACCATACTCTCTCAGGAATGGTCGGCCCGTGTGTGTACAAGACTACACCTCATTTACACGTCATACACATCATCCTCATCTGATTGGGTCATGGGGTTGCTTATTGTTGTAAATTGAACAGATTGCAACGTACACAAATTAGGAATAAAAAATAATTTTTATTGTTTTTATATTTTGAATAATTAGGTAGGCCTATATAATAATTGTGGATGATAAATTTTCAACTAGTAATAAAATAATAAGAATTTGATAGAACTGTAATAAGATAGGATAGGAATGTTGTAAGATTTGATAGGAGTAGACCTGTTGTTAGATCTGACCAGGATACTATTATTATACGTACCTATAGGTATAGTCAGGTTGGTCTATAATGAAGACATTATTATATCTACTCTCTTTTTCTAATCCTTTTCTATAGCTAGGATAAGTGGTTAGGAACAAAAAGAGGGGAAAAAGAAGAAAATAAATACAGTTGGCTGTGATGTGAAGAAGCAAGGTGGTTTTGATATTCAGTCGTTGTTGTTATTCTTTTCTTTGGCATTCCCGAAACTTATAATAAAAATCTGGTGTGAAACACTCACACGACTTTCTCTTGCCAGTGCAAAAAATTAACAATAAACCTTATATTAGTAATAAAACATTAGAAATAAACAAAAAACTAACCTCAAAAACACAACCTTATTTTAATCATGAGTGAAAGACGCAAAATGAAAATCAACCTCAGTTTGGCCTAAAAATACGGAAAATCAATCTTTCACGCTCAACTAGGCTCTGTGGAGAAAAATGCTGTAAATAAAAGTTGTAGGTCTTTTAATTTCCTATAAATTTTATTACATACACTTTTGTCATAAAATGCATTCTAAGGCCGAAATCTTTAAAAAATCGATTTTTCACACGTTTTCGTGAGAAAAAAACAGAAAATCGCAAATTACCGCTGAACTAAGCGTTATACAAAAAAATGTTTCAAATAAAAGTTGTAGAATTTTCAATTCTCTACAACTTTTATTATATAACGTTTTGCGCTAAAATGCATATTAAAGCCGCAATCTTAAAAAGAAAATGTTTTTACGTAAAAACAGCCTCACGCAGAATTTCAGTAAACATGGCGCCTACCCTATCTTGTAGAGAATAAAAAATGTAGTAAACCAGGCGATTTTTAAAAAAATCGTAGGACCAGTTTTTGAGAAAATCGCAAAAAAGTGAAAAATTATACGAATAAACTACTACTTCCGGTTGACCGATTTTGATGAAAATGTTCGTGTCAGGTTCGGTAGTGGTATGTAACTTAAGTTTCAAGTTTCAAGTTCGTACGATGTTCCGTTCTTGAGATATTCTGTTCACACACAGACACACAGACACACACACACACACAGACCAATCGCTAAAAACATGTTTTTTGGGTTCAGGGGGTCTGAAAACGTATAGATCCGGTGAAAACTCGATTTCGAAAAATCGACATGAGAACAATACTTTCCTTCCTATATATTCATATAGGCAAGAGAAAGTAATAATAATAATAATAATAATATTAGAACGTAGGGGAATCATGTACAGTAAAACCTCACAAATTCGGACTAATTGGGGGGGAAGTGAAGTCCGAATTATTGAAAGTCCGAATTATCGCGAATATTTGTTTACATCTAAAAATTGAATAATTTATGCAGTTAAAATTAAAAAAATAAACGTTACTTGTCTGAAATATTGATGTTTAATGAATTTACAGTACAGTATATTGAAAAACAACAAAGTTAAAAGTATAGAAATAAAAATATTTACGGCAGTAAAAATATTTATTTTCCTATTTTGTGTACGTTGCAATCTGTTCAATTGAGAACAATAAGCAAACCTATGACCCAATGAAATGAGGATGATGTGCATGACGTGTAAATGAGGTGTAGTCTTGTACAGACCCAGGCCGACCATTCCTGAGAGAGGATGGTTAATTAAACCCCAACCATTAAAGTACACCGGTAACCACTGTCTAGTATTCAAATCCGTTTAAAAGTAACTACCTTTACTAGGATTTGAACCAGGAACCTTCGTCTCCGAAAATCAGCTGTTAAACAGCTGATTTTGGCGACGACTTTACCTCTAGACAAACCCGGTGGGTTAATATTAATATTAGAACGTAGGGGAATCATGTATTATATGAACTGGTATGTCCGAACTCATTCGACTTTCGATTCGACGTCGAATGCGACATCGCATGCGCTTAGAGGCACGCCACCTTCCGCACTCGTTTGAAGAAATTTATCTCAAAAAAAAATCTGGTGTGAAACACTCACGCAACTTCCTCTTGCCAATGCAAATATTTAAAAAGAAATTTAACATTAGTAATAAAAAACATTGGAAATAAACAAAAAACTAACCTCAATAAACATAACCTTATTTTAATCATGAGTGAAAGACGCAAAGTGAAAATCAATCTCTGTTTGGCTTAAAAATACGGAAAATCACTCATTCACGCTAAATTAGGCTCTGTAGAAAAAATGCTTTAAATAACAGTTGTAGATCTTTTAGTTTCCTATAAATTGATTTTAAACACTTTTGTCGTAATATGCATACTAAGGCCAAAATCTTTAAAAAAAATCGATTTTTCACACGTTTTCGTGAGAAATAAACAGAAAATCGCTAATTACCGCTAAACTGTGCGTTACACAAAAAAATGTTTGAAATAAAAGCTGTAGGATTTTAAATTTTCTACATATTTTATTTTATAAATTTTTGCACTAAAATGCATATTAAAGCCGTAATCTTAAAAAAAACTATTTTTTACGTGAAAACAGCCTCACCAAGAATTTCAGCAAACATGACGCACCTACCCTATCGTGTAGAGCATAAAAAATTTAGTAAACCAGGCGATTTAAAAAAAATCGTAGGACCAGTTTTTTGAGAAAATTGCAAAAAAGTGCAAAAATTACACGAATAAACTACCACTTCCGGTTGACCGATTTTGATGAAAATGTTCGTGTCGGTCCGGTAGTGGTGTTTAACATAAGTTTTAAGTTTCAACTACATACAATGTTCCGTTCTCGAGATATTCTGTTCACACACAGACACACACACACACACACACAAACACAGACTAATCGCTAAAAACATGTTTTTTTTGGGTTCAGGGGGTCTGAAAACGTATAGATCCGGTGAAAACTCGATTTCGAAATATCGACATGAAAACAATACTTTCCTTCCTATATATTCATATAGGCAAGAGAAAGTAAAAACGTAACAAATATTTTTGAACAATGCACTAAATTAAAGCCTGTTCTTTCCTTCATTGAATGGTTTGATTTTGATTGTTTTATTTAGAAATTAATCGGAGATAACTCCAGCAATTTCCGCAAAAAGTTTACTCAGTTTTTAACTGGTGTTCTATTAATGTGGGTTTTAAACGTCCGTTACTCCGTCCTGGCTTTTCATAAAAATCGGCGTTTAAGTACGTTAATACCACTACCGAACCCGACACGAACATTTTCATTAAAATCGGTCAACCGGAAGTAGTAAATTATTTGTGTAATTTTTCACTTTTTTACGATTTTCTCATAAACGGGTCCTACGATTTTTTTTAAAAATCGCATCATTTACTTAATTTTTTTATGCTCTATGAGATAGCGTCATGTCTGTTGAAATTCTAGGAAACGCTGTTTTCACGTCAAAAAATTGTGTTTTTAAGATTGCGACTTGATATGGATTTTAGCGCAAAAATGTATATAACAAAAAAATGTAGGGAATTTAAAATCCCACAACTTTTATTTTAAACATTTTTACTTTCTCTTGCCTATATGAATATATAGGAAGGAAAGTATTGTTTTCATGTCGATTTTTCGAAATCGAGTTTTCACCGGATCTATACGTTTTCAGACCCCCTGAATCCAAAAAACATGTTTTTAGCGATTGGTCTGTGTGTGTGTCTGTGTGTCTGTGTGTGTGTCTGTGTGTCTGTGTGTCTGTGTGTGTGTGTGTGAACAGAATATCTCCAGAACGGAACATCGTACGAACTTGAAACTTGAAACTTAAGTTACATACCACTACCGGACGCGACACGAACATTTTCATCAAAATCGGTCAACCGGAAGTAGTAGTTTATTCGTATAATTTTTCAGTTTTTTGCGATTTTCTCAAAAACTGGTCCTACGATTTTTTTTAAAATCGCCTATTTTACTCAATTTTTTATTCTCTACAAGATAGGGTAGGCGCCATGTCTGCTGAAATTCTCGGTGAGGCTCTTTTCACGTAAAAACGTTGTTTTTTTTAAGATTACGGCTTTAATATAAATTTTAGCGCAAAAACTTATATAATAAAAGTTGTAGAGAATTTAAAAACCTACAACTTATGTTTCAAACATTTTTTTGTATGACGCTTAGTTTAGCGGTAATTTGCGATTTTCTGTTTTTTTCTCACGAAAACGTGAGAAAAATCGATTTTTTTAACATTTCGGTCTAAGTATGCATTTTACGACAAAAGTGTATATAATAAAAGTTATAGAAAATTAAAAGATCTACAACTTTTGTTTAGAGAATTTTTCTCTACAGAGCCTAGTTTAGCGTGAAAGTGTGATTTTCCGTTTTTTTAAGCCAAATTGAGTTCGATTTTCATTTTGCGTCTTCCACTCATGATTAAAATAAGGTTATGTTTTTGAGGTTAGTTTTTGTTCATTTCTAATGTTTTAATACTAATGTTAGGTTTATTGTTAATTATTTGCATTGGCAAGAGAAAGTTTGTGTGAGTGTTTCACACCAGATTTTTTTGTATAACGCTTAGTTTATCGGTAATAAGTGATTTTCTGTTTTTTCTCTCACGAAATCGTGTAAAAAAAATCAATTTTTTAAAGATTTCAGCCATTTTACGACAAAAAAGTATAATCAAATTTATAGGAAATTAAAATATCTACTACTTTTATTTAGAGTATTTTTCTCTACAGAGCCTAGTTTAGGGTGAAAGAGTGATTTTCGTATTTTTAAGCAAAACAGGTTAATTTTCATTTTGCGTCTTTCACTCATGGTTAAAATTAGGTTATGTTTTTTGTGGTTAGGTTTCTGTTTATTTCTAATGTTTTATTACTAATGTTAGGTTATATTGGTAATTAATTTGCATTGGCAAGAGATAGTCGTGTAAGTGTTTCACACCAGATTTTTTTCATAACTTCTCAACTTATTAATTGGTTTTCTTGTACATTAAAGTTCCGAAGAAAAATTAACGACAAGTTTAGAAAAAACCCACCGGGTTGGTTGAGAGGTAAAGTCGTCGCCAAAATCAGCTGTTTAACAGCTGATTTTCGGAGACGTAGGTTCTTGGTTCAAATAATAGTAAAGATAGTTACTTTGATACGGATTTGAATGCTAGACAGTGGTTACCGGTGTACTTTGATGGTTGGGGTTTAATTAACCATACTTTCTCAGGAATGGTCGACCTGAGTCTGTACAAGACTACACAGTCTCATTTACACGTCATACACATCATCCTCATCTCATTGGGTCATGGGGTTGCTTATTGTTCTGAATTGAACAGATTGCAACGTACACAAATTAGGGATTACAAAAAAAAATTTAGAAAAAATGTATAAAAATTGTAGAGAAAATTTATCAAATAACCTAAAAAATATTTTAACTTAAATATTTTTTTAGATTATAAAATAGCTAATAATTTTTTATTTATTTTTTATTACAGAAATCGATGTATTATTTAAATTATAACATTTACAAAGACGAGTAAGAAAAATTATCGAACGTTTTCGAGTAATATGAATAATTCAAGTTTTCGTTTTATAAGTTCTAACAATCATATTATATGTTGTGTTTAAAAAAGTATTAATAATCGATTGTGACAATGAAACTAAAATGTGTATTCTATTTTCAAGAAAACATTCAATGTTATTCATGTTATTAAATAAAAAAAGAGTGGCTAACTTAGTGAACATTATGAAACTGTTTGATATTAGTTTTAAAGGACATATTATAATTTAAAATAATCTTGAATAAATAATGCCTGAAAAGGAAGTATTTAATCCTCTTCCACCTCCTGGTGTAGGGCTTCCACTTCAATTCCCGTCGGCGTTCGCCGCGTTCCACGCTCCGTTACCTGTGGACCAGAGAACTCACGAAGGACGTTATCTTTGGGATCCTGCTTCTGGAAGGATACTTCATCCTGGTGCAACGCCAACTGCTTTTCATCATCCAAGCCATGGGTAAGTGTTTTTTTTCTCATTTTATGCATGTAATCTATTTTATATATGTTTTAAAGATTTAGCAGGTTTATCCCCAAGGAAATTTTTGCAATTTTGCTCAAAACCCCATTCCGATTTTATGGTTCCTTTGCTTTTTTTACTTTCTCTTGCCTATATGAATATATAGGAAGTAAAGTATTGTTTTCATGTCGATTTTTTCGAAATCGAATTTTCACCGGATCTATAAATGTTTTCAGACCCCCTGAACCCAAAAAAACTTGTTTTTAGCGATTGGTCTGTGTGTGTGTGTGTGTGTACAAAATATCTCAAGAACGGAACATCGTACGAACTTCAAACTTGAAACTTAAGTTACATACCCTTAACGGACCCGACACGAACATTTTCATCAAAATCGGTCAACCGGAAGTAGTAGTTTATTCGTATAATTTTTCACTTTTTTGCGATTTTCTCAAAAACTGGTCCTACGATTTTTTTAAAAATCGCCTGGTTTACTAAATTTTTTATTCTCTACAAGATAGGGTAGGCGCCATGTTGGCTGAAATTCTTGGTGAGGGTGTTTTACGTAAAAAAAGTGTTTTTTTAAGATTACGGCTTTAATAGCTATGTATTATAGCGCAAAAATGTATATAATTAAAATTGTAGAGAACTTAAAATTTTACAACTTTTGTATCAAACATTTTTTTTGTATAACGCTTAGTTTAGCGGTAATTAGCAATTTTCTGTTTTTTTCTCACGAAAACGTGTGAAAAATTGATTTTTTTAAGATTTCGGCCTTAGAATGCATTTTACGACAAAAGTGTATCAAATAAAATTTATAAGAAATGAAGAGATCTACAACTTTTATTTTGGTAAGCATTTTTTGTACAGTGCCTAGTTTAGCGTGAATGAGCAATTTTCCGTATTTTTAAGCCAAAATGAGGTCGATTTTAATTTTGCGTATTTCACTAATGTTTTTTGAGGTTAGTTTTTTGTTCATTTCTAATGTTTTATTACTAATGTTAGGTTTATTGTTAATTATTTGCATTGGCAAGAGATAGTTGTGTGAGTTTTTCACAACAGATTTTTTAATTAATTTTCTTTAAAGTCCAGAGTATTGTAAGGCTGAAATTTGTTGGCGCGGTTTTTTAGGTGAGAGACTGATCAGATACTCAAAAGTAAAAATATCAAATTTCTCTCACTGAAATTTTTTTTGTATTTCTATAAACTATTATCTGCCCATAACAGACAGGTGGAGTGTCAAATTATTTACACTCAATCTGTTCGTTGCAGGGCTAAAATAAATAGTTCTGTTTCTTATCACATGGTCAGCCAATTAAATGACTGAATCATTTAAGAACAGAAGAGGTAGAGGTGTACTGTGACACTAATCACAGTTATCTTCTCTGAAAGTAATGAATTTCATTGTACAGCCAGACCCTGTGGTGATTGAAGTGAAGTTGTCGTTTACAGAGTGGAAAATATGTGCTTTTCAGAGGGCTCGGCATGCTGATAAGCGCACTTTTCCACTCAGTGAGGAAGGCAATGGTAAACCACCTCACTCCTCGTTTTACTTAGTAAAACCTCTACGGGTTCAAACCAGCCTTTCGGCTGTTGACCTAAACAACATAAACTATTATATGTATTTTATAAATAATTTACTTTAGGTTATTTTTAACAAAACTACATAAATATCAATGAGGCGAGTCTTTATCAATAAGTTATTCGGCGAGTGGTATATTTGAGTACCAGTTGTCTATACACGATACTGATTCACGAAGATATGCAGAAACTTTGGGAGCTCATTGTACATGTAAAAATAATGAAAAAAGTTCATATAAACATGGGTCCGGAAATGCTTCGATTTCGAGTTACGGCTAGCGAAAAATGTCGCCCGGATTTCAGCTCACCAGGTGAAATGAGGTCTTTCTGAAATTCTGGTAAGGTAAATTAAGGGGCGAATTCAATCGTTTCTTATGGTTTTTGACCTGATTAATTGAATAAAACAGGTCCCAGAACTGTAAGTTAAATAGTTTTTGAGAAAACCCGTGTCAAATGCAACAAAATGGTGTGAAAAAAACACAATTTTTCATCTTTGTTTTACGGTTAATTTTACTTTGTACTGTTATGAATAAAAAATCATTTAATTAAACATATATTCGCTTGCTGTGTACTTTATTTACACCGGTTTGTTCAGAATAAAATTTTCTACATGTTTTATTCAAAAATTTTAACTGTTTTCTGGTGAAATAACAAAGTTATTCTTGCCCAAAGATGAAAAAATGTGTTTTCACTCCATTTTTTGCATTTAACACTGGTTTTCTTAAAAACTATTTAACTTACAGTTTTGGGAACTGTTTTATTCAATTTATCAGGTCAAAAACCATAAGAAATTATTGAATTTTCCCCTTAATCTACGTTACTAGAATTTCAGAAAGACCTCATTTCCCCTCGTGAGCTGAAATCCGGGCGAAACTTTCGCTAGCCGTAACTCGGAAACGAAGCATTTCCGAACCCATGTTTATATAAACTTTTTTCATTATTTTTACATGTACAATGAGCTCCTAAAGGTTCTGCATATCTTCGTGAATCACCCTGTATAGAGGCACCGACCAGAGTCAACTTTTACAATGCAAAAATATTATAATACGAAAACCATAGAAAATTAAAAGATAAAATGATTTTTCATAATATAATAATATAATTAAAATATCATTAATAATGCAATAATAAAATATAGGTGATTCAGAACTATACGGTAATCTCTTGGGATCTTATTCTATAGCTAAAAATAAGAAAAAAAATTCGTAAAAACATATTCCTGAAAACGCTTAGTTAGCGAGTTACGGCTAGCGAAAAATTTCACCTACAACTCTGTACCCTCAGTGAAGTAAGGCCGTATAAAAATATTAAAGGTAGTTACAAAGATACAAATACAATTATTGTTTCTTATGTTTTTTAATCTGAAATATTGAATAAAATTGGTTCCAGAGCTGTAAATGCAATACTTTCAGAGATATCTTACATAAAACACAAGAATTGGTGCAAAGAAATAACACATTTTTGTGTTTAACGTAAGATTACTTCCATAAATGGTAAATAAAGGTGTATTTTTTTCTTAAATAAATTTGTAAAAAATTTAATTCTGAAAAGATTCATATGAATTACTCAGGAAAAAATGAATAATAGATATTGAAATTTCGCTTTATTTAAAATCAAAACAGACGCACATAAAACGTACATTCTTAACTGCATAAAATATTAACTAATATTTAGGTTGGCTTCCAGTTAAAATTTTATCTTTTAATATAAATAGGGTGATTCAAAACTATTCGGCAATCTCTTGGGATCTCATTCTATAGCTAAAAATACGAAAAAAGTTCATATAAACATATTCCTGAAAACGCTTAGTTAGCGAGTTACGGCTAGCGAAAAATTTCACCTAGAACTCTGTACCCTCGGTGAAGTAAGGCCGTATAAAAATATTAAAGGTAGTTACAAAGATACAAATACAATTGTTTCTTATGTTTGTTAATTTTAAAAATTGAATAAAATTGGTTCCAGAGCTGTAAATGCAATACTTTCAGAGATATCTTACATAAAACACAAGAATTGGTGCAAAGAAATAACACATTTTTGTGTTTAACGTAAGATTGGTAAGGTGCTAACGTAAGGCAGAGTGGAAAAGTATACTTATCAGCATGCCAGGCCCTCTAAAATGCATCTATTTTTCACCCTGCAAATGACACCTTCACTTCATTCACCACAAGATCTTGCTGTAATATGAAATTCATGACTCTCTGAGGAGATAACACTTGACTGGTGTATTTTACATATCTACCTCGTTTGTTAAATTATTCAGTCATATAATTGGGTGACCATGTGATTAGAAACACAACTATTTTTTGTAGCTCTGGAACTAGCAGATCGAGTGCAAATAATTTAACACTCCATCTGCCTATTATGGGGAAAAATCGAATCGTACTGGATTAAATTATTCCATTACTAAACATGAAGTTCAATTTACTAGTTTGTCTGTGTTTGTTAATAACAAGTTTGTTAATAACGATGTTAAGAAATTCCAAATGACTATTTAATCCGTGATTCATCCTACCATTTCATGGAGTTTTCTACGAAGTTTCATGACAGGTTCTTGTAAATTATTGAACGGATTAAAAGACGCCGTGAATTAGTCATAGAATTCCATGAATAAACAAAAACTTATCTAGTTAGTCCATCAATTAGACATCGTTTTTTAGGGATTTATTGTTACCGAACGGAAAAAGATGGTATATACATAAAAAGTTCAGAATCTTATTATAATAATTAGTGTGAAATTTTCACATGAGTTTCTCTTTCCAATGTAGATAATGAACAATATAACTTATGTTTAATCATGAGTGAATGACGCAAAATGAAAATTAACTTCTGTAGAAATTTAAAATATGGAAAATCAGTTGTTGTTTAGGTCAACAGCCGAAAGGCTGGTTTAAACCTCTAGAGGTTTTACTAAGTAAAACGAGGAGAGAGGTGGTTTACCATTGGCTTCCTCACTGAGTGGAAAAGTACGCTTATCAGCATGCCAGGCCCTCTGAAAAGCACATATTTTCCACTCTGTAAATGACACCTTCATTTCATTCACCACAGGGTCTGGCTGTACAATGAAATTCATTACTTTCAGAGGAGATAACTCTGATTAGTGTCTTTTACACCTCTACCTCTTCTGTTCTTAAATGATTCAGTCATTTAATTGACTGACCATGTGATAAGAAACAGAAATATTTATTTTAGCCCTGCAACGAACAGATTGAGTGTAAATAATTTGACACTCCACCTGTCTTTTATGGGGGGGATTTATTGTTACCGAACGGAAAAAGATGGTATACACATTAAAATGTTCAGGATCTTATTAAAAAAATTAGTGTGAAACTCTCACACGATTTTCTCTTGCCAATGTAGATAATGAACAATATAACTTATATGTTTAATCATGAGTGAATGACGAAAAATGAAAATTAACTTCTGTAGAAATTTAAAATTTGGAAAATCAGTTATTGCCTCTAAACTAGACGCTCGCTGTAGAGAAAAATGGTTATACAGTAGACTCTCAAAAATCCGAATCGCGCTAGTCCGGACTCCGGATAGTCCGGACGATGATTTGTTTTTTTACTTTATTTTCTGAAAATTTACAACTTTTAAATTAACAACCAGTAAAAAGTTTTCATGGGATTGGCCCGATGAAATCAGTGGGGCGACTTTGACGGCGAACAAAGACGCTGTTCCTGAATTTAAAACCTTACTTTTTAAAATCCTTGACGAAGAAGGAATTTCCGGTGACCAGCTGTATAATTGCGACGAGACTGGTCTGAACTATAAAATGTTGCCCACGAAAACTCTCGCATCCAAAAAAGAAGCTTCAGCCTCGGGCTATAAAAAAAGCAAGGAACGGGTTACGGTGTTGGTTTGTAGCAATGTGACCAGCAGTCATAAACTTAGGTTAACATTAATAGGAAAATCAAGAAAGCCCAGAGCTTTTAAAAATTTAAAGAAAGACGATGTGTTGCCACTTTGGTATACAAACCAACAAAAAGTATGGATGAATTCTACAATTTTTAAGACTTGGTTTTTTAATGAATTTGTACCTACTATAATTACTCTATAAAATTATAATTACTATATAATTGAGACATATATGACACATTTTGTTACATGTTTGAAATCCGTAACTTGCAAATCTTACAGAGAGTGCAATCGAATCTTATTACGGTACAATAGCGTTAAGTTTAGTCAATGTTTGTGCTTCGCATATTGAATAATTACAGTACCAGTAGCCTACTGTAATTTATTAGACCTACAGTGTTTTAAAGTTTTTTCAGAAGCTCACTCTTATATTAGCAGATAAACGTTAATGCGTATTGTCATAATTATTCGCCATAAAGACGAAATTGCCAACCTCCGGGAAATCCGGATTTTTCGAAATCCGGACTGGCCGTCCGCCACATTAGTCCGGATTTCTGAGAGTCTACTGTACTAATAAAAGTTGTAAGTTTTTTAATTTCTTATAACTTTCATTATAATATACTTTTATCGTAAAATGCATAGTAGGGCCTAAGTTTATTAAGGCCGCAATCTTAAAAAATTTCTTTTTTTATTGATTTTGATAATAATGTTCGTACGTATTGGGCCCGGTAGTGGTATCCAACTTAAGTTTCAAGTTTCAAGTTCATACGATGTTCAGTTCTTGAGATATAATGTTCACACACACACACACACACACGCGCACGCACGCACGCACGCGCACGCACGCACACACACACACACACACACACACACACACACACACACACACTAATCGCTAAAAACGTGTTTTCTGGGTTCAGGGGGGTCTGAAAACGTGTAGATCTGGTGAAAACTCGATTTCTTAAAATCGACATGAAAACAATACTTTCCATCGTATATATTCATATAGGCAAGAGAAAGTAAAAATTAAATAAATTTTATAATATTGTAAAATTTTAAATGTTTTTATGAGCTGAAGTAAAGCTGATAAAGGCCACGAAAGTACTTTTTGATTGATAAGTGTTCTTACTCTTTTTTTGCCAGTTTATAGTATTTTTTAATAATTTTATTTATAATAAAATAAGAAATAAATTAAACTATTGATATATGCTACTACAGTGTTAAACAATTTAAATTATGATATATTTTTTTTAAAGGTAAGAAACGCACCTTTTTACGTAACCTATCATACCCTTTACAAAGACTTGAAAATACCAACGGTTCGAGACATTGTCAACGCAACGTACAACTCATTACACACAAAGACAATTGACCATATAAATCCAAATGTCCAATCTCTTTCAACTAACCATCTCCCTGTTAACAGACGACTGCAACGAAGGTTGAATAGGGATCTTCTCCGACCACCATAAAAATAACAAAAAAAAACATTTCAATTTAACTTTTCATGCCTGTTTCATTTCATAAAAAAGAAAATCATTATCATTACAAATATTCAATTAACCATACTCTCTCAGCCTGAGTCTGTACAAGACTACACTTCATTTACACGTCATACACATCATCCTCATCTCATTGGGTCATGGGGTTACTTATTGTTCTCAATTGAACAAATTGCAACTTACACACATTAGGAATATTTAAAAAAAAACGAATTGGCGAAGTTGGTAACGTGCTCGCCTCTCATCATGCGGTCTTGGGTTCGAATCCCATTCAGGCACGGCATATTTACATACGTTACAAAAAATCATTTCATCATTCACCGTCTGCATTAGTAGTAATTGCAGAACAGTCGGACGTTAAACAAAAAAAAAAAAATAAAATAAAAAAAAAATTAAAAATTTTCACCACATCCATGAAAAATTTCACACCGATATCGGTAGTCCCGTAATTCCTCATTCATTTCATCTAATTTACTAGTTGTGCTTTAAAAATTGTACAGTTGTAAATAAAAATAAAGATGAAGCCAAAAAAAGTAAGAAACGCTTTACATGTTCAACAGGACTGTTTTATTTTTTAAATATATACTACGTTTTAATTATGATGGCCTTTAGTGTTATGTTTTCTTTAGGATTGAAGTCAACGGTCCGTGAATAATGTAAATGCGGTTTTTGAAATTTACTTTTGTTGTAATTACTTAATTATTAATTAAATAACCACCAATAAACACCAAAGAAAATAAGATGACTTTTCGAAATAAACTAGAAAAAGTAAATCAAGTAGATCTCATTGGTTTATTGGAAAGAAAAGAAAATCATTGAAGCTGAAGTTACGGATGAGAAATTTCGGAAGAAAGGGAAAATCAATGTTACCGAGAAGTCCATTGCGACAGAATTATTTTAAAAAAAATTGATATGTTTTCTTTTTGCCCATAACAGATAGGTGGAGTGTTAAATTAATTGCGCTCGATCTGTGTTAGTTCCAATGGGGGGGGGGGGGGCCCGCTCCAGACCACACAGAGCGTGACCATAGAACTGAAATTTAGCTACCCAATCCTTGCCTGCTTTCGAGGTAACGGGCGCTGGTTATAGCACCTCCGTCTGCTATTCGTAGTATATCCATGTGTGGTAGAGCCATGTGCAAAGCATTAGCTGCGTAACGAGCTCGACGGTGACTCGTCCAACGTTTACACGAGTACTGAGGGGAGTGACCGCACCCACTCATTTGGGTTGGCCTCTCAGGGGCTGTGGGTTCCTGGGTAGCTCTCCGGAGCCACTAAGCTGCTTAAATTCCTTCGGAATGGGCGTGGCTGACCCGAGGGGTGTCCGGCAACGGATTGGTGAATACGCTTGTTAGTTCCAGGGCTACAAAAATAGTTTTGTTTTTAATCACACGGTTAGCAAATTTCATGACTGAAACATTTAACAGCAATAGAGGTGTAAAAGATACTTGTCTCAGTTATCTCCTCTAAGAGTAATGCATTTCATCATTATACAGCCAGACCCTGGGGTGAATGAAGTGATGGTGTCATTTGCAGGGTGGAAAGTACATGCTTTTCAGAGGACCTGGCATGCTGATAAGCATACTTTTCCACTGAGTGAGAAAAAGAGAATTGTAAACACCTCACTCCTCGTTTTACTTAGTAAAGTCTCAGGAGGTGAAACCAGGTTTACGGCTGATCACCTAAACAAAACAACAACTCCTGAATAATCGTAATACTTGTACTACTTGTAACACAATACATCAAATTGTTTATTTTCTGTTGTCTGTATGAACTATTATGTAGGAAGGAAATTATTTTTCAAAATCTAGTTTTCACTGGATCTACACGTTTTCAGACCCCCTGAACCCCAAAAAACATGTTTTTAGCGATTGGTCTGTGTGTGTGCGTGTGTCAACAAAATATCTCGAGAACGGAACTTTGTACGAAGTTGAAACTTAACCTTAAGTTAGGTACTACTGGAGGACTCAACACGAACATTTTCATTAAAATCGGTCAACCGGAAGTAGTAGTTCATTCGTGTAATTTTTCACTTTTGCAATTTTTTCAAAAACGGTTCGTACGATATTTTTTTTTAAAAATCGCCTCATTTACTACATTTTTTATGCTCTACATGATAGGGTAGCCGCGGTGTCTGCTGAAATTCTTGGGGAGGCTTTGTTTTCGCAGAAAAAAAATTGTTTATTTTTAATACTAGTGGGGCCGTTATATGCATTTTAGCGCAGAAATGTATACAATAAAAGTTACAGAAAATTTAAAAATGTCATTTTATTCCAGATATTTCTTTGTAGCCTATAATGCTTAGTTAAGCGGCACTTAATGATTTTCTGTTTTTTTTTTTTAATTTAAAAAGTGGTTTTTTGAAGGTTTCGGCCTTAGTACCTATGCATTTAACGAAAAAAGTGTACTTAAAACAATTTATTGGAAATTATACGATCTACAACTTTTACTTTAGGCATTTTTCTCTACAGAGCCTTGTTTAGCGTGAGAGTAATTTTCCGTATTATTAAGCCAAACTAAGGTTGATTTTCATTTTGCATCATTCACTCATGATTAAAATATTGTCATGTTTTTAGGATTAGTTTTCGTTTATTTCTAAATTTTTATTACGAATGTTAGGTTATATGGGTCATTATTTTCGTTGGCAAGAGAAAGTCGTGTGAGTGTTTCACACCTGATTTTGTTTTGTTTTGTTATTTTTAGTAAAAATTGCATACATGTATTTCCTTAATGTCAAGGTTGCATAACTTGTATGTCGCATACTTAAATGTATTGTAGTTCAAATATAATTTCTTTGTTTAAAAAAAAAATGTATAAGCTTTAATAAAAACACAACTTAATAACTTAATCAATAAACGTTTGTGTTTTATTTATAAAGGTTACTTACTGAAGTGACCACATGGAAAAAAATGCCTTTAAGTATTTACTGAAACGCATCAAGTAGCTTAAATTTTTACATAATATAACACTAAGTATTCATTAAGCAAATCATTAGGTATTAACATAAAAATAATACGTTATGAATAGCAATTCTTTTATGTTTTATTATGTTTACTATTATTTACATAATAATAGTTAAAATCTTTACAGAATATTGAAAATAATCCAAAGAAACCATATTGCTTTATGCAAACTAATAAGTAAATCAGTAATGTGTGACCAGTCATCAAAGTATGACCGAATCACTTGAATATGTAGGCTAAAATAAATACAATTTCAGTGTTTATTTTTTTATTATTATTTTTATTTTAGCTTCTCTTTGTTATTAGAAAATGTGGAATATTGAAAACTACCCAATTTGATCGCTGTATTTTTTCTTTCTCTTGCCTATATGAATATATAGGAAGAAAAGTATTGTTTTCATGTCGATTTTAAAGAAATCGAGTTTTCACCGGATCTATACGTTTTCAGACCCTCTGGACCCAAAAAACATGTTTTTAGCGATTGGTCTGTGTGTGTGTGTGTGTGTGTGTGCGCGCGCGCGCGTGTGTGCGCGTGCGTGCGTGCGTGTGTGTGTGTGTGTGTGTGTGTGTGTGTGTGTGTGTGTGCGTGTGAACCGTATATCTCAAGAACGAAACATCGTACAAACTTGAAACTTAAGTTGCATACTACTACCGGACCCGACAAGAACATTTTCATCTTAATCGGTCAATCGGAAGTAGTAGTTTATTCGTGTAATTTTTCATTTTTTTGCGATTTTCTTAAAAACTGGTCCTACGTTTTTTTTAAAAATCGCCTGGTTTACTGAATTTTTTATTCTCAACTAGGCGTCATGTTTACTGAAATTCTTGGTAAGGCTGTTTTCACGTAAAAAATTGTTTTTTTAAGGTTACGGCTTTAACATAGATTTTAGTGCAAAAGTTTGTATAATAAAATTTGTAGAAAATTTAAAATTCTATAACTTTTAATTCAAACATTTTTTGTATAACGCTTAGTTTAGCGGTATATAGCGATTTTCTGTTTTTTTTTCTCACGAAAACGTGTGAAAAATTATTTTTTTAAAGATTTCAGCCTTAGTATAGATTTTACGACAAAAGTGTATATAATAAAATTTATAGGAAATTAAAATATCTACAACTTTTATTTAAAGCATTTTTTTGTACAGTGCTTAGTTTAGCGTGAAAGAGCGATTTTCCGTATTTTTAACTTAAACTGAGGTTGATTTTCATTTTGCGTCTTTTATATACGATTAAAATTAGGTTTTGTTTATTTCTAATATTTTATTACTAATTTTAGGTTATTGTTAATTATTTGCATTAGCAAAGGAATGTCGTGTGATTGTTTCACACCAGATTTTCACTTTTATTTTATTTTTTTCGGTTTCAATATCATGCTATGTTGTATACACTTTTTTTATGTCCTGAAACTATCGGCTCGGTTAAGCTATACTGTTGCATTACATAAGTACTGATATTACAGTATTATATGGTCGATGCACCTGCAGGGAAACTCTTTACCGATTCATACCACCGGTATCAACTTGTACGTATGTAACTTCAGATTACTTTGCCTGGAGGGTTTAAAAATATTTATAAGATACGGTACTCCACTTTTTTGATCTCATTCTCTGATTCTGATTACAAAATATTATAATTATCTTTTCAAATAGATTTTATGTTGAATTTTGTTTGTTGTTTTTTCCTCGTATGGAACCAATTTTAGACCACGTGACGTGACTTTAGACATTTCTGGAAGCTCTTTTTGTAGTACACATTCTTAGCATTCGCTTACTGTAAGCTTTTCTTCTTTCTTTTGTCCATCTAATGTTCTATTTTTGCTCTTCATGGAAGCCCTTAAAGTCCGTAATTAGTTCTCGGAATTTCGTTCGGTTCATTAAATTTTTTTTGTTTATTCTGGTTTTCACAATATACTTTGTGTTGTTTAAGTTATCAGACGAAAGGGTGGTTTGAACCTTTTAAGGTTTAATTAAGTAAAACGAGTAGTGTGCTGGTTTACAATTGCCTTCCTCACTGAGTGGCAAAATACGCTTATCAGCATGCCGTACCCTCTAAAAAACACTTATTTACCACTCTGCAAATGATTCCTTCACTTTATTCACCACAGGGTCTGGCTGTATAATGAAGTTTATTAATTTCAGAGGACGTAACTCTGATTATTGTCTTTTACACCTCTACCTCTTTGGTTATTTAATGATTTAATTGGTTGTGTCAAATTATTTACATTTAATCTGTTTGTTGCCGGGGTAAAATAAATAGTTGTGTTTCTTATCACATGGTCAGCCAATTAAATGACTGAATCATCTAAGAACAGAAGAGGTAGAGGTGTAAAAGACATTCATCAGAGTTATGTCCTCTGAGAGTAATGAATTTCATTATACAGCCGGACCTTGTGGTGAATGAAATGAAGGTGTCATTTGCAAAGTGGAAAATATGTGTTTTTCAGAGAGCCCGGCATGCTTATAAGCGTCCTTTCCACTCGGTGAGGAAGGCAATGGTAAACCACCTCACTCGTCGTTTTACTAAAATCTCTACAGGTTCAAACCAACCTTTCGGCTGATGACCTAAACAACAAGAGAAAATCGTGTGAGTTTTTCATTCCACATTTCTTTCTTATTTATCACGTCCTTTTCTATGATATTCCTGAGAACTTTCTTCGGTTTGATTTAATTCCTTCATTTCTTTGTTGGTTAATTTTAACATTAAGGTTTCTATTATTTCTTATTTGTTATATATCAACATTGAACTAATGGTTCTATTACAAAAGTCAAACAAACAAACTAAAAAAAAGTAAAAAACATACGACGATCGCAGGACACGATAAAAATAAATACAAAAAAAACCAACATCGAAATACATACAGCTTAATGATAATGAGCTGAACTTAAACATTGCAAGCCTTCAGGGGGAATTCCCCTCCCCACAATTATCGCGCAAACGCCAATTTAAATAAAAAGAAGTCCCCAAATTATAACTTCATCCTATCATAAAAAATATCTACTATACTGATTGTTATTATAAGGTCAACAACACTTTTATTTTAAAAAATAATACAACCACTTTAAACATTACTTTTAGAACCATTAGATCCATTACTTTGTATAAAACTCTCCTTATTTTATTAAATTCCGCTATAAAATGTAACAAATACCATAATTATTATTCTTTTCACATACAGGGTGATTCACGAAGTTACTGATGTTTTTTGAGCCCACTTTACAGCCCTAAAGAAAGAAAAAACTTTATATAAACATCTGTGTTAACCCTTTCAGTACCATCGTCCGGAAAACAGGACGTCAATATTTTTTACGTAGTGATAACATCCGGTGTACCGGATAAAAGTTATGCATAAAGTGCCAACGTCCGGATAACCGGACATTTCCAAAAACACTTTTTTTTGTAATCCCTAATTTGTGTACGTTGCAATCTGTTCAATTCAGAACAATAAGTGACCCAATGAGATAAGGATGATGTGTATGAAGTGTAAACGAGGTATAGTCTTGTACAGACTCAGGATGACCATTCCTAAGAGAGTATGGTTAATTGAACCCCAACCATCAAAGTACACCGATAACCACTGTCTAGCATTCAAAGCCGTATAAAAGTAACTATTTTTACTAGGATTTGAACCAGGAACCTTCGTCTCCGAAAATCAGCTTCTAAACAGCTGATTTTAGCGACGACTTTTATCTCTAAACCAACCCGGTGGGTAAAACACTTTTAAACAAAAATTAATGAAATAATGTATTTTGGAACCTCCTCCGTGGCGTAGTGACTAGCGCGCTAGCCTACAAAGCGAAAGGTCTCGGGTTCAATTCCCGGCTAGGATCTGGAAATTTTAACTCGTTAAAACCACCGTTACAATACCAAAACCCACAATACTTGCTAATGACCAAGCTATCGATGCGACTTTAAATAAACTAAAAAAAAAATATTTTGAATATTTTTAGTGTTAGAACGATTTCTTTTTTTTAATAACTCAATAAAAATTTATTTTTAACAGGAAATTTTATTTTTCTGTAACGTTGAGTTCTTGGTCGCCAATTACAGATTTACGCCTGCAAGTTTTCAAAAAGGGTTGTCACTTTTTGTACACCCTTGTTCAAATTAAATCACATTTAAATCAAACTTTTAAATATTGTTACGGCCCTGAAAGGGTTAAAACCTTACAAATATACAGTTTTGGGACCGGTTTTATTCAATATTTCAGATTAAAAACCATAAGAAACAACTGAATTTGTTCCCTTAATTTACCTTTACTGAATTTTTGTAAGTCTTCAATTCAACGAGGGTATTGAATTCTGGGCGAAATTTTTCGCTAGCCATAACTCGCTACCAAAGCGTTTTAACACAAATGTTTATAAGGAGTGGTTTTTGAGAGGTATAGAACTTTAAAATGAAATAAAACACAGAATAATTGAACAATTGACGTGGAATTAGTTTTATTTTAAAGATAATTATTTGCCATTTTCATTTTAAAATAATTTCCGGCATGTGGCCGCCGCGGCTGGCTCGGACGTGGTCCAATCGAGACGTCCAATTTGTGACCTGTTTTTGCAGCATTTAGGGCCATATATTGGTAATAACGCGGCGAATGTTGCCTTCCAAGTCGTCAATAATTGTGTGTGGCTTATTGGCATAGACTAGCGACTTCACATACCAGAAAATAGTCCAGCGGTGTTAGATCGCACGACCTTGGAGGCCAATTTACAGGTCCAGAACGTGAAATTATCCGTTCACCAAACGTTCCTTCAGTAATTCGATTGTGGCACACGCTGTGTGACATGTTGCACCATCTTGTTGAAACCACAGCTCTCCAACATTAAGGCGATTCAATTCAGAAACATAAAAGTCATTGATCATGGTTCTGTAGCGGTCACCACTGACTGTAACATTCTGCCCGGCATCATTTTTGAAGAAGTAAGGACCAATGACTCCACCAATCCATAAAGCACACCAAACAGTCACTTTTTCTGGATGTAAAGGTTTCTCAGCAATATATCGAGGATTACCTTCACTCCAAATGCGGCAGTTTTATTTATTCACGTAGCCATTCAACCAAAAATGAGCTTCATCACTGAAAAAAAATTTCATGTGAAAATAGGGATCAACAGCGATGTTTCACGAACCGAACCATGATTTTCAAAATAAATCTGCAAAATTTGCAAGCGTTGTTAGGCATCAGTCTATTCATTATAAAATGGCAAACCAAACTGAACATAAATTACCAAACAGTTTTCAAAATGGCCGCCAAGGAAATCAGTACTGCCAACTTAAAGTTCTATTCCTCTAAAAAAATACCCTTTATATTATATATTTTTTTTTAATTTTTAATATGTACGTTGCAATCAGTTCAGTTCAGAACAATAAGCAATCCCATGACCCAATGAGATGAGGATGATGTGTATGACTTATAAATGAGGTGTAGTCTTGTACAGACCCAGGCCGACTATTCCTGAGAGAGTTTGGTTAATTGCACCCCAACCATCAAAGTACACTGGTAGCCACTGACTAGTATTCAAATCCGTACAAAAGTTACTACCTTTACTAGGATTTGAACCAGAAACCTTCGTCCACAAAATCAGCTGTTAAACAGAACTGCTGACTTACGGCGACGATTTTACCTCTAGATTAACCCGGTGGGTTCGATGTTTATATTAAGTTTTTTCCTGAAGTGAGTTCAGAAAGCGCCGTTAAACTTCGTGTATCACCCTATATGTATATACTGATATTTATTCAAACCAAATACCTCTCTCCTTAACCTAACATAATAACAATTAAATAAAATAGACTTGTTTAAATTTACTTACCTACTTAAAAATATTTTTTACCGTATTTGGACTGATAATAATTTTCTTCTTCAATTCACCTTAAAGCAAACCTGATATTATAAATATCTGCTGTATTATTACATGAATTTTACACTTAAAATAATGAGGTTATGTAAAAGAAAACATAATTTATAATTGCTTTATTATGTATAATCCTTTTAAATATATAATGAAATAATTTCGGGGTCATTAAAAGCGATTGAACACGTTCAACATCTTTTGCTGTTCATTGTGTAGAATAGCAGTCTATGCTTCACTATATCGTTGATCGAAGGTCAAGTTTATAATTAATTGATTTTTTGTTTTTTACTTTCTCTTGCCTATATGAATATATAGGAAGGAAAGTATTGTTTTCATGTCGATTTTTCGAAATCGAGTTTTCACCGGATCTATACGTTTTCAGACCCCCTGAATCCAAACAACATGTTTTTAGCGATTGGTCTGTGTGTGTGTGTGTGTGTGTCTGTGTGTGTGTGTGTGTGTGTGTGTGTGAACAGAATATCTCCAGAACGGAACATCGTACGAACTTGAAACTTGAAACTTAAGTTACATACCACTACCGGACGCGACACGAACATTTTCATTAAAATCGGTCAACCGGAAGTAGTAGTTTATTCGTATAATTTTTCAGTTTTTTGCGATTTTCTCAAAAACTGGTCCTACGATTTTTTTTAAAATCGCCTATTTTACTCAATTTTTTATTCTCTACAAGATAGGGTAGGCGCCATGTCTGCTGAAATTCTCGGTGAGGCTGTTTTCACGTAAAAACGTTGTTTTTTTAAGATTACGGCTTTAATATAAATTTTAGCGCAAAAACTTATATAATAAAAGTGTTAGAGAATTTAAAAACCTACAACTTCTGTTTCAAACATTTTTTTGTATAACGCTTAGTTTAGCGGTAATTTGCGATTTTCTGTTTTTTTTCTCACGAAAACGTGAGAAAAATCGATTTTTTTAACATTTCGGTCTTAGTATGCATTTTACGACAAAAGTGTATATAATAAAAGTTATAGAAAATTAAAAGATCTACAACTTTTGTTTAGAGAATTTTTCTCTACAGAGCCTAGTTTAGCGTGAAAGTGTGATTTTCCGTTTTTTTTAATCCAAATTGAGTTCGATTTTCATTTTGCGTCTTCCACTCATGATTAAAATAAGGTTATGTTTTTGAGGTTAGTTGTTGTTTATTTTTAATATTTTATTAATAATGTTAGGTTTATTATTAATTATTTGCATTGGCAAGAGAAAGTTGTGTGAGTGTTTCACACCAGATTTTTTAGCTTTTATTTATTGTCGGGAACTGTACATTATTGACAACTACCCAATTTGATCGCTGCTTTTGCTGCATTATTTGACGTGAATTTGGCGTGAGTTTGAACAGGGTCTCCCAGTAGAGTTTGTTCACGGATGGCTGTCAGCTGGTCACCATACAAAAACGCTTCCCCAAATGGTGTTACTTAACAAATTATAGCGACTTCCTACCACCTGACTGACTGGGCTGGCCCGAAGACCATATTTCAATTGTTGAAGAATTAAAATAATCATCATAATAAATAATTTCCAATTAATATAAAAATATTCTAAATAAAAAATTAAAATATATTAAACTAAATATTAAGAAGAAAATTTTTTTTTGTCATCATTCTCTCGACTGGTTTGATGCAGTTCTCCAAGCTATTTTATCTTGCCCAAGTCGTTTCATATCTACGTACCTGTAACATCCTACATCTTTTGTAATTTCCTTTAAATATTCTAATCTTTGCCTCCCCCGACAATTTACTCCCTCAATATTACCCTCCATTATTGATAGATGTCTTAAGATATGCCCCACTAGCCTATCCCTTCTTCTGGTAAGATGCTTCCATATACTTTTTTTTTTAAACGCTTTTATTTAACTTACTCTTGGATCCATAAAATCTTGCAACTTAAAATTTTAATACTTCTACCGTATCAATATGAATCAAACTTTGCACACTTGTTTATCTTCGATGACAATACGCTGTCATAAAAAAAAATTTACAAAAAAATTTTTTTTAAACGCTTTTTTTTAAACGCTTTTATTTAACTTACTCTTGGATCCATAAAATCTTGCAACTTAAAATTTTAATACTTCTACCGTATCAATATGAATCAAACTTTGCACACTTGTTTATCTTCGATGACAATACGCTGTCATAAAAAAAAATTTACAAAAAAATTTTTTTTAAACGCTTTTTTATTACAAAATAACTTAATCTTGGATCCATCAAATCTTGCAACTTAAAATTTTAATACTTCTACCGTATCAATATGAATCAAACTTTGCACACTTGTTTATCTTCGATGACAATAGGTGTTTGTAAAAAAAAATTACAAAAAAATTTCAAAAAAAATTTTTGAAAAAATTTTTTTTCAAAAAAAATTTAAAAAACGCTTTAATTTAACAATTACTTAAAAAAAGTAACTAAAAAGAAAAAAATAAAAAAAATTACAAAAAAAATCACAGAAAAAAAATTATAAAAAAAATAAAAAAATAAAAAAAAATTTTAAGAAACGCTAGTATTATTTAACAATGATTCAAATAAAAAATGAACTAAAAAGAAAAAATAAAAAAAATTACAGACATTACTGTTACAAATAATAAAAGCGTGGCGCATTTTTATACAACGAATATTTTACAAAAAAAATGCGCCACGCTTTTATTATTTGTAACAGTAATGTCTGTAATTTTTTTTTATTTTTTCTTTTTAGTTCATTTTTTATTTGAATCATTGTTAAATAATAGCGTTTCTTAAAAAAATTTTTATTTTTTTTAATTTTTTTTATAATTTTTCTACTCGCCTAAGAACCTCTAAATTACTTATCTTTAACATTTTCCTATAACACCACATTTCAAAAGCTTCTATCCTCTTCCTTTCTACACCCTTTATCACCCATGTTTCATTTCCGTACAATGGTACACTCCAAACGTAGTGTTTTAAGAAATATTGTTCTTTCTTTTCTTTATTTATTTAACGTCGCATTAACTACAGTGGACATTAGCGACGACGTTGGGTTGTAACTGTAAAGGATGAAATGATTTTTGTAACGTATGAAAGTATGCCGTGCCTGAATGGGATTCGAACCCAAGACCCCATGATGAGAAGCAAGCACGGTACCAGCTACGCTAATGCGGCCGGGGCTTACAAATTTTATTTTGAAGCATTTTTCTCTGGAGAGCCTAATTTAGCGCCAATTACAAATTTTCTGTATTTTTAAGTTCTACAAAGGTTAATTTTCATATTACATTGACAAGAGAAAATCGTGTGTGTTTCATACCAGATTTTGTAATGTAAAAATCTCTTTATGGTGATAAAGTAATAGAGGGAAACGTATCAAAGTTCTAAACATGACAGCATAAGGTTTTTCTAATAATAGGCATTAAAAATTCCTTGAAAATTTATTTCATAAAAATATTACCTAACGTATTTATATCCTCCTGCGTACTTTTTATATAAAATTACTAGTTACTTTCTCTTGCCTACATGAATATATAGGAAGGAAAGTATTGTTTTCACGTCGATTTTTCGAAATCGAGTTTTTACCGGATCTACACGTCTTCAGACCCCCTGAACCCAAAAATAATGTTTTTAGCGTTGGTCTGTGTGTGAACAGAATATCTCAAGAACGGAACATTGTACGAACTTGAAACTTGAAACTTAAGTAACATACCACTACCGAACCCGATACGAACATTTTCATCAAAATCGGTCAACCGGAAGTAGTAGTTTATTCGTGTAATTTTTCACTTTTCGATTTTCTCAAAAACTGGTCCTACATTTTTTTTAAAAATCGCCTGGTTTACTAAATTTTTTATGCTCTACAAGATAGAGTAGGCGCCATGTTTGCTGAAATTCTTGGTGAGGCTGTTTTCACGGAAAAAAATTGTTTTTTCAAGATTGCTGTTTTATTATACATTTTACCGTAAAAATGTATGTAATAAAAAGTGTAGAGAATTTAAAATTCTACATTTTTTATTGAAAATATTTTTTTTTATAACGCTTAGTTTAGCGGTAATTAGCGATATTTTGTTTTTTTTCTCACGAAAACTTGTGAAAAATCGATTTTTTTAAGATTTCGGCCTTGGTATGCATTTGACAACAAAAGTGTATATAATGAAATTTATAGGAAATTAAAAGATGTACATTTTTTTCTAATAATATTAAAAATTCCTTGAAAATTTATTTCATAAAAATATTTTCTCCTTCTTACATACATTTTATATAAAATTACTAGTTAAATAATGTAATTTATAATACTATTATATTAAATATTAAATTTAAAATCTTAAATATATCAGCCGTTGTAAAGAAGAAAAATTATTAAAAAATTTATTCACTGACACTCTAAAAAGTAAAATGGTGGCACGTAAATCGAGTTGAATAATGTTATATAGGTAGTAAATTATTTTCAAAAAAACCTGTCTTACTATAAAAATCTAAGATATATTTATTATTACATAAAACAGTTAAGGAGTTAACGAACTAAACCTGCAACTATTTACATTTGAGTTATATTATAATATTTAGTAATTCTATCTTCAGGTGAATAGATAGACTGTGCAAATGACCAAAGACGTCTGCCGTAACCTGTCTCTTTTTTACTTTTTTTAAGTTGTATATGCTATATATATATATATTTAACAGGTTACAGGTCTCTCTTATATACCTATTAGTTTGTAGAAGTTTTTAATTTATTATTCTGTATCTATCTTTGTCTAATAAATTTTTTATCCAATATATTCTTGTTTTTAAAAGAAAATTGTATATACATTTTATATATTATCCAGGAATAAATAGTTTTATTTTTACTTTCTCTTGCCTATATATACAGAGTGATTTTTTAGTCCTGTTACCCAATTGTTAATGTCTGGTAATATTTAAAAAAAATAAATTTTGTTTTGTGACACTAAGTTGGTAGCCCTACTCAACCAGTATGGATATGGCAATGTGAGTTGATTCTCCTGGAGCTGTGTAAAATTTTGTGCCATTTCCGGTCGTGCTACGAACAGAATATCTTTTATCCTAAAACAATCTCTTGTTTAAATCTGGAGGCTGAAGCTCTAGAACTAATCGTATGTGATACGGATACAATTTCAATTTTTTAGCAGCTTTCTGAGCACTCGAACATGACAAATCAACATGCGAGGAAAGTTTTTGTAAACTTTTCCATGGAGAATTGAGCAATCTTGTTTTCACATTCTCTTAACGTCATCTGTCAAGAGAGTTGGTCGACCACTACGTTTTCTGCTGCAAACAATACCTGCCTCTAAAAATCAGTTAGTTAGCCTAGAAATTGACTAGAATAGAGTGGAGGAACACCAAAAAATTTAATTTGAAATGATTCTTTTACACTCGCATACGATTTTGTAACAAAATATTGTTCAAGAATGAAAACCCGTTGTTCTAGGGTAAAATACATTCTGTTCGTAACACAACTGGAAACAGCACAAAATTTTACGCAACTCAAGGAGAATCAACTCAAACTGTCGTATCTATACCGGTTGAGTAGGGCTACCAACTTTGTGTCACAAAACAAAATATCCCTTTCTTAGAAAAAATTACCAGACATTAACAATTGGGTACAGGACTAAAAAATCACCTGTATTATAATATTTTGTAATTCTATCTTCAGTTGAATGGATAGACGGTGCAAATGACCAAAGACGTCTGCCGTAACCTGTCTTTTTTTACTTTTTTTTTAAGTTGTATATGCTATATATATATATATATATATATATATATATTTAACAGGTTACAGGTCTCTCTTATATACCCATTAGTTTGTAGAAGTTTTTAATTTATTATTCTATATCTATCTTTGTCTAATAAATTTTTTATCCAATATATTCTTGATTTTAAAAGAAAATTGTATATACATTTTATATCTTATCAGGAGTAAATAGTTATATTTTTACTTTCTCTTGTCTATATATACTATTATTGAATCTAATCTGAAGTAATCGGGGGGCCTGGAATGCTGATAAGCATACTCTTTCAACTTAGCGAGGAAGGCAATAGTAAACCATCTAACTCCTCGTTTTTACTTAGTAAAACCTCTAAGAGCAGTAATTCTCAACCTTTTTCGCGCTCCGTGACCCAAAAATAGTAAAAAAAAATCTGGTGTGAAACACTCACACAACTTTCTCTTGCCAATGCAAATAATTAATAATAAACCTAACATTATTAATAAAATATTAGAAATAAACAAAATCTAACCTCAAAAACATAACCTTATTTTAATCATGAGTGAATGACGCAAAATGACAATCGAACTCAGTTTGGCTTAAAAATACGGAAAATCACGCTTTCACGCTAAACTAGGCTCTGTAGAGACAAATGCTATAAACAAAAGTTGTAGATCTTTTAATTTTCTATAAATTTTATTATATACACTTTTGTCGTAAAATGCATACTAAGACCGAAATGTTAAAAAAATCGATTTTTCTCACGTTTTCGTGAGAAAAAAAACAGAAAATCGCAAATTACCGCTAAACTAAGCGTTATACAAAAAAATGTTTGAAACAGAAGTTGTAGGTTTTTAAATTCTCTACAACTTTTATTATATAAGTTTTTGCGCTAAAATGCATATTAAAGCCGCAATCTTAAAAAGAAAATGTTTTTACGTAAAAACAGCCTCAAGCAGAATTTCAGCAAACATGGCGCCTACCCTATCTTGTAGAGCATAAAAAATGTAGTAAACCAGTTGATTTTAAAAAAAATCGTAGGACTAGTTTTTGAGAAAATCGCAAAAAAGTGAAAAATTATACGAATAAACTACTATTTCCGGTTGACCGATTTTGATAAAAATGTTCGTGTCGGGTCCGGTAGTGGTATGTAACTTAAGTTTCAAGTTTCAAGTTCGTACGATGTTCCGTTCTTGAGATATTCTGTTCACACACACACACACACACACACACACACACACACACACACACACACACACACACACACACACACACACACACACACACACACACACACACACACACACACACATACACACACACACACACGCACGCACGCACAAACAGACACAAACGCAGACCAATCGCTAAAAACATGTTTTTTGGATTCAGGCGGTCTGAAAACGTATAGATCCGGTGAAAACTCGATTTCGAAAAATCGACATGAAAACAATACTTTCCTTCCTATATATTCATATAGGCAAGAGAAAGTAATAAATAAAATTAATATTTCGCAACCCCCCTCTCCTGATAATAATAGTAAGCTTTAGTAATAATTGAATTTTGACTGTAATTTGGCTTGCTCGACATCATGAATATAGAAAATTTAGTCACGGAAGTATTGAAAATATTAATACCTTTTTCCACATCTTATCTCTGTGAAAAGAGGTTTTCCTCTATGGTTGCTCAAAAAACTAAATATAGGAATCGTATGTTATCACTGGAGAACAATTTACTTTTATATGTTTCTAACGAAGTTCCACGTATGAAGAAAATTTAAAATGAAAATCAAATGCAACCATCTCATTAATAATTAATTAATGATTAATTTATTTTCTTTACAAGTAGGTGTACTTATTGCATGTAAAATTTTTATAAGTAAGTTTATAATAATTGATTTTTTTCTCATAAAATGATTAAATGATTTAATTATTGTTTCGCCACCCCCCCCCCCTTATAATATCACCACGACCCCTAGAGGTTGAGAATCACTGCTCTAGAGGTTCAAACCACCCTTTCAGCTGATCACCGAAACAACAACATACGAGGTGTGGTTATTAAATAACGAGACTGACGTTGTAAAAAATTCTATTTTTATTTTATACATAATCACTTATTGTCACCTTCAATATACACTCCTTCTCTATCCCTACAACGCTCCATGTGAATTTTCCATTGTTGGAAACAGTGTTAGAAGCCATCTTCTTCACGACACTTGCCGTTTTTTCTTTTACAGCTTCCACAGACTCAAATCTTTCCATTTTAATGCAGATTTCACCTGAGGGAATAGGTAGAAGTCATATGGTGAAAGATCTGGTGAATAAGGTGGTTGTTCTAACACTGAGATGCTGTACTTGGCTAGGAACCTCTTGACAGATAACGCGGAATGAGCTGGCGCATTGTCTTGGTGGACAACCCATGATTTGTCCTTCCACATTTCGGAGCGGTTTTTCCTTACTTTTTGACGTAGTTTAAAAAGTACCTCAAGGTAGTAATATTGATTAATTGTTTGATGTTCAGGAACCCAGTGAAGGTACATAATCCATGGATATATAAAAAAAAAATAAACAATCATCATTGCTTTAAATTTTGACTTGCTCATTCGAGCTTTTTTGGCTCTCGGTGAAGTTCGGCTCTTCCAGTGCATGAATTGGCGCTTCGTTTCCGGATCATTAGTAAAAAATTACGTTCCATCACATGTTATTATCTTCTACCTTTTCCCTAAGGTGAAATCTGCTTTGAAAAGGACAATATTTGAGTCTGTGGAAGCTTTAAAAGAGAAAGCTGCACGTGTCCTGAAGGAGCTGACAGAAGATGACTTCCAGCACTGTTTCCAACGATGGAAAATTCGCATCGAGCGTTGTAGGGATAGAGAAGGAATGTAAATTGAAGGTGACAATAAGTGATTATGTATAAAATTAAAATACAATTTTTTACAACTTCAGTCTCGTTATTTAATAGCTACACCTCGTACATTTATGACTATTTATATGAGTTAACTACTATTGTAAATAGGGTACAAAGTTATTATTACAATTGGTGGAAGGGGGAATAGTGGAGTGGAAAGAATGAGGACGCCGCACCAATTATTGGCAATTTGTGAACACATTGTTAGTTTATTAAAACATTTCTCTATTAACAATGGCAGAACATTATTATTAATTAGGCCAATTTAAATTTTAATAAGTTTTTATATTAATGGAGCTTACAGTTCGTACAACTACTGAATAGAAATCTCTCTATATTTGCAAGCGTTTTTAAAAATCTGTTGTGAAATACTCGCATGACTTTCTCTTGCCAATGTAAAATGAAAAAGATAACTTAATTTTAAATGATTGAATGGCGTTTAATGAAAATCAACCTCTCTGTTCGACGTAACAATACGGGGAATCACTAATTAACGTTAAACTAGGATCTGTTAAAAAATGCTTAAAATAAAAGTTGTAGATTTTTCCTATAACTTTTTACTTTCTCTTGTCTATATGAATATATAATAAAGAAAGTATTGTTTTCATGTCGATTTTTCGAAATCGAGTTTTCACCAGATCTACACGTTTTCAGACCCCCTAGAACCAAAAAAACATGTTTTTAGCATTTGGTGTGTGTGTGTGTGCGCGCGCGCGCGTGCGTGTGTGTGTGTGTCTGTGTGTGAACAGAATATCTCAAGAACGGAACATCGTATGAACTTGAAACTTGAAATTTAAGTTACATACCACTACCGGACCCGACCCGAACATTTTTATCAAAATTGGTCAACCGGAAGTAGTAGTTAAGTCGTGATTTTTCACTTTTTGCGATTTTTTTCAAAAACGGGTCATACGATTTTTTTAAAAATCGCCTCCTGTACTAAATCTTTTATGCTCTACAAGATAGGGCAGGCGCCATGTTTGCTGAAATGCTTTGTGAGGCAGTTTTCACGTAAAAAAAATTGTTTTTTAAGATTGCGGCTTTAATATGCATTTTAGCGCAAACATTTATATAATAAATAGTTTCTTCGTACACATCATATCTTTGTATATAACAAAGTTGTTTCTTCTTCGTCGGGTCCGGTGGGCGTAAGGCTCGGTCGAGGGACCGCTGTGGGCATCGCTCGCGGAAGCGGGCGATGACGGTCCGTCCGGTAAATTCATTACCCTCAGGGAAGATATCTGTGATGAATTGGCTGATTGGTTTACCACTCTTTCTTATCGAGTGGAAAAGTATGTTTATCAGCATGAAAAGCATCTACTTTTCACCCTACAAATAACACCTTCACTTCTTTCACCACACGGTCTACCTGCATAATAAAATGCCTTACTCTCAGAGGAGGTAACTCTGATTAGTGTCTTTTACACATCTACCTCTTCTGTTCTTAAATGATTCAGTCATTTAATTGGCTGACCATTTGATAAGAAACACAACTATTTTTTGTATCCCTGGAACTAAACCAAAATTTATGAAAAGTTATTAGAGAAAACTTAAAAACTTTTCAAAGTAGAACATTTCTATTTTAGATAATGTAAGCCAATTTGTAACTCTTTTTCATCTTGTTAGTTTGGTATGCGTGTATGTTGTGAATAACTGTGAAAAAGAAAGTGACAGACACAAAATGAGAAGTAAAATAAAGAACAAACAGTTATAGCATCAGACAAGAAGAGACATAAAAAGAAAAAGAAGTTACTCTTCTTTAAAAGAAAAAAATTGAGACGGAGTGATTGTGGGATAGAGTAAGAGAGAAAAGGGAGAAAATGAAGGAGAGATGTGAAGAATAGAAGGAATGTTTTACATGTGCCAAGTTCTTTTAACTTCTCTTTCTCTCTCTCTTGCTATCAACACCTATCACATCACAGTCCACTCTTAACATCAACAACAAGAAGTGAACATGAAATGAAGCACACCAATTGAACCGGAAAAAACAACTGAAACATATTTAATGCAGTTTAAAGACATTTAAGAATAGTGATTGATCCGATTAAATCAATCATTTGTTGTTACTTTACTTAAACCATCCCGGTTATTTTAGACATTTCTAAAAGTGTATACACTACATATTTTTAAATAAAATTATTTTTAATTTTTATTTTACTAAAAACGTCTACAATAAGCGGTCAATACCAATAAAAGCAAAAATTAGGCACTACAACACAGTAGTTCGACCAGAGGTATTATATGCGGCAGAAAGCCTATCGTTAAATTACAAGGGGCTACTGCATAATCTGGTCAAGATAGAGAGGAGAGTCCTCAGAACAATACTAGGTCCAACGAAAAATGAAGAAGGAGCCTACAGACTAAGGCCAACATCAGAGTTGTACCTCTCGAATGAAGCTGAGAAACTGGAAGATGCTATCAGAAAGAGAAGAGCCAACTACTTTGCACACCTCTTCAGGATGAGTGACAGCTGATTAACCAAAAGAATATTTGACTTTCTGTATAAAAAGAAGAATAAAAATGATTGGTTAAAGGGGGTGATGAGAGATATGGAGGAGATTGGAATCGACGAGGAAGGAATGTTGAATAGAGCTACGTTTAGAGAGGCTGTCAGAGCTTTTGCTGGTTTTCGGGAGCGCGTTTCTTTGAGGAGGACGGTGGAGTGGTCTGAGGAGAGGAGAGAGCTGCAAGGGTGAGGCTGAAGAAGTACTGGGACGACATCAAAGTCGGTAGGAGGAAAAGGAAATCCTAATGCTGATTGTTTCTCGTGGTCCACAGATGGCCGAAACGAAAAGAAGAAGAAAAGGAAAGATATATTTCCTTGTTAAGAATCAACTGAAAGTTATAAAATAATGTTACATAATTAAATGTTGTTAAGGTGATCATTCCTAAAAATGAGACTTCTTCTATCGGCCCGCGACCTGAGCCTCGAAACCAGGACCCGCCTCTTGAAGTGCTACGTCTTTCCCATCCTCTTGTATGGGGTAGAGGCGTGGACACTCACCAAAGAATGTGAGACCCGTCTACAAGCGTTTTAAATGTGGATCTACCGGAGGATGCTTCGAATACCGTGGACAGACAGGGTCACAAATATGGAGGTCCTCAGAAGAATGGGGAAAGAGCTGGAAATCCTGCAGAGCGTAAAGATAAGAAAACTGACATACCTTGGACACATCATGAGGGGGCCTAAATATGAGATTCTGCATCTCATAATTCAAGGGAAACTCGTTGGTAAACGCTCGGTGGGACGCAGACGAATATCCTGGTTAAGAAACCTGGAAGAACTGCTCGTCTCATGACCTTTTCAGAGCAGCAGTGGACAAGGTGCGACTGACCATGATGATAGCCAACCTTCGTAATGGAGAAGGCACCTGAAGAAGAAGAAGGTGATCAGCCGAAAGGCTGGTTTGGACCTTTAGAGGAGTAGTTCTCAATCTTTTTTGCTCCGCGACACCCCCCCCCCCACCGGTAATTATAGTAAGTCTTAATATTAATTATTGCGTTTGTACAGAGATGGGTACTGAATCCGTTTAGTGATAACTTTTTTGTCGCAGCTAAGTTACCAGTTGAGATTCACGACCGTCTCATCGCAATGTCTGCTGACAAAACGCTACAACTGCAATTTGCATCTGAAGATTTAAATACGTTTTGGCTTGCTCGGCGACATGAATATGGAAATTTAGTCACAGAAGCATTGAAAATATTAATGCTTTTTTCCACGTCTTATCTCTGTGAAAAGAGGTTTTCCTCTATGGTTGCTCAAAAAACTAAATATAGGAATCGTATAATATCACTCGAGAATAATTTACTTTTATATGTTCCTAACGAAAATTCACGTATGAAGAAAATGTTTAATGAAAAATAAATACAACCATCACAATTTTTATTTTTTCTCTATTTAGGAAATTCACAATCTGTTGGAAACAATCAGTAATTTGTATAACACAAAATTTGGAAAAATTAACATGGTAAACAAACGTGAGTGGAGACACAGTCCAGTGACAGAACTCCGACGTGGGTAGATTTGTGTTATTAATTGCAGCATTTAGAACACTGTAATGGATAGTCAATTACAGTCCTACATTAATTGATGAGGTCCCGGCACCATCGACGTTTTAGACGTCGTATTGGATTGTTTGGGAGAGTCTGCGTAGCCAGATTTGAGATCAATGGGTTATGGTGGTTCACGAGTTTCTTCCTATATTTTGTACTGAGTTTTAAGAAGTCGTCATTTCTGTAGGGTACGTTTAGGTCTGAGTGTAGCGTTTTATTGGTTACATAATAGGGGGCGTTAACTATCCTCCGTAAAAGCTTTGATTGAAAACGCTGAATATTTGCTAATACCGATGGTTTTGCACAGCAGTACAGCTGACAGGCATAGCTCCATATTGGTCGAAGGTAGGAGTTGTAAATGGTTAATTTGGATGTTTGGGTGGGCGGAGAAGATGACCAGGATGAAGTTACATGTGATGGGGAAACTATTAATAAAGTTCAAGATTATGTTTATTTGGGACAAAATACACGCCTTGAACGGGGAGGTGTTAAAGAAGAGGCAAAGCGAAGAGTGAAATTGGGATGGGCAGCTTTTGCAAAATTGAGAGGAGTACTGAATAGTAAAATAAGCAGAGAAAACAAAGCTAGGATCTTCAATCAGTGTATCACTCCAGTAATGATATATGGTTCAGAAACGTGGCCGCTGACAAAAGAGATTGTATACCAAATGCAAAAAACGCAGAGAGCTATGGAAAGATCTATTCTGGGAGTCAGGCTGAGAGATAGAAAGAGGAATGAATAGATAAGATCTCATACTGGCCTGGAGGATGTTGGCAGGGCGATGGCTAGAGGCAAATGGAGATGGGTGGGACGCGTGGCGAGAATGGAACCAGAGAGATGGGCAAGGAGTATCCTTGATTGGCGACCATATGATGGAAGAAGATCAAGGGGAAGGCCGGAGAGAAGATGGGAGGACGACATAAAGAGAACCGCTGGAGAGAGCTGGAGGAGGACGGCGCAGGACAGAGAAGAGTGGAGGAGTCATGAAGAGGCGTACATAGCTAATATTTTAGCTTTGTAAAAAGGGCTAAGAAAAAAAAAATTTAGATGTAGTTGGTAACTTGGATTAAAGTCTGCACAACTGTCTGAACTTGTCCTCGAGTGCCTTTCTCATTTTATCCACGTGTACATTCCACGTCACCATCATATTAATAATTAATTAATGATTAATTTATTTTCTTTACACGTAAGTGTACTTATTGTATGTAAAATTTTTATACGAGGCGTGTTCTGAAAGTAAGTACCGTTTTTAAAAAAACAAGTAAAACAATTTTTTTTCAACACAATTTTATTTCTACATGAAAGCCCAAACCTTAATATATTTTTCGACATAGTTTCCACCGATGTTCAAACACTTGTCGTAGCGGGTGATCAATTTGTCTATATCCTCTTCGTAGAAGGTTCCCGCCACTGACGTGCACAAAACCAAGAGACTCGGGAGTGCTTTGACTTTTCTCACTCGGTACAATGATGATGGTGAGGATTTTTTAAACAACATTGTGACAGGTGATTAAAATTGGGTCCGTGATGTCACACCGGAATCTAAACAGCAGTCAAATGAGTGGCGACACACGCAATCCCCGAAGAAATAAAAATTCAAGACAACAATGTCTGCACAAAAAATCGTGTGCACTGTCTTTTGGGATCGGAAAGGTGTTTTGCTGATTGATTTTCTCCCAAGAGGTGAAACCATTAATGCGGCAAGGTATTGCGAAACCTTAAGAAAACTAAGGCGGGCAATTCAAAACAAACGGAGAGGAATGCTCAGTAACGGAATTGTGTTGCTCCATGACAATGCTCGGCCCCATACCGCTGGTGACACTCAAACATTGGTTCGACAATTTCGTTGGGAGCAGTTCGATCACCCGCCCTTCAGCCCGGACTTGGCACCGTCTGACTACCACTTGTTCCTGCACATGAAGCGCGAGCTAGGCGGCCAACGCTTTGAAACCGACGATGAAGTGAAAACTGCCGTGGAGTCGTAGCTACATCGTCGGGGGGAACCTTCTACGAAGAGGGTAGAGACATTGATCACCCGCTACGACAAGTGTTTGAACATCGGTGGAAACTATGTCGAAAAATAGTTTAAGGTTTGGGCTTTCATGTAGAAATAAAATTGTGTTGAAAAAAAACGGTACTTACTATCTGAACACGCCTCGTAAGTAGGCTAAGTTTGTAATAAATTTTTTCTCATAACTTGATTTCATTATTGTTTCGCGAACCCCAGGTTGTGAATCACTCCTCTAGAGGTTCAAACCACCCTTTCCGCTAATCACCTAAACAACAATAAATTTATGACTACTTCATAATGCTACCAAATTTAATTCTTTTTTAAATCCCAAATGTAAAATTATAAACATATTTAGCTTATTATTTATGTTGATTCTGTTAGTAGTTTTACCGCTTTAAAAATAAAAAAATTAATAAAAAAGTATTTTAAATTTATGTAATAGGCTAATCTGTGCTTTCAGCGGTGATGAATAATAACGAAAAGCGGATGGATCTTTTAAGATGATTCCTTTGGCGTCAGTAAAATAGGTATTTTTAAAGTTGTAAACGTACAAATGAACCAGTCAGTCGGTACCAGATGAAAGATTACTCATCCGTAAACACCTTAACTTCTGAGAGGATTATTAGATGCTAACCTATTGATATTGTCCATACTACGTAGGCCTACTTCTCTAGTAATACCGAATTCTTCTTATTATACTTTTGCCATTGGTTCCTTTTTCCCCATTCTTAGAACCATATTAGGATTATGTTTTTTTTAATAGGCTACCTACCAAACTGGAAATCGGGTGACCAAATAACATCAAAAGAATTATTTAATTCCATTGAAAATCTTTCGTGATGTCAATTTCTATTGAACTATCAGTTTTAATTTTTATTTTCGCTTGCCTATTATTATTATTATTATTAAAATTTTATGGCCTACAAAGGACCACTTTAGTCATTTTACAATTCGTTTGCCTATATGAATATATAAGGAGGAAAGTATTGTTTTCGTGTCGATTAATAAAGTTTTTACCGCATCTACACGTTTTCAGACCCCCTGAACCCAAACAAAAACATGTTTTGAGCGTTTGGTGTGTGTGTGTGCGCGCGTGCGCGAGCGTGTGTGTGTGAACAGAATATCTCACGAACGGAACATCGTACGAACTAGATCTTAAAACTTGAGACACATACCTCTACCGGAATCGACACGAACATTTTCATGAAAATCAGACAACCGGAAGTAGTAGTTTGTTCGTGTAATTTTTTACTTTTTTGCGATTTTCTCAAAAACTGGTCCTACGATTTTTTTTTAAATCGCCTGGTTTACTAAATTTTTTATCCTCTACAAGATAGGGTAGGCGCCATGTTTTGCTGAAATTCTTAATGAGGCTGTTTTCAAGTAAAAAATTGTTTTTTTAACATTGCGTTTAATTTAATGCATTTAATATGCATTTTAGCGCAAAAATTTATATATTAAAAGTTGTAGATAAATTAAAATACTACAACTTTTATATTTAACATTTTTTTGTAGAACGCTTAGTTTAGCGGTAATTAGCGAATTTCTGTTTTTTCTCACTAAAAAGAGTAAATTATCGATTTTTTAAGATTTCAGGCTTAGTATGTATTCTACGACAAAAGTGTATGTATTCTAATTTAGAGGAAATTAAACGATCTACAACTTTTATTTCAAGCATTTTTCTCTACAGAGCCTAGTTTAGTGTGAAAGAGTGATTTTCCGTATTTTTAAGCCAAACTGAGCTTGATTTTAATTTTGCGCCTTTCACTAATGATTAAAATTAGGTTATGTTTATTGGGGTTAGTTTTTTTATTTATTTCTAATGTTAGGTTATATTGTTAATTATTTGCATTGGCAAGAGAAAATTGTGTGAGTGTTTCACACCAGACTTTTAAAGATGTAATTGTACAAATGAACCAGTCAGTCGGTACCAGATGAAAGATACCTCATCCGTAAACCCCTTAACTTCTGAGAGGATTATTAGATGCTAACCTATTGATATAGTCCATACGTAGGCCTACTTCTCTGGTAATACCGAATACTTCTTCTTATACTTTTGCCATTGGTCCTTTTTCCCCATTCTAAGAACCATATTAGGATTGTTTTTTTTTTTTAATAGGCTACCTACCAAACTGGAAATCAGGTGACCAAATAACATCAAAAGAATTATTTAATTCCATTGAAAATCTTTCGTGATGTCAATTTCTATTGATCTATCTCTATTAATTTTTTTTTATGGTTACCGTACCGATTTAAATCTTTAAGCGTATTCATTCAGTTATTGTTTTCATATCGATTTTTTGAAATCGAGTTATCAACGGATATAATGGTTTACACGGCAGTATTTTCTTTTTTATGGTTACGGATTTAAATCTTTTAGCGTATTCATTCGGTTATTGTTTTCATGTCGATTTTTTGAAACCTAGTTATCAACGGATATAGGGCCTATACACGATTAAAGTTAAAAACAATTATCGATTAAATGATACTTTTATATCAGTGGAAAAAAGCCTTAAAATCGAATTATTATTCTAAGAAAAAAACCAAATTTTAATCATTTTCATGGTTTGAATAGAAATTATAAATGCTTATTAAATTATAAATTATTTGTAAAATAAGTAACGAAAAATTTATTAAACAGTTAGCCTACTTAATTTTCTAGTTATGATTATACTACAGTTTCCTTGCAACGAAATTATATTATAATTTTGTATAACAAAATGTTGACTTGTTATTTAGATTTAAAGCCCCCGAATATTCTTCCACATACAATTAAGAGATATTTTATAATTCTTTTTAAAAATTAAGTTGTTTTCTACCATATTACAAGATACTAAATCCTCTATATTAAAAGTTAAATTTATGTACTAATTTTAGAAGACAGGTATACGAGAATGTATAAATATATATATATATAAAAGAAGTAGCCGAAATTAAGAGCACAACCGAGACTAAAGATATAATAGCCGAGGTGTTTTCGTTTTTAACTTAATCTTTCCAGACTAGACCCTCACCTTTACCTTTTTTTTGTTTTTTGTTTTGTCTACTTCATACTTTACTGACCTATACCAATTTTATAATTAATGAGTTTCTTTTTTTTACTTTCTCTTGCCTATATGAATATATAGGAAGGAAAGTATTGTTTTCATGTCAAATTTTCAAAATCGAGTTTTCACCGGATCTATACGTTTTCAGACCCCCTGAACCCAAAAAACATGTTTTTAGCGATTGGTCTGTGTGTGTGTGTGTGTGTCTGGTGTGTGCGCGCGCGCGTGCGTGCGTGTTTGTGTGTGTGTGTGTGTGTGTGTGTGTGTGTGTGTGTGTGTGAACAGAATATCTCAAGAACGGAACATCGTACGAACTTGAAACTTGAGACTTAAGTTACATACCACTACCGGACGCGACACGAACATTTTCATCAAAATCGGTCAAACGGAAGTAGTAGTTTATTCGTATAATTTTTCACTTTTTTGCGATTTTCTCAAAAACTGGTCCTACGATTTTTTTTAAAATCGCCTCATTTACTCAATTTTTTATTCTCTACAAGATAGGGTAGGCGTCATGTTTGCTGAAATTCTGGGTGAGGCTGTTTTCACGTAAAAACAAAGTTTTTTTAAGATTACGGCTTTAATATGCAATTTAGAGCAAAAATTTATATAATAAAAGTTGTAGAGAATTTAAAATCCTACAACTTTTATTTCAAACATTTTTTTGTATAACGCTTAGTTTAGCGGTAATTTGCAATTTTCTGTTTTTTTTTCACGAAAACGTGAGAAAAATCGATTCTTTTAACATTTCGGCTTTAGTATGCATTTTACGACAAAAGTGTATATAATAAAATTTATAGAAAATTAAGAGATCTACAACTTTTATTTAGAGCATTTTTCTCTACAGAGCCTAGTTTAGCGTGAAAGTGTGATTTTCCGTTTTTTTAAGCCAAATTGAGTTCGATTTTCATTTTGCGTCTTCCACTCATGATTAAAATAAGGTTATGTTTTTGAGGTTAGTTTTTGTTTATTTCTAATATCTTATTAATAATGTTAGGTTTATTATTAATTATTTGCATTGGCAAGAGAAAGTTGTGTGAGTGTTTCACACCAGATTTTTAGTTTTTGTTTTAGTTCTTAATTTTATTTAACAAATAATCATCTAGATCATTTTAATCATCTAATATAGTCATACAACATGAATGTAAACCGTAAACCATTTGTTGCTATCTCTTGCAGTTTCTGACTTTGATTTATGACTTCCAGTTTTGGCCTATTTCCGGTCAAAACCGGAACTTCAGACCCAACCAGGTCCACTAACTTTTTGGTAGTTTACGAATTCGAAAACCGTTTGTTGCTATCTCTTGCAGTTTCTGACTTCCAGTTTTGGCCTATTTCCGATCAAAACCGGAACTTCAGACCCAACCAGGTCCACTAACTTTTTGGTAGTTTACGAATTCGAAAACCGTTTGTTGCTATCTCTTGCAGTTTCTGACTTCCAGTTTTGGCCTATTTCCGATCAAAACCGGAACTTCAGACCCAACCAGGTCCACTAACTTTTTGGTAGTTTACGAATTCGAAAACCGTTTGTTGCTATCTCTTGCAGTTTCTGACTTCCAGTTTTGGCCTATTTCCGATCAAAACCGGAACTTCAGACCCAACCAGGTCCACTAACTTTTTGGTAGATTACGAATTCGAAAACCGTTTGTTGCTATCTCTTACAGTTTCTGACTTCCAGTTTTGGCCTATTTCCGATCAAAACCGGAACTTCAGACCCAACCAGGTCCACTAACTTTTTGTGTAGATTACGAATTCGAAAACCGTTTGTTGCTATCTTTTGCAGTTTCTGAGTTTGATTTCTTGACTACTAGTTTTGGCTTATTTTCGGTCGAAACCGGAACTTGAGACCCAACCAGGCCCACTAACGTTTTGTGTTGATTACGAATTCGAAACCGTTTGTTGCTGTGTCTTGCAGTTTCTGATTTTATTTCTTGACTACCCGTTTTGGTCCATTTTTCGGTCGAAACCGGAACTTGAAACCCAACCAGGTCCACTAACTTTTTCTGTTAATACGAATCAGAAAACCGTTTATTGCTATCTCTTGCAGTTTCTGATTTTGATTTCTTGACTACCCATTTTGGCCCTTTCCCGGTCGAAACCGGAACTTAGAACCCAACCAGGTCCACCAACTTTTTCTGTAAATACGAATCCGAAAACCTTTTGTTGCTATCTCTTGCAGTTTTTGACTTTGATTTCTTGACTATCCTTTTTGGCCCATTTCGATCGAAACCGGAAGTTAAAACCTTCCTAGTTCCACTAACTTTTTGTATAAATTACGAATCAGTAAACAGTTTGTTGCTTTGGTTTCTGAATTTGATTTCTTAACTGCCAGTTTTAGTCCATTTCCGGTCGAAACCGGAACTTCAAACCCTACCGGTGCACTAACTTTTTGTGGTAATATGAATTCGAATAACGTTTATTGTTATCTCTTGTAGTTTGTGAAATCGGAGTATGACGGAAGGGAAATTAATGGATGACAATTTTTAAAATTGGCATTAATTATATTAACATACATTTGACGGTAGGCCGATGCGAGGAGATAATTATACGTTTAAACAGAAACAATTGAAGAGTAATTTAAAGAAGGATTTAAAGTTGTACTTGATCAAACGAATAAAGTGTAAGATGAAAAGGTTATGAAGGGAAGATAATTTAAGTTGCGGCTTCACGGCTAACAGACAACTTTATTCACAGTTTATGACCGAGTTAAAAAGAACACGAACAACTTGTAACAAAAGAAAAAACAAATTGTCTTAAGAACAAGAAATACAAGAAGGCCGTTGAAAAAAAAAATTAAAATTCTTACGTACAGAAAGTAGTAGGCTACATTAAAACAGATGAAAACAAAAAAAAACATAATGAAAATTGAACAAAAAAATTACAGAATAGCGTAGAGAAATGGAATTTTAAACGTGCAGACATATTTTTTGTGTTGAAAGCAATGAACATATTATTTGAACTTAGACTTATCTCCTCCTCGGGTTACTTACTTTTCTTTGTTTTTTTTTTTTGTTCCAGACGTGTATGGTAAATTTTTTATGCCCTCCGTGTAAAACTTTTATTTCTTATTCTATATTACTCGTCGTACATCGTGATGAACTGAAATAATTTGTTCATTATTCTAAGACTTAATTATTATCATAAAAATTTTCACATTAAGCTACTTCTTCATCAGTTTTATGAGATTATACAATTGAGATTTTTTTTTCTATACGCTACATCTTTCAAATAAGTATGTTTACAATCAAAAATGATTATGTTCACATTTTTTATCTTGTTTAATCAAACTTAATAGGTAAAATAAAATATACTTTACTTAGGTAAAAAATTGTATATATTTTTTTTTATTTTTATGTATTTAATTGGTTCATTTATTATTTTATTACTTAATTTTCCCATGGATGTTTTACACCATTAATGATTTTATATTTTTATGTCCCTTTTGATGCAAGTATTTAGGTTTTTATGTTCAATAATAATCAAATAAGACCTTCTGTTGTGGTGCTTGTATATACTTATTACGTTGCAATAAATGTTAATATATATTTTCCTTTTATTAAGAATTTAATATAAAAATAATTATGATAAATGTTTAGTTTAATTACTTGTTCTTTAATTAAGATTTCATTATTAAAGCTATCAATAAAACATAAATGAAGTAAAAACATTCAGTAAATACCTAGTTAGGGGAGTCGGGAGTCCGAATATTATATTGGACTTTTTTTTTGCATTTTATAATATTTCGAAATCTTCTGATTAATTTGATACCTATATTTACTATTGTTGTACACCATACATTTCTATTTTTAATGTTTGTTATAAACCCGCCGGGTTGGTCTAGAGATTAAGTCGTCGCCAAAATCAGGTGATTTTTGGAGACGAAGGTTCCTGGTTCAAATCCTTGTAAAGGTAGTACTTTTATATGTATTTGAATGCTAGACAGTTGTTACCGGTGTACTTTGATGGTTGGGGTTCAATTAACCAAACTCTGTCAGGAATGGTCGACCTGAGTCTGTACAAGACTACACCTCATTGACATGTCATACACATCATCCTCATCTCATTGGGTCATAGGGTTGCTTATTGTTCTGAATTGAACAGATTGCAACGTACACAAATTAGGGGAATGTTTGTTCGACCCACTGGGTTGGTCTAGAGGTAAAGTCGTCGCCGCGAGTCAGCTGTTTAACAGCTGATTTTCGGAGACGAAGGTTCCTGGTTCAAATCCTAGTAAATGTAGTTACTTTTATACGGATTTGAATACTAGACAGTGGTTACCAGTGTACTTTTATGGTTGGGGTTCAATTAACCATACTCTCTCAGGAGTGGTCGGCCTTGGTCTGTACAAGACTACACCTCATTTGCACGTAATACATAACATCCTCATCTCATTGGGTCATGGGGTTGCTTATTGTTCTCAATTGAACAGATTGCAACGAACACACATTAGGAATAAAAAAAAGTAGCTATCGACAAAACATAAACGAAGTAAAACCCTTCGGTAAATATCTAGTTAAACCTACATTAAATTTTACTGCACTTCAGTTTCATTGAAAGTCGAATGAAAAATATCAAAAAATACTTTATTTCAGATTATCATCATCATTTGTCAAGGATTAGCCTCGATGGGCTGTTCCGGCATACATCTCTTTTTAGGTCTTGCCAAGCCTCGCTTCTCTCTAGGTTTATACCATTTCCGTGCTCGCAGAGGAAGTCTGTGAGTTGGCATGCGAAGTAAAGGGTTGGGCCAGTTTCTCTTATACCTGGTGATTCAAAACTATTCGGCGGTCTCTTGGGATCTCATTCTATAGCAAAAAATAAGAAAAAAACCTAGAACTCTGTACCCTCGGTGAAGTAAGGCCGTATAAAAATGTTAAACGTAGTTACAAAGATGCAAATACGATTGTTTCTTATGTTTTTTAATCTGAAAAATTGAATAAAATTGGTTGCAGAGCTGTAAATTTAATACTTTCAGAGATACCTTACCTAAAACACAGGAATTGGTGCAAAGAAATAACACATTTTTGTGTTAACGTAAGATCACTTCCATAAATGGTAAATAAAGTGTATTTTTTCTTAAATAAATTTGTAGAAAATTTAATTCTGAAAAGATTCATGTGAATTACTCAGGAAAAAACTGAATAATAGATTTTGAAATTTCACTTTATTTAAAATCAAAACAGACACATTCTTAACTACATAAAATATTAACTAATATTTTTTATGCAGTTAAGAATGTTCGTATATGTGCGTCTGTTTTGATTAAATTCGGTCCTACGATTTTTTTAAAATCGCCTGGTGTACTAAATTTTTTATGCTCTACAAGAAAGGGTAGGCGCTATTATATTGGCTGAAATTTTTGGTGACGCAGTTTTCACGTAAAAAAATTGTTTCCTTAGGATTGCGGTTTTAATATGCATTTTAGCGCAAAAATTTATATAAAAAAAATGTAGAGAATTAAAGTCCAACAACTTTTGTTTCAAACATGTTTTTTGTATAACGCTTAATTTAGCGGTAATTAGCGATTTTCTGTTTTTTCTCACGAAAACGTGTGAAAAATCGATTTTTAAGATTTCGGTTATAGTATGCATTTTACTACAAAGTATATACAATCCAATTTATAAAAAATTAAAAGATCTACGATTTTATTAAGAGCATTTGTCTCTACAGAGCTTAGTTTAGCGTGAAAGAGTGATTTTCCGTATTTTTAAGCCAAACTGAGGTTGATTTTCTTTTTGTGCCTTTCACTCCTGATTAAAATAAGGTTATGTTTTTTGAGGTTAGTTTTTTGTTTACCTGTTTTATTACTAATGTTAGGTTATATTTTTAATTATTTGCATTGGCAAAAGAAATTTGTGTGAGTGTTTCACACCAGATTTTTTTTATTTTCGGGAGCCTCTTGGATATGTATTTGTAAACTAGTTTTTCTCGGATTTTTCAGTTCTTCACCAATTTTTGAATTCACGAGCCGCCACTGATGCATTTGTAACATTGTGTGGTAAAATAAATACAGTTTTTTGCACCGCTCGTTAGATATAACTTTTGAATGACCCACCGGGTTGGTCTAGTGGTAAAGTCGTTGCCAAAATCAGCTGTTTAACAGCTGATTTTCGGAGACGAAGGTTCCTAGTTGAAATCCTAGTAAAGGTAGTTACTTTTATACGGATTTGAATACTAGACAGTGGTTACCGGTGTACTTTGATGATTGGGGTTCAACTAACCATACTCTGTCAGGAATGGTCGGCCTGAGTCTGTACAAGATTACACCTCATTTACACGTCATACACATCATCCTCATCTCATTGGGTCATGGGGTTGCTTAATGTTCTGAATTGAACAGATTGCAACGTACACAAATTAGGGGAATGTTTGTTCGACCCACCGGGTTGGTCTAGAGGTAAAGTCGTCGCCACGAGTCAGCTATTTAACACCTGATTTACATAGACGAAGGTTCCTGGTCCAAATCCTAGTAAAGGTAGTTACTTTTATACTGATTTGAATGTGAGTGTTCCACACCAGATTTTTCTTGGGCTTTTTGCAATTCTTCATCTATTTTTGAAGGAAGGTACGAGCCCCCGCTAATACATATTTTGTAACATTCTGTGATGTGATAATAAGTTCGGTTTTTTGCACCAGTTGTTAAAAAATATTTTTCAATAAATAACTGATAAACAATACAGTTTTGTTTCCAATTGATCTATTCTTAACTTTTAACGAACTAAATGTAACCGATTTCTTTTTCGACCGAACTTTCACCTAACCTCTCTCTCTCTCTCTCTATCTCTCTCTCTGGTAATATAGTTAGTTGTACTAATAGCCAGCACCAATATACAATAAAGTTAGTCCAAGATATTTTCTATGTTAGTAAATAAGTAACGACCACGCGTTCCTATTACTAATGAAATGTTACTATAACATATACTTTCGATATATCGATATTTTATTCCACGGGTATACAGGGTGATTCAAAACTATACGGCAATCTCTTAGTATCTCATTCTACAGCTAAAAATAAGAAAAAAAGTTCATATAAACATATGCCTGAAAACGCTTAGTTAGCGAGTTACGGCTAGCGAAAAATTTCATAAAGAACTCTGTACCATCGGTGAAATAAGGCCGTATAAAAATGTTAAACGTAGTTACAAATAAACATATACGATTGTTTCTTATGTTTTTTAATCTGAAAAACTGAATAAAATTCGTTCCAGAGCTGTAAATGCAATGCTTTCAGAGATATGTTACAAAAAACACAAGAATTGGTGCAAAGAAATAACACATTTTTTGTTTAACGTAAGATTACTTCCATAAATGGTAAATAAAAGTGTATTTTTTCTTAAATAAATTTGCAGAAAATTTAATTCTGAGAAGATTCATGTGGATTACTCAGGAAAAAATTAATAAGAGATATTGAAATTTCGCTTTATTTAAAATCAAAATAAACGCACATAAAACGCACATTTTTAACTGCATAAAATAATAATTAATATGTAGGTTGGGAGTAACAGCTGGCAATGATCAGCTGTTACTCCCAACCAAATATGTTATTTATTTTTTAATTCCTAATTTGTGTACGTTGCAATCTGTTCAATTCAGAACAATAAGCAACCCCATGACCCAATGACATGAGGATGATGTGTATGACGTGTAAATGAGGTGTAGTCTTGTACAGACTCAGGTCGACCATTCCTGAGAGAGTATAGTTAATTGAACCCCAACCATCAAAGTACACCAGTAACCACTGTCTACCATTCAAATCCGTATAAAAGTAACTACCTTTACTAGGATTCGAACCAGGAACCTTCGTCTCTGAAAATCAGCTGTTAAACAGCTGATTTTGGCGATGACTTTACCTCTAGACCAACCTGGTGGGTCAATATGTTATGTAGTTAAGAATGTGCGTTTTATGTGTGTCTGTTTTGATGTTAAATATAGTGAAATTTCAATATTTATTATTCATTTTTTTCCTGAGTAATCTACATGAATCTTCTCAGAATTAAATTTTCTACAAATTTATTTAAGAAAAAATACACCTTCATTTATCATTATGGAAGTAATCTTACGTTAAACACAAAAATGCGTTATTTCTTTGCATCAATTCTTGTGTTTTATGTAGGATATCTCTGAAAGTATTGCATTTACAGCTCTGGAACCAATTTTATTCAATTTTTCAGATTAAAAAACATAAGTAACAATCGTATTTGTTTCTTTGTAACTACCTTTAACATTTTTATACGGCCTTACTTCACCGATGGTACAGAGTTCTAGGTGAAATTTTTCCCTAGCCGTAACTCGCTAACTAAGCGTTTTCAGGCATATGTTTATATGAACTTTTTTCTAATATTTAGCTATAGAATGAGATCCCAAGAGATTGCCGTATAGTTTTGAATCACCCTGTATTTCTATATAGACATATTGTATTACAGCTACCGTTCAAAAACAATTTATTTAAATTGAGCTATTAATTTTTATTTTTGAAATTTATTATTTATTCCAGTCCTGTAATGAAATACTTAGCCTACCTATTTGTATTGTATTGTTTCTGTTGTATTACCGCTACTTGTATTATTAATGTTATTTGTTTTCTTTTTGTATTTTAATTTATTTTTTATTTTTTTGCTTTTAATTGATATATCTTGTTTCGTATTTTAATAAAATAGAAAGGTTTCTCCCCCCTCCGTCTAATAAGGACTTTTAATCGGGTGACGTGACTTTCAACGTTTTTCAAAGTTCGTTTTGGTACAGATTTATTCTCAACATTTGTTCACTGTAGGTTTTTCTCTTTTCTTACGTCCACCCGGTGTTCTGTTTTTTCTTCTCGTAGAAAAACGAAGATCTGAAAAGTTAGTAATTTGATGTGTGAATTTAGTTCGGTTCATTACTGTTTCTTGGTTTATTTCGGTTTTATCGATATCCTTTCTGACATCTTTAAACCATTTTTTTTTTGCGCCCTGGAGACTGCAGGAGGAGTATAGGACATGTCGTCAGATATAACACCTGAAATACGTATAAGAAACACACTATGTATCACTACTATCAAGAAAGAAATTCTTGTATGCTATAAAAAGTTTCACCGATCAAGTAATTTTTCAGATTTTTTTTAAAGGACTTCAAATCCTCACAACACTTTAAAGATTGGGGTAATTTATTTAAGAATTTTCTCCCTGCATAAGTAGGTTTTTGTTCAAACAATTTTGTGGAGTGATTAGCCACATAATAATCATTCCTGTTTCTCGTGTTATGATTGTGAACATTGAAATTCTGCATAAAATTATTTTGCCTAACATACATAATCACCTCAAAAATGTAGAGACAGGGAACTATAAGCAATTTAAGCTCCTTAAATAGTGGCCTGCATGAGGTTAGCTGGTTAGCTCCCACCATACACCTAATAGCTTTCTTTTGAATTTTAAAAACCCTATTCATATTACCCATGCTAGAATTACCCCATACTAAAATACCATAACGGATATGGGACAGAATGAGGCCATGATAAGCTGCCATTAGTAATTTTTTATCATTTAATCATTTAATCTATTTATTTCATTTAACCATTTATCAGACACCTTATTTATTTATTTATTTTACTTTTAATTGATATACGAGGTTTGGCTATTAAATAACGAGACTGACGTTATAAAAAAATGTTATTTTTATTTTATACATAATCTCGTATTGTCACCTTCAATATACACTCCTTCTTTATTTCTACAACACTCCATTCGAATTTTCCACTGTTGGAAACAGTGCTGGAAGTCATCTTCTCTCACCTCCTTCAGGACACTAAAAATAACAAATTTAACATTGGTGGGATATAAAGTACAGTCCCTCCTTCATTGAGTGTTATAAAAAAACAGAACTGTTTAGTTTAGCTCATAAAAGATTTTTTTTGTCATCAGTCTTTCGACTGGTTTGATGCAGTTCTCCAAGCTGTTTTATCTTGTGGAAGTCGTTTCATATCTACATAGCTGTAACACCCTACATCTTTTGTAATTTGCTTTATATATTCTAACCTTTGCCTCCCCCTACAATTTACTCCCTGCATTATCGATAGCCCAATACCTGGATGTCTTAAGATATGCCATACTAGCCTATCCCTTTTCTTTTGGTAAAATGCTTCCATATATTTCTTTTTTCATCCACTCGCCTAAGAACCTCTAAATTTTTTATTTTGTCCACTCACCTAATCTTTAACATTTTCCTATAACACCACATTTCAAAAGCTTCTACCCCCTACTTTTCTACAGCTCCTATCACCCATGTTTCACTCCCGTATAATGCTATACTCCAAATATAATGGTTTAAGAAACTTTTCCTAATCCGTAAATCAATGTTTGCTGTCAGTAAGCTGTTTTTCATTTCAAATGTTTTTTTAGCGTGAACAATTTTTTGAGTTATTGTCACCGGATGGCGACATTAAGTGGCAAACCTTATTTTTTTTGTGGCCCTAAAAAGGGCCGTTTAAGCGGTGGTCGTCTTGGAGAAGCGTCGGCGGGCGATGACGGTCCGGTCGACGGCTTACGGTGACGGGTCGGCGAGCTGAAGCATCATCTTCTCTCTTGCGGGGTCGTCGATTAGTCTTCGCTGGAGTCCAGCAGCCGTGTGCCGTGGTGGACGTCTTGTCTGCTGTCTGGTTCGAAGTGAATCCCTCGGAGTCTTGATCGGAATTGAATCGCCCGGCTCAGTGCAGCGCCCTTTATATGGTCGCCGAGAGCGCTGTGGTAGAGAGCGGCTACTGGCTTGGCCTTGATGACAAAGGCCTCTGTCGATGCGGAGCCGAAAGGTTTGTCGGTGCGCCGCTAAAGGGCCTACCGCGCCGACAAAGGCCGGCAACACAGTAAATGATTAATTAGAAAGGGGTGGCGGTGACATAATAATTAATAAAATTTACATTGTACTGTAGAATCTCGGTAGTCCGGCACCTCCAATAATCCGGCACTTAAAATATTAGACCTAAAAGTATGAAACCTCACCCAGTACAGATTTTGGTAAAAAATTTAAATTGAATTTGGGAAATCAACTCGACCTAATTACGGCGGATTTAATATAACATGTATGTTTAGGATTTGATTAAAGAAATGAATAAGCAAATCTTAATTATTGTTAAACGGAATAATTTTTAGTTTTTTATCCAAAATTCAGAACAGGAGCACCCCCACACCACACTAGCCGATCTCAATAACCGATAATTATTTTTACTACAATTACTACACAAGTACTGAGCAAACCTTTTTTAATTACTTAATTCAATTTAAAATCACATAGAAATCAATGCATATTCATTTTTTGTTTAAATTTATAATTTAAAGTTCAAAAATTCCAACACATCCAGTAATCCGATATTTTCAGTGATTCGCCATCCTCTCGGTCCCGAACAGGCCGGATTACTGAGATTCTACTTTATTGTAATGATTTTGTAACGTAATGAGAATATAAATAAATTTAAATTAATATATCAAGTTATTTAAATCGTAATTTATTTATTAATTATGTATCTATTTATTGGACGTAGAACAACAGACAATGTTTTGCGAACGATAATTCAAAGGTCAATAAACTTCATCATAAATTTATAATAGAACAAAAAGTAACAAAATGTAATTTTAGTACTTAGGAGATTTTAATACAAAATTACAGTTTAATATACCTATCTCCTCTTGTAGTAACTTACATACAAGAACACAAAATTGCAACAGATTTCTGATTTTTCCATACAACTAAAGAGCATCATAAAAAATAAAAATGTTAAACTCAAATGAGTGAGGAACATCTGTTGTAGAAAAATGACAGAAAATGAGGTATCGTTAAGGGAGAACAATGTAATGTAATGCAACAAAACATCTGATTTGTTGACACGTAAGGTAGGCATTATTATAGTACCTTGTCGGTAAAAGAACAAAGGATAATGAAATCGACAGAAAGAGATGAAAGATTGTTGTAAGAGTAAGATACAAATACATGTGATAAAGACAGCTATATAGTTTTCATGTGGGTACACAATATGTACCGTTCCATAAAGCTGTCTTAATAATAAAAGTACATGCTACTATTAAATTATATTAATTTATTTAATAACGACAGATCAATTGCCACCGGTTGTCATTACGGCGTACACAATACTTTTTTAAACTTAATTATTAAATATTCTTATAATTATTATCTTGGTACAATAAAAAAATTACAGTTGGACTATTACTTTTTTGTTATAAAAATTAGTTTTCTTTTAGAAATTCAAGAATTGATGGAATCAAACAACGATGTAGGAAATTTCTAATGACGATTTTTTTTTTTAATCCGAAACGGCGAGAAAAACTCATATTTTTTAAATTCCTAATTTGTGTACGTTGCAATCTGTTCAATTTAAAACAATAAGCGACCCAATGAGATGAGGATGATGTGTATGACGTGTAAATCAGGTGTAGTCTTGTACAGGCCCAGGCCGACAATTCCTGAGAGAATATGGTTAATTAAACCCCAACCATCAAAGTACACCGGTAACCACTGTCTAGTATTCAAATCCGTATAAAAGTAACTACCTTTGAATTTGAATTTGAACCAGGAACCTTCGTCTCCGAAAATCTGCTGTTAAGCTCGTCCAGCCTCAAGGAGGCCGCAACCGCCTACCAAACAAAAACCCGCCGCCTGGCCACTTGATCCGACATCAGAAAACAACCCTCCACCTCCCTCGGAACTGTTTATATAATACTACAAGGGAAATGTCAGCGGGGCGTGGAAGGGAACCGTAGCCTAATTCCCCTCTCGCTGTCACTGACCTACACTCACTCTCTAACTTTCATTCAGCTCTTTCATCACCAGCTCAGGAAATTAGTGTGCCTACCTTTCCTACTAAGATCGGGACAGGATTGATTCACTGTGGGAGAGAGCAATCCAGCTGATCTGTTTATGTCCCTCCCACCGCAGTCTCCCGACCACCCTCACCGCAAACTCAGCGACCAACTTCCAGCTCTACTCATCCTGCAGCATCGCTGCTCCTACTCTCTCTCTCTCTCTCTCTCTCTCTCTCTCTCCTCTCTCTCTCTCTCTCTCTCTCTCTCTCTCTCTCTCATCCACTGTGCAACGCCCATCTTCTCAGATGTCTCTAATGACAATTTCTTTGAACAATAGTAAAGGACCGAAACAAACACCAAATCATATGATAACTTACTTTTATAGATTTTTTTACTTTCTCTTGCCTATATCAATATAAATAAAAAGGAAAGTATTGTTTTCATGTCGATTTTAAGAAATCGAGTTTTCACCGGATCTACACGTTTTCAGACCCCTTTTTTTAAAATTCCTAATGTGTGGACGTTGCAAACTGTTCAATTTAGAACAATAAGCAACCCCATGACCCAATGAGATGAGGATAATGTGTATGACGTGTAAATGAGGTGTAGTTTTGTAGTTAGACCCAGGCCGACCACTCCTGAGAGAGTATTGTTAATTGAACCCCAACCATCAAAGTACACCGGTAACCACTGTCTAGTATTCAAATCCGTATAAAAGTAGACAACTACCTTTACTAGGATTTGAACCAGGAACCTTCGTCTCCAAAAGTCAGCTGTTAAACAGCTGATTTTGGCGACGACTTCACCTCTAGACCAACCCGATTCAGACCCTTGGAACGCAAAAAACATGTTTTTAGTGATTGGTCTTAGTGTGTGTGAACAGAATATCTCTAGAACATAACATCGTACGAAGTTGAAACTTCAAACTTAAGTTAGGTACCACTTGAGGATCCGACACAAATATTTTCATCAAAATCAGTCAACCGGAGATTATTATCAGTTATTATTATTATCAGTTAGTAGATTATTCGTGTAATTTTTCAATTTTTTGCAATTTTCCTAAAAATGGCTCTTGCGATTTTTTTAAAAAATTGCCTCATTCACTACATTGTTTGTGCTCTGCAAGATAGGGTAGGCGCCATGTCTGTTGAAATTGTTGTTTGGGAGGCTGTTCTCTCTTAGAAAATTTTTTTTTTTAAGATTGCGGCCTCTGTCGGTACGCCGCCACAAGCCACTCTTCTCGGAACTGTTGGCGGCTCTTTCTGTCGGAAGCTTTGAAAGCCGGCAGCACAGTACTTAATCAAAGGTTCCGATGGTGACAGTAAGAAAGTAATTTCATATTGTTTTTTTTTAATTTATTTATTTAACGTCGCATCAACTACAACGGTCATTAGCGACGACGTTGGGGTGTAACTATTGTACAATGGAGGATGAAATGATTTTTTGTAACGTATGAAAATATGCCGTGCCTGAGTGGGAATCGAACCCAATTTGTATTGTAATTTCATTGTATCGTATTTTACCAAGTTATATAATTTTAATTTACATTGGCAAGAGAATGTTTTTTGAATGTTTCCCACCAGATTTTTAAGAGTAAATTACACTTTTTTAATAAACTTACGTTCATAAATATTAATGAATTGTCTTATGACAATTAACGCGTGCGAAAATTCACAAATATTCATCCGGCTGTAGTATCCAACTTGTTTAATTAGATCATTCCAAGGATAATGCAAAAACATGAGTATGTTATTTTTAATTGAGTATTTAATTTAGACATTTACTTATTGTTATTATTGTATCTATTCCAATTAAATTACAAACCTGTTCTGTTCTACTGCTGTTTATTACTTTCTCTTGCCTATATGAATATATAGGAAGGAAAGTATTGTTTTCATGTCGATTTTTCGAAATCGAGTTTTCACCGGATCTATACGTTTTCAGACCCCCTGAACCCAAAAAACATGTTTTTAGCGATTGGTCTGTGTGTGTGTGTGTGTGTGTGTGTGTGCGTGTGTGTGTGTGTGTGTGTGTGTGTGTGTGTGGACAGAATTTCTCAAGAACGGAACATCGTACGAACTTGAAACTTGAAACTTAAGTTACGTACCACTACCGGACCCGACACGAACATTTTCATCAAAATCGGTCAAACGGAAGTAGTAGTTTATTCGTGTAATTTTTCACTTTTTTGCGATTTTCTCAAAAACTGGTCCTACGATTTTTTTTAAAATCGCCTCATTTACTCAATTTTTTATTCTCTACAAGATAGGGTAGGCGTCATGTTTGCTGAAATTCTGGGTGAGGCTGTTTACACGTAAAAACAAAGTTTTTTTAAGATTACGGCTTTAATATGCAATTTAGAGCAAAAATTTATATAATAAAAGTTGTAGAGAATTTAAAATCCTCCAACTTTTATTTCAAACATTTTTTTGTATAACGCGTATAGCGGTAATTTGCAATTTTCTGTTTTTTTCTCACGAAAACGTGAGAAAAATCGATTTTTTTAACATTTCGGCTTTAGTATGCATTTTACGACAAAAGTGTATATAATAAAATTTATAGAAAATTAAGAGATCTACAACTTTTATTTAGAGAATTTTTCTCTACAGAGCCTAGTTTAGCGTGAAAGTGTGATTTTCCGTTTTTTTTTAAGCCAAATTGAGTTCGATTTTCATTTTGCGTCATTTAGTCATGATTAATATAAGGTTATGTTTTTGAGGTTAGTTCTTGTTTATTTCTAATATTTTATTAATAATGTTAGGTTTATTATTAATTATTTGCATTGGCAAGAGAAAGTCGTGTGAGTGTTTCACACCAGATTTTTAGTATTATTATTATTATTATTATTATTATTATTTTGTTTATTTTAATAAAATTGATGTTGTAGCGGTAAGTTTGCAGTGTTGTATCTTAAGATAAGATACTTAGTAGTGTTGTTTACTATTTAAGTCGGGTTGATTGTTAGTTACTTATGTATTTTGTTCTACTTTATGGACCATAAAATTAAATACTTTACAAAGTATTATTATGTTTGCTTCTTTGTTTTTCTGTAGTTTATTGTAATATCATTAAATACATTTTTTTATTTTATTATATCGTCCATAATTACAGGCAGGTGAAGTGTTAAATTAATTGCACTTCTTGTTGTAAAAATACAAAAATATCTCGTGTGAAACATTCACACAACTTTCTCTTGCCGATGCAAATAATGAACAATATAACCTGAAATAAATAATAAATAATGCAGGACTAAAATAAATAGTTGTGTTTCTTATCATATGGTCAGCCAATTAAATGACTGAATCATTTAAGAACAGATGAGGTAGAGGTGTAAAAGACTTTAATCAGAGTTATCTCCTCTGAAAGTAATGAATTTGAAAGTGAAGGTGTCATTTGCAGAGTGGAAAATATGTGCTTTTCAGAACCCCCGGCATGCTGAAAAGCTTACTTTTCCGTTCAGTGAGGAAGGCAATTGTAAAACAGTACACTCTTTGTTTTACTTGGTAAAGTCTCTACAGGTTCAAACCAGCTTTTTGGCTGTTGATCTAAACAACAACCTAATATTAGTAATAAAACATTAAAAGTAAACGAAAAACATAACCTTATTTTAATTATGAGTGAATGATGCAAAATGAAAATCAACATCAGTTTGGCTTAATAATACGGAAAATTACTCTTCACGCTAAACTAGGCTCTGTAAAAAAAATTCTCTAAATAAATGTTGTTGATCTTTTTAATTTTCTATAAATTTTATCATATATATGTATAATATTGTTGTAAAATGCATACTAACGCTGAAATCTTAAAAAAATGGATTTTTTTTTTAAAATTCGTGAAAAAACAAAATATTGCTAATTACCGCTATACTAAGCGTTATACAAAAAAAATGCTCGAAATAAAAGTTGTAGATTTTTAAATTGTCTACAACTTTTATTATATACACTCTTGCGCTAAAATGCATATTAAGGCTGCAATCTTAAAAAACAAACTTTTTTTTTACGAGAGAACAGCCTCCCCAACAATTTTAGCTGATGTGGCGTCTACTCTTTCTTGTTAAACATAAAAAATGTAGTAAATGAGGCAATCTTTAAAAAAATCGTAGGAGTCGTTTTATGGGAAAATTGAAAAAAAATTAAAAATGACACGAATAAACTACTACTTCCGTTAGTAGTATCTAACTGAAGTTTGAAGTTTCAAATTCGTACGATGTTCCGTTCTTGAGATATTATGTTCGCGCTCGCGCGCACCCACATGCACTCACACACATCAATAGTTAAAAACATGTTTTTTGGGTTCAGGGGATCTGAAAACGTGTATATCCGGTAAAAACTTGATTTCAAATAATCGACATGAAAACAATATTTCCTATATATTCATATAGGCAAGAGAAAGTAAAAATCATCGTAACTATTTAGATTTTTAAAAAATTCATGTATTTTTTCAAATTCGGTTCGGCTCTGATTTTAGAGCCTTCAAATTAGATTAATTCTTTAATACGATATGATTGGTAGTAGTAGTCTACTACAAAATGTAGACGTGCAGGTTTATCGAAATTTTTTGAAAGGAATACAATAGAAGATTTTTCCAATCCATCAAATTTGGTTATATTTAAACTAGTTGTTTTGAATGTTCACGGTTAAATGAAGAACTAAAAGTTCTATGAAACGTGAAATACCTAGAAAATTCATAGGTTTATACATATTTAGGTTAGAGAGTTGAGGGTCAGGCATTGTGCTTTATGTTAGTTAGGTTAAGATGTTAAGAGGGTCGAACGAAGCCTTTTGTATTGAACTTAAAGGACCTGGCACTAGCCATAAGAGAAATTGAAGAAGATGAACAACAGGAGTAAAGAAAGAAAGAAAAAAAGAAAGAGAACAACCAGATATGACCTAGAACTTATTCGGAAGGGCATAACAATACAATAATTGACAACGAATGAATGGAAGATGGATTCCAAAGAAAGAAAGTAGAAGAAAAAGGTTTAGACCCCAGTCGTTGTTGAAGAGCCCTTCAAAGATAGACTGGCGCTTTTGATGATGATGACAGGAAAAAATAGCTGGACCTCATTAGTGTTAACGGTTTACTCTTTAAATGACAAATCCCTTCAACATACAACGCCTCTTTACCTTCTCAACAAACCGAATGAACAATAACATTTTTAAAGATTTGATATTTTTAATATAGAAAATTATCGATACACCCTGTATTAATTTATTTGATATCTTTAATGAACTTTTTTTTTTAATTTTTAATTTGTGTACATTGCAATCTGTTCAATTCAGAACAATAAGCAACCCCATGACCCAATGAGATGAGGATGATGTGTATGACGTGTAAATGAGGTGTAGTCTTGTACAGGCCCAGGTCGACCACTCCTGAGAGAGTATGGTTAATTGAACCCCAACCCTCAAAGTACACCGGCAATCACTGTCTACTATTCAAAGTCGTATAAAAGTCACTACCTTTACTAGGATTTGAACCAGGAACCTTCGTCTCCGAAAATCAGCTGGTAAACAGCTGATTTTGGCGACAACTTTACCTCTAGGTCAACCCGGTGGGTTTTTAATGAACTAAAATAAATATTTCTGTTTCTTATCACAAGTTCAGACAATTAAATGACTGAATCATTGAAGAACAGAAGATATAGATTTTTTTTTGTTTAACGTCCGACTGTTCTGCAATTACTGCTAATGCAGACGATGAAGGATGAAATTATATTTTGTAACGTATGAAAATATGCCGTGCCTGAATGGGATTCGAACCCAAGACCGCATGATGAGAGGCGAGCACGTTACCAACTACGCCAATGCGGTCGGCAGAAGAGATAGAGGTGTAAAAGACACTAATCAGAGTTGTCTCCTCTGAAAGTAATGAATTTCATTATACAGCCAGACTCTGTGGTGAATGAAGTGAAGGTGTCATTTGCAGAGTGGAAAATATATGCTTTTCAGAGGGCTTGGCATGCTGATAAGCATACTTTTCCACTGAGTGAGGAAAGCAATGGTAAACCACCTCACTCCTTGTTTTACTTAGTAAAACCTCTACAGGTTCAAACCAGATTTTCGGCTGATCACCTAAACAACATCTTTAATGAGTTGTATGTACAATGTGATGAACAATTTAAATTTTTACTTGCTCATTCGAGCTTTTTTTGGCTCTCGGTGAAGTCGGCTCTTCCAGTGCATGGATTGGCGCTTCGCTTCCGGATCATAAGTAAAAAAACCACGTTTTATCACATGTCTACGTGTTCCCTTCTTCTACCTGTTATCTTTTATCTGTTATCTTCTACCTGTTCCCTAAGGTGAAATCTGCATTGAAAGGGACAATATTTGAGTCTGTGGAAGGTGTAAAAGAGAAAGCGGCACGTGTCCTGAAGGAGCTGACAGAAGATGACTTTTAGCACTTTTTCCAACAATGGAAAATTCGCATGGAGGGTTGTAGGGATAGAGAAGGAGTGTATATTGAAGGTGACAATAAGTGATTATGTGTAAAATTAAAATAAAGTTTTTTTACAACGTCAGTCTCGTTATTTAATAGCCACACCTCGTATAGGGTAAGAGAAAGTAAAAATTTAGTCATCGTATAAATAACCCACCGGGTTGGTCTAGAGGTAAAGTCGTCGCCAAAATCAGCTGTTTAACAGCTGATTTTCGGAGACGAAGGTTCCTGGTTCAAATCCTAATAAAGGTAGTTATATTTATACATATTTGAATACTAGACATTGTTAACTGGTGTACTTTGATGGTTGGGGTTTAATTAACCATACTCTCTCAGGAATGGTCGGCCTGGGTCTGTACAAGACTACACCTCATTTACACGTCATACACATCATCCTCATCTCATTGGGTCATGGGGTTGCTTATTGTTCTAAATTGAACAGATTGCAACGTACACAAAATAGGAATAATCGTATAAATGTTTTTGAAGCAATACCTACTTACAGGAAAAGAATTTTAATATTGTCCAGAACTTGAATATAGTAATTCAAGTAAAATAAACTACTTCCATTATCATGAACCGCAATGGTTTTACGAAAAATACTTTTTAGTAAGACTTCCTTAGTAAGACACATTCATTTAATTCATAATTTTTGTTAATTTTCTTTATTGTTGTTCAACATTGTAATTCTTTTGTTCGTTTGGGTTTAACAGTGTGGAAAATTATACACAATTAACATTCACGCCAAACTCTAGTTAATGACTAGCTTCAACAAATAAGTTGAAAGATTTAACTGCAGATAAATTAATTACAACAATTAATGGAAATTATAAATATAGAACAAAATATTTTCTGTTTTGGATTGATGAATTTCGTTCATTACAGGTAAATCATTTACAGTGCATTTAAAAAAAACTAGTGTAAAACGCTCACATGACTTTATCTTGTCAATGTGAACAATAAAACGTATAACCTATATTTAGTCATTAGTAAACAATGTTTTTTTTATAGCTTTTATTTGTTATCGGGAACTGTACATTGTTGACAACTTCCCAATTTGATCGCTGCTTTTTGCTGTATTTTTGACGTAGATTATACATGAGTTTGAACATGGACCCCCAGTAGAGTTTGTTCATGGATGGCTGTCAAATGGTCACCATACAAAGTCGCTTGCCTAACCGGTGTTACTTAACAAATAATAGCGACTTTCTACCAGCTGACTGACTGGGCTGGCCCGAAGGCCAAACAGTGTTAAATATTAAACATAACCTAATTTTAACCATGAGTGAATGACGCAAAATGAGAATCAACCTCTTTGGAATTAAAAGTAAGGGAAATCACTAATTGACGCTGAACTAGGCTCTGTAGAACAACCTCTTTGGAATTAAAAGTACGGGAAATCACTAATTGACGCTAAACTAGGCTCTGTAGAAGAAAATGCTTGAAGTAATAGTTGTAAATTTTTATAATTTATAATTGTTACTTTGATTAAATAGAGTTAGGATTTGAACCAGAAACTAGGTACTTTGTCTCCGAAAATCAGCTAGCTGTTAAACAGTTCACTCTCACGGCGACGACTTTATTTCTAGATCAACCTGATGGGTTTTTTAAAATATTTAAACCATAAAAATACAAACATAATTTTTATATACAGTAATTTATTTGTATTTTAATTTATAATTCATATATAAATTTCCCATAACAGGCAGGTGGAGTGTTAAATTATTTGCACTCAATCTGGTAGTTCCATTGCTTCAAAAAAATAGTTGTGTTTCATATCACATGGTCAGCCAATCATGTGATTGAACGATTATTTAAGAATAGAAGTGGTAGAGGTGTAAAAGACACTAGTCACAGTTATCTCCTCTTAAAGTAATGAATTTCATTATACAGCCAGACCCTGTGGTGATTGGAATGAAGGTATTGTCACCGGATGGCGACATTAAGTGTCGAGTGAAAACCTTTAATTTTTGGTGGCCCTGAAAAGGGCCGTTTAAAAAAAGGTCGTCTTGATGAAAAGCGTCGGTCGTAGTCGTCGTGGCGGTCGAAGAGCTGGGCGACACGGCGTGTCGTCGTCCAGCGGAGCCGTCATCTTCTTCCCTCGCAGTAGTGGGTCGATGGCTGATTCGTCGGGTCCGGTGGGCGTAAGGCTCGGTTGAGGGACGGGTGTGGCCATCGCTTACGTCAACGGGCGATGACGGTCCGGTTGACGGCTTACGGTGACAGGTCGGCGAACGGAAGCATCATCTTCTCTCTTGCGGGGTCGTCGATTAGTCTTCGCTGGAGTCCGGTATGCCGTGCGCTGATGGTAGACGTCTTGTCTGCTGTCTGGATGGGAATTGAATCTCTCGGCTTAGTGCAGCGCTCTTTATATAGTTGCCGAGAGCGCTGTGTTACAGGGCGGTTATTCACTCGGCCTTGGCAACAAAGCCCTCTGTCGGTACGCAGCCGTAAGGTTTGTCGGTGCGCCGACAAGGCCCGGGACAAGTATTGAAGGCTGACAACACAGTAAATGATCAATTAGAAGGGGTAGCGGTGACAGTACCATTTGCAAGATAATTTGGCTGGCCCGTTGGCGTAGTGGTTAGCCAATTGGCTTCTACACCGAGGTCCCGGGTTCGATTCCCGGTCAGGTCTGGAATTTTTTCATCACTCATTTTCATCTATCCCCCCTTCTCACCGTCTGCATTAGCGGTAATTGCAAAACAGTCGGTCGTTAAACCAAAAAAAAAAAAAAAATTACAAGACTGAAAGTAGTTGGTATTCAGAAGGCCTGGTATGCTGATAAGTATACTTTTTCACTCAGTGAGGAAGGCAATTGTAAACCTCTTCATTCCTCGTTTTACTTAGTAAAGCTTCTAGATGCTCAAATCAGGCTTTTAAATGATGACGAGAACAACATTTTTTGTATACCACAATAATAAACTACGTACAATATCGAAAGTTTAACCAACCGGATAGAGATGTATATTGTTAAGATATATTTTTTCGGTGATTGTGCGTGTAAAAGTTTTATTGTGGTAGAACAATGAAGGGGATAGTGAGAATGATTAGGTTAACTTTAACAAAATAGAACCAACCATGGCTAAGAATATCATAATTACAGCCACCAACCTCACATAATTATCTTTAAACCTAGTAATTACGTAATTATTTCTTACATATTAACTGTATTGTATTACATTTACTCAGGGGTTTTATTTATTTTTTTATTTTTTACTGTATTGTCCTTAGTCAGTCAAGTCTTTATTTTTAAATAATAGTAATTTTACTAATCACTATATTAAATATCTCACTTATTTTAGGTTATGTTCAGTTACACACGATGAAGTATACTTATAGGTCTATTATAAGGGTATTCTTCTTCTTCGATTCCCTATCTGTTCAGAATAGCGATTCTCACTTTGTTCGTTGCACTGGAAAATAGCTCTTCTGAATTTTTCCAAACGTAATCCTTAGATTTCGAAGTCCAGAACAAAGTTCTCAGAAGCATTGTCAACGCTCCCTGGTAAATTAAAAACGACGATCTGCACCGGGATTTGGGAGTGGATTCCATAAACGAAGTAATTCGGAAATTTGCCAGGAGTCATGAAGACAGACTTCTTCACCGTGTGAATGTCCCCACATATGGGGAACATACACACACACACACATGCATCGAATTTTTTAGATTTTTAAATTTACAATTTTTAAATTGTATATAGATATAGGGGAAAAGAAAGTAAAAAGGGTATTCAAAGGTTGAGTTTTATGTAAATATTTCTTAAATTAGTAAAAATCAAAAGAGGGTGGTACCTATTTCAAAAATTTGAAATTCGATTTCCCGAAACACTCAACTAAAATTATTGAAACTGCCGTAATTTGTAATCCCTACATTATTTTTGAGATGAAAATTTAAATTTTGTACTTGTTTGAATTATGCGCTCTAAATCTGAAAGTCTGCCCATAACAGACAGTCGGAGTGTCAGATTATTTACACTCAATCTGTTCATTGTAGGGCTAAAATAAATAGTTCTGTTTCTTATCACATGGTCACCCAATTAAATGACTGAATTATTTAATAACAGAAGAGGTAGAGGTGTAAAAGATACTAATCAGAGTTATCTCCTCTGAACGTAATGAATTTCATTATACAGCCAGACCCTGTGGTGAAAGAAGTAAAGGAGTCATTTGCCAAGTGTAAAGTGGGTGCTTTTCGTAGGGCCTGGCATACTGATAAGTGTACTTTTCCAGTCAGTGAGGAAGGCAATTGTAACCCACCTCACTCCTCGTTTTACTTAGTAAAACCTCTACAGGTTCAAACCACCCTTTCGGCTGATGACCTAACCAACGAAATCTGAAAATTGTTAACTTAGAATCGAAAAATGTTAAAAAGTCCTTTTTTACATTCCGCCTCTCATTTAGGAATTAAAATTTTTTACTTTCTCTTGCCTATATGAATATACAGGAAGGAAAGTATTGTTTCATGTCGATTTTAAGAAATCGAGTTTTCACCGGATCTACACGTTTCCAGACCCCCTGAACCCAAAAAACATGTTTTTAGCGATTGGTCTGTGTGTGTGTTTGTGTATACAAAATATCTCAAGAACGGAACATCGTACGAACTTGAAACTTAAGTTACATACCCTTACCGGATCCGACACGAACATTTTCATCAAAATCGGTCAGCCGGAAGTAGTAGTTTATTCGTGTAATTTTTCACTTTTTTGCGATTTTCTCAAAAACTGGTCCTACGATTTTTTTAAAAATCGCCTCATTTACTCAATTTTTTATTCTCTACAAGATAGGGTAGGCGCCATGTTTGCTGAAATTCTTGGTGAGGCTGTTTTTACGTAAAAAAAGTGTTTTTTTAAGATTACGGCTGTAATATGAATTATAGCGCAAAAATTTATATACAGTATTAAAAAATGTAAAGAATTTAAAATTCTACAACTTTAATTTCAAAAATTGTTTTGTATAACGCTTAGTTTAGCAGTAATTAGCGATTTTCTGATTTTTTTTCTCACGAAAACGTGTGAAAAATCGATTTTTTTCAGATTTCGGCCTTAGAATGCATTTTACGACAAAAGTGTAGTATATAATAAATTTTATAGGAAATAAAAAGATTTACAACTTTTATTAAAAGCATTTTTCTCTACAGAGCCTAGTTAAGCGTGAAAGAATGATTTTCCGTATTTTTAAGCCAAACTGAGTTCGATTTTCATTTTGCGTCTTTTACTCATGATTAAAATAAGGTTATGTTTATTGAGGTTAGTTTTTTGTTTATTTCTAATGTTTTATTACTAATGTTTTGGTATATTGTTAATTATTTGCATTGGCAAGAGAAAGTTGTGTGAGTATTTCACACCAGATTTTTGTAGTTAACTCAATTTAACTGAATTAAGTAATTCTGATTCATTGTTCAATTTTTTTTCACAGCCAAGTAAATTATTCAATTTTTTGTGAGGTTAATTTTAATATGTAATAGGGTACAGCATATTAGTTTAGGCTATGTGTATGTTGAGTTAGGTTAGGTTAGGTGAAAATGCCATGCCAATGGTGAGTTAAGTTAAATCATGTGGAAGTCTTTAAGGAGCCACGTCACGTCATATTAAGCTACCGATTAAAATGTTAAATGCCCCAAAAACTCAACCAACCATCCCTTTTTTATCTATCACGTCTCAAATTTTACTTTTTAAGTTGTATATTAATTTATTTTTTGTGTAGGCAAATATAAACTGATCAACCAGTCTGCCAACGGTTCCTTCACTTTATTTTGTTATTCAAATTAGTTTAGCGTAGAAACATATTATATTACATAGCAGACCGTCTGGATATGAAATCATTATTGTAGACTTCCCCTTCGTGGCGGTGGACCTTCTCCGTATTAAAAACCAAAAAGGCGTTCGCTATCCAAGTTACATGAAAAATTTCCACAGATTTTATCCGTTTCATAAGCAGAACTAAGAAAAATCTGGTGTGAAACACTCATACGACTTTCTCTTGCCAATGCAAATAATTAATAATAATCTTAACATTAGAAATAAACAAAAAACTAACCTCAAAAAACAAAAACTTAATTTAATCATGAGTGAAAGACGCAAAATGAAAATCAACCTCAGTTTGGTTTAAAAATACGGAAAATCACTCTTTCACGCTGAACTAGGCTCTGTAGAGAAAAATGTTTTAATTAAAAGTTGTATATCTTTTAATTTCCTATAAATTTGATTACATACTTTTTTTTCGTAAAATGCATAGACTAAGCCTGGAATCTTAAAAAAAATGTTTGACATAAAAGTTGTTGGGTTTTAAATTGTCTACAACTTTTATTATATAAATATTTGCGCTAAAATGCATATTAAAGCCGCAATCTTAAAAAAACTTTTTTTTTTACGTGAAAACAGCCTCTCGAACAATTTCAGCAGACATTGCGCCTACCTTATCTTGTAGAGCATAAAAAATTTAGTAAACCAGGTGATTTTAAAAAGTTCGTAGGACCCGTTTTTAAGAAAATCGCAAAAAAGTGAAAAATTACACGAATAAACTACTACTTCCGGTTAACCGATTTTAATGAAAATGTTGATGTCGGGTCCGGTAGTGGTGTGTAACTCAAGTTCAAGTATCAAGTTTTTACGATATTCTGTTCACACATACACACTCTCCCTCTTCCTCTCTCCCCCCTCTCACTCTCACACACGCGCGCGGGCACACAGAGAGGGAGGGAGAGAGAGAGAGATACCAATCGCTCAAACCATGTTTATTGGGTTCAGGGGGTCTGAAAACGTGTAGATCCGGTGAAAACTCGATTTCGGAAAATCGACTTGGAAACAATACTTTTCTTCCTATCATATAGGCAAGAAAAAGTAAAAATTCATCCAACAGCTGATCAATTACATGTTAGATCTCTTAATCATGTAACCATTGTCATTATTATTACCCTTATTATATTTTGTTAATGACATTAATTCATAAAAAATCTGGTGTGAAACACTCACACAACTTTCTCTTGCCAATACAAATAATTAATAATAAACCTAATATTAGTAATAAAACATTAGAAATAAACAAAAAACTAACCTCAATAAACATAACCTAATTTTAATCGTGAGTGAAAGACGCAAAATGAAAATCAACCTCAGTTTGGCTTAAAAATACGGAAAATCACTCATTCACGCTAAACTAGGCTCTGTAGAGAAAAATGTTCTAAATAAAAGTTGCAGATCTTTTAATTTTCTATAAATTTATTTATGTAGACTTTTATTAAAAAATGCATACTAAGGCCGAAATCTTAAAAAAATAGATTTTTCTCACGTTTTCGTGAGAAAAAAACAGAAAATTGCTAATTACTGCTAAACTAAGCGTTATACAAAAAAAGTTTGAAATAAAAGTTGTAGGTTTTTAAATTGTCTACAACGTTTATTATATAAATTTTTCTCGCTAAATTGCATATTAAAGCCGTAATTTTAAAAAAACTTTGTTTTTACGTAAAAACAGCCTCACCCAGAATTTCAGCAAACATGACACCTACCCTATCTTGTAGAGAATAAAAAACTGAGTAAATGATGCGATTTTTAAAAAAAAACGTAGGACCAGTTTTTGAGAAAATCACAAAAAAGTGAAAAATTATACGAATAAACTACTACTTCCGGTTGACCGATTTTGATGAAAATGTTCGTGTCGGGTCCGGTAGTTGTATGTAGCTTAAGTTTCAAGTTCGTACGATGTTCCATTCTTGAGATATTCTGTTCACACACACACACACACACACACACACAGACAGACAGACACACACACACACCAATCGCTAAAAACATGTTTTTTGGGTTCAGGGGGTCTGAAAACGTATAGATCCGGTGAAAACTCGATTTCGAAAAATCGACATGAAAACAATACTTTCCTTCCTATATATTCATATAGGCAAGAGAAAGTCATAATTACTTGTATTTCATTTACACCAACTTTTCATCTTCTACAATTACATTATTTATTTCATCTCTTGTTGTTGACGGCTTTTAATGTCGATTTGAAAGATAAAGATAGACTTGGCACCAGAAAATTGTATTATTTGTCATTTAATAAACCTTTTTCTTTTTATCTTCACTTTATTTTATATTATTTATCTTCGTCTTTCTCTCTAACTAATTTATATATCGTGCGATCTTTCACAAGGTTCGTTAATTTTCACCTCTCTTATGTTCTGTATAACCCAACTAACGAACTGACTTCACTTCGTACACTTTTGAGGTATTCCGTGTCATTTTATTATACGGTATCTCTTTGTTTTTAATGTAAATTTATCGATGTTTACTGTTTAAATAACCATTACTGTATCATTTATCTCTTTCTGTTCTTCTTCGAGATTATTTTTACTTAAAGTTTCTTCAAAGAATACAACAAACTTATTTCTTATTTCTTTGTATTCTCATCATTAACTTAAAACTTTTCATTCACGTTTGAATCTACTTTTATTCGTTTCATTATTTCTATTTTTACTTTCTCTTGCCTATATGAATTTATAGGAAGGAAAGTATTGTTTTCATGTCGATTTGAAAAAATAGAATTTTCACCGGAAATACACGTTTCAAGACCCCCTGAACCCCAAAAAACATGTTTGTAGCGATTGGTCTGTGTGTGTGTGTGTGTACAGAATATCTTAAGAACGGAACATCGTTCGAACTTGAAACTTGAAACTTAAGTTACATACCACTACCGGACCCGACACGAACATTTTAATCAAAATCATTCAACCGGAAGCCGGCCGCGTTGGCGATGTTGGTAACGTGCTCGCCTCTCATCACGCGGTCTTGGGTTCGAATCCCACTCGGGCATGGCATTTTTTCATACGTTACAAAAATTCATTTCATCCTTCACCGTCTGCATTAGCAGCAATTTGCAAAACAGTCAGACGTTAAACAAAAAAAAAAAAATTCAACCGGAAGTAGTTTCTTCGTGTAATTTTTTACGTTTTTGCGATTTTCTCAAAAATGGGTCCTCCGATTTTTTAAAAATGGCATGGTTTACTAAATTTTTAAGCTGTACAAAATAGGGTAGGCGCCATGTTTGCTGAAATTCTTAGTGAGGCGTTTTCACGTGAAAATTTTTTTTTAAGATTACGGCTTTAATATGCATTTTAGCGCAAAAAAATTATGCAATAAAAGTTGTCAAGAATTTAAAAATCTACTTAGTATGCATTTTACCCCTATGCATTTTAGGCCTTAGTATGCATTTTACGACAAAAATGTATGTAATCAAATTTATAGGAAATTAAAAGATCTTCAACTTTTATTTAGAGCATTTGTTCTGTAGAGCCTAGTTTAGTGTGAAAGTGATTTTCCGTATTTTTAAGCCAAACTTAAGTTGATTTTCAATTTGCGTCCTTCATTCATGATTAAAATAAGATTATGTTTATTGAGGTTAGTTTTTTTTGTTTATTTCTAATGTTTTTTTACTAATGTTTATATTAATAATTATTTGCATTGGCAAGAGATAGTCGTGTGAGTGTTACACACTGTAGAGTTTACTGTCAATTAGTAGTGATATTCCGCAGTTTTAAGTCGAACAGAAATTGATTTTCATTTTGCATCATTCACTCATGATTAAAATTAAGTTACGTTATTAATTTTACATTTTATACTCATGATAATCATAACATTGTTCATTATTTACATTGGCAAGAGAATGTCGTGTGAGTATTTCACACCAGATAATATTTTTGTTCCTTATGTGTGTTATCCAATTGAGTTGTTTATCAAGATATACATGTATTAAGATATCTAATGGAATCTGCTTAAGATCCTATCATAAAAAAACAATTTATTTTGTATTCGCAAGGAATTCAATTAAATATAACTTAAGCTAAATACTGTTAATTATTTTTAAAGGAATAATAGTAGTCTATCTGTATAAAAATGTTCAAAAACCGGATATGATAAGTTAAAGCGGTATTCTGTAGTAAAACAAAAGACAACATGTATTAATGTATTAGAAATAATTGAAACGGTTAATAATACAGTTTTTTAATGTTCGCAGTTAAGTAAAATTAATGCATTAAACTAATCTTTTAGATATTTTACAATAAAAGAAATCTGGTTTGAAACACTCACACAACTTTCTCTTGCCAATGCAATAAACTAACAATAAACCTAACATTAGTAATAGTAAACAAAAAACTAACCTCAATAACATAACCTAATTTTAATCATATATGAAAGACGCAAAATGATAATCGACCTCAGTTTGGCTTAAAAATACGGAAAATCATTCTTTCGCGCTAAACTAGGCTTTGTAGAGAAAAATGCTCTCAATAAAAGTTGTAGATCTTTAATTTCCTATAAATTTGATTATATACACTTTTGTCGTGAAATGCATAGTAAGGCCGGAATCCTAAAAAAATGGATTTTTCACACGTTTTCGTGAGAAAAAAAAACAGAAAATCGCTAATTACCACTAAACTAAGCGTTATACAAAAAATGTTTGAAATAAAAGTTGTAGGATTTTAAATTGTCTACAACTTTTATTATATAAATATTTGCGCTAAAATCCATATTAAAGCCAGATGCATATTAAATGCATTATCACACCAGATATTTTTTTTGTTCTAAGATATCTAATGGAATCTGCTTAAGATCCTATCATAAAAAAACAATTTATTTTGTATTCGCAAGGAATTCAATTAAATATAACTTAAGCTAAATACTGTTAATTATTTTTATAGGAATAGTAGTAGTCTATCTATATAAAAATGTTCAAAAACCGGATATGATAAGTTAAAGCGGTATTCTGTAGTAAAACAAAAGACAACATGTATTAAATGTATTAGTAATAATTGAAACGGCTTAATAATACATTTTAATGTTCGCAGTTAAGTAAAATTAATGCATTAAACTAACCTTTTAGATATTTTTCAATAAAAAAAATAAAGACGAAAACCTATTAATCAAGTGAAATCATTATTAGTTTGTTAGTTACTAAAAGCTAAATTTTCTCTCTCTTTCTTTTTTCCAATAAACAAAAACAAAAAAAGCAGAGCAAACAACTTTTATATATACTCATATACTGATTGGAATTAGTTGTAGTAAGACATTTTTTTCACTTTTAAAATCCCATTTGAATTTTGATTATCAATTCACATTGGGACTGTTTGTTATCCTTCGTAGATTAGAAGAAGAAAAAATAGAAATGAAGTGAAAGAGTGGGTAGGATTTAGAATTGCTCTTCTTTTGTGTATTTTTTTATATTTATATACCGGGTGTCTAAAAAGTGTTGACCAAATAATTTATAGTTATGTCACCGCCACCCCTTCTAATTAATCATTTACTGTGTTGCCGGCCTTCAATAGTTCTTCCGGCCTTTGTCGGCGCGGTAGGCCCTTTAGCGGCGCACCGACATAGGCCTTTGTCATCAAGGCCAAGTCAGTCGCCGCTCTCTACAACAGCGCTATCGGCAGCTATATAAAGAGAGCTGCACTGAGCCGAGTCGGTTTCAATTCTAATCAAGACACCGAGAGCTTCACTTCGAACCTGACAAGACGTCCACCACGGCACACGGCTGCCGGACTCCAGCGAGAACTAATCGACGACCCCGCAAGAGAGAAGATGATGCTTCCGCTCGCCGACCCGTCACCGTAAGCCGTCGACCGGACCGTCATCGCCCGCTGACGCGAGCGATGCCCACAGCGATCCCTCGATCGAGCCTTACGCACACCGGACCGAAAGAAGCAGCCATCGACGCACTACTGCGAGGGAAGAAGATGACGTCTCCGCTGGACGACGACACGCCGTGTCGCTGTCGCCCAGCCTCCGACCGCCACGACGACTACGACAGACGACCACCGCTTAAACGGCCCTTTTCAGGGCCACCAAATTAAGAAAGGTTGCCACTTAATATCACCGTCCAGTGACAGTTAAATAAGTTATTGTAGCGAAGAATAAGCTAATGCGAATCAAGTAGTGTTACAAAAATTCACTTTTTAACCCTTTCAGTGCCAAAACAATATTTAAAAATTTAATCTAAAGTGCCATTTATAATTTAAATAAGGGTGTACAAAAGTGTCAGCCCTTATTTTGAAAACTTGCTACTGTAAGCCTGCCATTGCCGACCAAAATTTCAACGTTACAGAAAAATAAAATTTCCTGTTAAAAATTAATTTTTATTGTGTTCATAAAAACAGATTGTGCCCATAACAGACAGTTGGAGTGTCAAATTATGTACATACTCAATCTGTTCATTGCAGGGCTAAAATAAATAGTTCTGTTTCTTATCACATGGTCAGCCAATTAAATGACTGAATCATTTAACAACAGAAGAGGTTGAGGTGTAAAAGACACTAATCAGAGTTATCTCCTCTAAAAGTAATGAATTTCATTATACAGTCAGACCCTGTGGTGAATGAAGTGAACGTGTCATTTGCAGAGTGGAAAATATGTGCTTTTCAGAGGGCCCGGCATGCTGGAAAGCGTACTTTTCCACTCAGTGAGAAAGGCAATGGTAAACCATCTCACTCCTCGTTTTTACTCTGTAAAACCTCTAAAGGTTCAAACTAGCCTTTCAGCTGATGACCTAAACAACAACAAAAACAGATTGTTCTTACACTAAAATATTCAAAATAGTTTTTTTTTTAGTTTATTTAAAGTCGCATCGCTAGCTTGGTCATTAACAACTACGGTAAGTTTTGGTACTCTAACGATTGTTTTAACGTATGATTAAAATTTCCAGACCCTAGCCGGGAAATGAACCCGGGACCTTTCATTTTGTAAACTAGCGTGCTAGTCATTACGCCACGGAGGCGGTTTCAATTTGCATTATTCCATTAATTTTTGTTTTAAGTTTTTTTTTTGGAAATGTTCAGTTATCCGGACGTTGGCTTTTTATGTATAACTTACGGGCGTCCGGTAAACCGGATGTTATAACTACGTAAAATATATCGACGTCCTGTTTTCCGGACGTTGGTACTGAAAAGGTTAAGTAACCGAAATTTACATTTTCTATCTTGGAAATGGTAGACTTGGCACAATGTTTCAATGTAAAATTTCAAGGAAAACGGAATGGGATAATCCGTTCAACGATACCTTTCACCGTTCTGTATACGTATATTAGCCATTGAAATATCCACATTGGTGGGAAAACGCTATCGCCAACCTCTTGTCTACATTAATTATTATTTGCGGTAGAAAAACATAAAATGACACATCATTTAACATCATTGACCCACCGGGTTGGTCTAGAGGTAAAGCGTCGCTGTCAGTCAGCTGTTTAACAGCTGTCTTTGGAGACTAAGGTTCCTGGTTCAAATCCTTGTAAAGGTAGATACTTTTATACGGATTTGAATACTAGACAACGTTTGCCGGTGCACTTTGATGGTTGGGGTTAAATTAACCATACTTTCTTAGGAATGATCGACCTGTGTCTGTACAAGACTACACCTCATTTACACGTCATACCCATCATCCTCATTTCATTGGGTCATGGGGTTGCTTATTGTTGTGAATTTGAACAGATTGGAACGTAGACACACTAGGGATTAAAAAAAAAAATACACAGCAAAATGTACAGAAGGCAATGGTATGAAAATATGAAACGTATGAAAGTTTGAAACGTATGAAAATATGTCGTGCCTGAGTGGGATTCGAACCCAAGACCGCATAATGAGAGGCGAGCACGTTACCAATTACGGCTCGTTTCCTCTTAAAGATTAGATGTAGAAATAACCCACCGGGTTGGTTTAGAGGTAAAGTCGTCGCAAAAATCAGCTGTTTAACAGCTGATTTTCGGAGACAAAGGTTCCTGGTTCAAATCCTAGTAAAGGTAGTTACTTTTATACGGATCTGAATACTAGACAGTGGTTACCGGTGTACTTTGATGGTTGGGGTTTAATTAACCATACTCTCCCAGGAATGGTCGGCCTGGGTCTGCACAAGACTACACCTCATTTACACGTCATACACATCATCCTCATTTCATTGGGTCATGGGGTTGCTTATTGTTCTAAATTGAACAGATTGCAACGTACACAAATTAGGAATAAAATAAAATTTATCATCATTGACCCACCGGGTTGGTCTAGAGGTAAATTCATCGCCAAAATCAGCTGTTAACAGCTGATTTTGGAGACGAAGGTTTCTGGTTCAAATCCTTGTAAAGTTAGATATTTTTATACGGATTTGAATACTAGACAGTTGTTTGCCGGTGTACTGTGATGGTTGGGGTTCAATTAACCATACTTTCTTAGGAATGATCGACCTGGGTCTGTACAAGAATACACCTCATTTACACGTCATATACATCATCTTCATCCCATTGGGTAATGGGGTTGCTTATTGTTCTGAATTGAACAACGATTGCAACGTACACACATTAGGAATTAAAAAAGAAACATTATCTTGTTATGCGAAAATCAATTCTGTAATCCATTTAATAATATCTCTCGTTAGTTGATTAAACGATAATTTTTATTGCAAATTTTCGAACATTTTGTCGTCAAAATTCGCCGTAAAAATAAGAGATATTATAAAATGGATCACAGAATTGGGTTTTCCGTAAAGAGACGTTGTTAAATGTGTCATTTATGTTTTTCTACCGGAAATAATAATTTTGACAGAGGTTGATGATATCGTTCCCCTCCCCCCGATCTGGACATTTTAAATGGCTAATATCTAAAGAACGATGAAAAATATCGTTAGACGGATTTCCCCATTATTTCCTCTTGAAATTTTACATCGAAATCATGTGTCAAGTTTACCAAAATAAAGGACGTAAATTTCGTGTATTTAAAAAGTACACTTTTGTATCTCTACTGATTTTCATTGCTTATTCTTTGCTTCATTAAGCTATTTGACCAGAAATTAACTAGTCCCAAACTTTTTACACACCCGGTATATATGTATATTTATTTTTTAATTTATCTTGGATGCTAATAAGCCGTGTGAAGAAGGACATTAGAGGGAATGGAAAAATAATTGAGGTGGAAAAAAATGAGATATCAAAGTCGGGTTGAGTGGAAATTCAAGTTCAGACCGGTTTTATATCTACAGATCCACACCTTGAATTAAGTGCTCTTCTCTCTGGTGCTCTTTACTTGCTCCTAGAATCTTTCTTGTTTCTCTCTCCACCTAATCGTTCTCTCTTACTTTGCCAATACATTCTATGTATGTACATCATTTTGCAAAATGTATTCTTTGTATTTGTCTGTTTAACGTCGTATTTGATCAAATATTATTCACAAAATATTCTAATTATGAAAATAAATGTTTAATTTGTAAATGTTTACTGTATTACTTGTTATTAATTTTTACTTTCTCTTGCCTATATGAGTATATAAGAAGGAAAGTATTGTTTTCATGTCGATTTTTCGAAATCGAGTTTTCACCGGATCTACACGTTTTCAGACCCCCTGAACCCACACCAACATGTTTTTAGCGATTGGTCTGTGTGTGTGTGTGCGCGCGTGCGCGTGTGTGTGCGTGTGTGTGTTAACAGAATATCTCAAGAACGGAACATCGTACGAACTTAAAACTTGAAACTTATGTTACATACCAATACCGGACCCGACATGAACATTTTCATTAAAATCGGTCAATCGGAAGTAGTAGTTTATACGTGTAATTTTTCTTTTTTTTGCGATTTTCTCAAAAACTGGTCCTACATTTTTTTTAAAAATCGCCTGATTTACTTTTAATTTTTTTATGCTCTACAAGATAGAGTAGGCGCCATGTTTGCTGAAATTCTTGGTGAGGCTGTTTTACCGTAAAGAAAAATTGTTTTTTTAAGATTACGGCTTTAATGTGCATTTTAGCACAAAAATTTATATAATAAAAAATGTAGAGAATATAAAATCCTACAACTTTAATTTCTAACATTTTCTTATATAACGCTTAGTTTAGTGGTAATTAGCGATTTTCTGTTGTTGTTTTTTGTCACGAAAACGTGTGAAAAATCTATTTTTTTAAGATTTTGGCCTTAGTATGCATTTTACGACAAAAGTGTACATAATCAAATATATAGGAAGTTAAAAGATGTACAACTTTTATTTAAAGCATTTTTCTCTACTCAGCTTAGTTTAGCGTGAAAAAGTGATTTTCCGTATTTTATAGCCAAACTGAGCTTGATTTTCACTTTGTGTCTTTCACTCATGATTAAAATTAGGTTATGTTTATTGAGGTTAGTTTCTTGTTTATTTCTAATGTTTTAGTACTAATGTTAGGATTATTGTTTATTATTTGTATTGGCAAGAGAAAGTTTTGTGGGTGTTTCACACCAGATTTTTCTGATACAGGTGATTCACGAAGATATGCAGAAACGTTAGGAGCTCATTGTACATGTAAAATAATGAAAAAAGTTTATATAAACATGGGTCCGGAAATGCTTCGTTTCCGAGTTACGGCTAGCAAAAGTTTCGCCCGGATTTCAGCTAACCAGGTGGAATGAGGTCTTCCTGGAATTCTGGTAAGGTAGATTAAGGGGCGAATTCAATCATTTCTTATGGTTTTTGACCTGATAAATTGAATAAAACAGGTCCTAGAACTGTAAGTTAAATAGTTTTTAAGAAAACCAGTGTCAAATGCAAAAAATGGAGTGAAAAAAACACATTTTTTTACCTTAGTTTTTCCGGTTAATTTTACTTTGTTCTCTTATGAATAAAAATTCATTTAATCAAACATCTATTTGCTTTCTGTGTACTTAATTTACACCGGTTTGTTCAGAATAAAATTTTCTACATGTTTTATTCAAAAATTTTAACTGTTTCTTCGTGAAATTACAAAGTCATTCATGCCCAAAGATGAAAAAATGTGTTTTTCACTCCATTTTTTGCATTTGACACTGGTTTTCTCAAAAAAACTATTTAACTTACAGTTCTGGGACCTGTTTTATTCAATTTATCAGATCAAAAACCATAAAAAATGATTGAATTCGCCCCTTAACTACCTTACCAGAACTTCAGAAAGACCCCATTTCACCTGGTGAGCTGAAATCCGGGCGAAATCTTTTGCTAGCCGTAACTCTGTAACGAAGCATTTCCGGACCCATGTTTATATAAACCTTTTTCATTATTTTTACATGTACAATGAGCTCCCAAAGTTTCCGCATATTTTCGTGAATCACTCTGTATAAACAAAACACTTTTATATTTTCTGAATGATACGTACCTGTAACTCAATTATAAATTGACCATGTGTACCATTCCTTATAATATGTTTGTTCTTCTTTTATTTTGTTCTTTTTACAATTCCTAAAGAAACAGTTGTGTTTGTTCAGTGGTTATTCTCACCAGTTCGCCCACGTATATTCCAGGCAGGGTGCCGTATCGACCTTGTCTCATAGCTTCGTTAAATCTATCGAATAGGTATCTCTTTATAGGTGTATGCGATACGTACACCATATGATGATGTCTTTTATATTGTACTTAAACGATTGTATCTCTCTGTTTCTTTCTATGCTTTCTCTCTCTCTTACTCTCTCTATCTCTCTTACACACACACACGCGCGCACACACACACACACACACACACGCAATATCGCCTATATACCGGGTGTGTAAAAAGAGTTGTTTAGGTCATCAGCCGAAAAGCTGGTTTGAATCTATAGAGGTTTTCTTAAGTAAAATAGGTGGCTTACCATTGCCTTCTTCATTGAGTGGAAAGGTACGCTTATCAATTTTTGGAGTTTTCACAAAATTTCTGATATGACATAAAATTGTAAAATCATATCTTCTTTTTCATTGTGTCATTCTATTTTTTATTTTTATGTTTAAATTTTCATTGAACCTAACTAATTTTTACTTTCTCTTGCCTATATAAATATATATAAAGGAAAGTATTGTTTTCATGTCGATTTTTCGAAATCGAGTTTTCACCGGATCTACACGTTTTCAGACCCCCTGAATCCAAAAAACATGTTTTTAGCGATTGGTCTGTGTGTGTGATACAGAATAGACCTATCTCAAGAACGGAACATCGTACGAACTTGAAACTTGAAACTTAAGTTACATACTACTACCGGACCCGGCACAAACATTTTCATCAAAATTGGTAAACCGGAAGTAGTAGTTTATTCGTGTAATTTTTCACTTTTTTGCGATTTTCTCAAAAACTGGTCCTACGTTTCTTTTAAAAAATCGCCTAATTTATTAAATTTTTTATGCTCTACAAGATGTAGTAAACATGGTAGGCGCCATGTTTGCTGAAATTGTTGGTGAAGTCGTTTTCTCGTAAAACAATTTGTTTTTTTTAAGATTGAGACTTTAATATGCTTTTTAGCGGAAAAATTTTTATAATGAAAGTTGTAGAGAATTTAAAATCCTACAACTTTTATTTGTTTACATTTTTTGTATAACGCTTAGTTTAGCGGTAATTAGCGATGTTCTGTTTTTTCTCACGAAAACGTGTAAAAAATCAACTTTTTTAAGATTTCAGCCTTAGTATGCATTTTACGACAATTGTGTATATAATCAAATTTGTAGGAAATTAAAAGATCTACAACTTTTGTTTTGAGCATTTTTCTCTACAGAGCCTACTTTAGCGTGAAAGTGTGTTTTTCTGTTTTAAGCCAAACTGAGGTCGATTTTCATTTTGCGTCCTTCACTCATGATTAAAATAATATTATGTTTATTGAGGTTAGTTTTTTGTTTATTTCTAATATTTTATTACTAATGTTAGGATTATTGTTAATTATTTGCATTGGCTAGAGAAAGTTGTGTGAATGTTTCACACCAGATTTTTAGATATCTATTTATTATAACTGTAAAATTTCCTGTCTGTGCGACACGTCCGTAATGTTAATTCAGAAATAGCAACCTCTTCGTGGGACACCCGGTGCACACACACACACACACCAAACACTCTTCTGGTCATAGACCTGATCTAGTCGTAATTTTGTTATGCTCTTGTATTTTTATTGCATTTAAACTCTAAATTGCGTTTAATATTTTATTTACATTATGGCATATACTGGTATAGATATACATGCCCCATTATTGATATAGTCTTAACAAACCTGTTTACTTAGCCCTTAACCGTTTTTTTTTATTATTATTATTATTATTATTTTTATAGTATCAATAAGAATCTATATTGCTATTATTGTACCCTATGTAATCAGCAGTGTTATGTTTTCTAACCTGTCATTTGATATTGTTAAAAAAATGTTTTGACAATTCTTCTAAAAATAACGAACTGTTTTTTATCTGTTTAGTTCCGTTATTATTGTTTTACTTGTTATTCGTAACGTTGATCCATCAAGTTTTTTTACTTTCTCTTGCCTATATGATTATACAGGAAGGAAAGTATTGTTTTCATGTTGATTTTAACAAATCAACTCTTCACCGGAACTACACGTTTTCAGACCCTCTGAACCCAAAAAACATGGTTTTAGCGATTGGTCTGTGTATGAACAGAATATTTCAAGAACAGAACATCATACGAACTTGAAACTTGAAATTTAAGTTACACACCACTACCGGACCCGACACGAACATTTTCATCAAAATCGGTCAACCGGAAGTAGTAGTGTTTATTCGTGTCATTTTTCACTTTTTTGCAATTTTCTTAAAAACTGGTCCTACGATTTTTTTAAAAATCACCTCATTTTCTAATTTTTTATGCTCTACAAAGTAGGGTAAGCGCCATGTTTGCTGATATTACGTTTGCTTATATATAAGTGAGGCAGTTTTCACGTAAAAAAATTGTTTTTTTAAGATTACGACTTTATTATGCATCTTAGCGCAAAATTTGATATGATAAAAATGTACAGAATTTAAAATCCTACCACTTTTATTTCAAACATTTTTTTGTATAACGCTTAGTTTACCGGTAATTAGCGATTTTCTGTTTTTTCTCACGAAAACGTGTGAAAAATCGATTTTTTAAAGAATTCAGCATTGGTATCCATTTTACGAAAAAAATATATATAATAAAATTTATAGGAAATTAAAAGATCTACGACTTTTATTTAGAGCTTTTTTCTCTACAGAGCCTAGTTTAGCGTGAAAGAGTGATTTTATGTATTATAAAGCCAAACTGAGGTTGATTTTTATTTTGAGTGTTTCACTCATGATGAAAATAAGGTTATGTTTTTGAGGTTAGTTTTTTGTTTATTTCTAATGAGGTATTACTAATCTTAGGTTATATTGGTCATTATTTGCATTGGTAAGAGAAAGTTGTGTGAGTGTTTTACACCAGATTTTTGTTTTATTATTATTTTATAGTATCAACAAGAATCTATATTGTAGCCTATGTAATCAGAAGTGTTATGTTTTCTAACCTGTCATTCGATATTGTTAAAAAAATTTTATTGACGATTCTTATAAAAATAACGACCGTTTCTTATCCGTCCGGTTCCGTTATTATTGGTTTATTTTTTATCCGTAAAGTTGATCCATCAAGTTTTATTTTCTCTATCATTGAGTATGTTAATGTCCTCTTTAAAGTCGTCGCCAAAATCAGCTGTTTAACAGCTGATTTTCGGTGACGAAGTTTTCTGGTTCAAATCCTAGTAAAGGTAGTTACTTTTATACGGATTTGAATGCTAGACAGTGGTTACCGGTGTACTTTGATGGTTAAGGTTCAATTAACCATACTCTTTCAGGAATGGTCGGCCGGAGTCTGTACAAGATTACACCTCATTTACACGTAATATATATCATCCTCATCTCATTGGGTCATGGGGTTGCTTATTGTTCTCAATTGAACAGATTGCAACGTACATACATTAGGGATTACAAAAAAATATTTTACAGCATATCATTGCCATTTTTAGGACAGAAAAATGAGGTAAAAATGTATTTTTTTCCATCGATCTTGATATATTCTGTTTACACACACACACACACACACACAAAACGCTAATAACATGTTTTTTGGGTTCAGGGTGTCTGGAAACTTGTAGATCCGGTGAAAACTCGACATGAAAACAATACTTTCCTTCCTATTATATTCATATGTGCAAGAGAAAGTAAAAAAGATCTATTTACGCGATATTTCAAGATTTGCCCATTATTAAACATAGCTTATAATATGGGTCATTATTTACATTGGCAAGAGAAAGCCGTGTTTTTATTATTTTCTTGTTCTCCTTTTAACAGTTATACTTAACGTACTTGTTGTTGTTTAGGTGATCACCCGAAAGGCTGGTTTGAACCTGTAGAGGTTTTACTAAGTAAAACGAACTTCAGAAATGATAATTGTGATTAGTGTCTTTTAAAACCTCTAACTCTTTTGTTCTTAAATGATTCAGTTATTTAATTGGCTGACCATGTGATAAGAAACAGAACTATTTATTTTAGCCCTGCAACGAACAGATTGAGTCTAAATTAATTTCAGCCTTTAATTAATTTAAATTAATTTAATTAATTAACATTTAATTAATTAACAGCTGAAAGGCTGGTTTGAACCTGTAGAGGTTTTACTAAGTAAAACGAGGAGTGAGGTGGTTTACCATTGCCTTCCTCACTGAGTGGAAAAGTACGCTTAACAGCATGCCGGGCCCTCTGAAAAGCACATATTTTCCACTCTCCAAATGACACTTTCACTTCATTCACCACAGGGTCTGGCTGTATAATGGAAATTCATTACTTTCAGAGGAGATAACTCTGATTAGTGTCTTTTACACCTCTACCTCTTCTGTTCTTAAATGATTCAGTCATTTAATTGGCTGACCATGTGATAAGAAACAGAACTATTTATTTTAGCCCTGCAACTAACAGATTGAGTGTAAATAATTTGACACTCCATCTGTCTGTTACGGGCACGCACTAACGTACCTAGCCATTAACCCTTTCAATCCCAATTTTTTTAACTAACGGGTGATTCAAAAAGAGCGCCGGTTTTTAAACGGCTGGTAAATTTTTGTTTATCGGTTGGCAACATTGTTAGACCTCATTTCTATTTCGGAGAACATTCCGATTGACGATTCAGTTGTAGTTTCTCTTGTTCGCAGTGTAGTACTCTCGCAGTCTGTGTCTAACCATGGAGAAGTTTACTATTGCACAACGAGTGTTAATCGTCAAAACATTTTACCAGAGTGGAGAGAGTTATGCGGCTACTGTCAGGCGACTTCGCGGTGCTCTAGGACGTAATGAAGCACCGAATGAATCAACAGTTCGCAGGCTCATGAAAAAGTTTTTTGAGACGGGTTCAACAGTCGACCTTAAAAGTTCTGGACGTCGTCGTTCTGGCCGAACTGAGCAGAACGTTGCGTTGGTTCGTGACAAAGTGGCTGTTAGCCCAGCAAAATCAATACGTCGCCGTTCTCAACAATTGGGTTTACGATGTTCTTCTGTACGGAGAATTCTTCGGTACGATCTCCAATATCACCCGTATAAAATTCAGTTGACGCAACATTTGAAAGTGGTAGACCACCAGAAGAGACGACAGTTTGTTGACTGGGTATTGAGAAAACGGCAGGATGATGACACCTTCGCAAACAAAATTGACGCCTTGTGACTTTCATCTTTGGGGTCATCTGAAGTCATTGGTGTATGCCAATAAACCCCGAAACATCAATGACTTGAAGGAGGAAATTCGACGGGTTATCGGGCAAATGGAAGTCGAAACTTGTCGTGCAGTAATATCCAATTTCATGGACAGAGTTGATGCGTGCCAGTGCAGTAGAGGAGGGAGGACACATGCATGACATCATTTTTCATACATGAAATCGGAAGGTAAGATGAACTTGTTGATGTATTTATTTTCAGTTTTTGAATAAAATAAATCTCTTAATTTGATATATCAAAACCGGCGCTCTTTTTGAATCACCCTATACATTGTTTCATAAATTTTACTGACATTTAAGTGTAATAAAATCACTTTTAGACCGTCAGCCTTTTTGATGGCTTGACAAAAAAGTGTGCCACATAGGCCTACGTCATATTGGGACTTGAAATCAAAGTTCCCAACAATATGAATTAGTAAATCATGTTCAGGCTTCCTAAACAATATTCTCTTAACTATAATTTTTAGAAAAAAATCTGGTGTGAAACACTCACACAACTTTCTCTTGCCAATGCAAATAATTAATAATAAACCTAACATTATTAATAAAATATTAGAAATAAACAAAAACTAACCTCAATAAACATAACCTTATTTTAATCATGAGTGAATGACGCAAAATGACAATCGAACTCAGTTTGGCTTAAAAATACGGAAAATCACGCTTTCACGCTAAACTAGGCTCTGTAGAGAAAAATGCTCTAAACAAAAGTTGTAGATCTTTTAATTTTCTATAAATTTAATTACATACACTTTTGTCGTAAAATGCATACTAAGAACGAAATGTTAAAAAAATCGATTTTTCTCACGTTTTCGTGAGAAAAAAAACAGAAAAACGCAAATTACCGCTAAACTAAGCGTTATACAAAAAAATGTTTGAAACAGAAGTTGTAGGTTTTTAAATTCTCTACAACTTTTATTATATAAGTTTTTGCGCTAAAATTTATATTAAAGCCGTAATCTTAAAAAAACAACGTTTTTACGTGAAAACGGCCTCACCCAGAATTTCAGCAAACATGGCGCCTACCCTATCTTGTAGAGAATAAAAAATTGAGTAAAATAGGCGATTTTAAAAAAAATCGTAGGACCAGTTTTTGAGAAAATCGCAAAAAACTGAAAAATTATACGAATAAACTACTACTTCCGGTTGACCGATTTTGATGAAAATGTTCGTGTCGCGTCCGGTAGTGGTATGTAACTTAAGTTTCAAGTTTCAAGTTCGTACGATGTTCCGTTCTTGTGATATTCTGTTCACACACACACACACACACACAGACCAATCGCTAAAAACATGTTTGTGTGGGTTCAGGGGGTCTGAAAACGTATAGATCCGGTGAAAACTCGATTTCGAAAAATCGACATGAAAACAATACTTTCCTTCCTATATATTCACATAGGCAAGAGAAAGTAAAAACTAAATATGATTTTAATATCAGAGCATTATTTAAGACTTAAAAAATGTTACAGTTCAAAAATACTGATAAAATGGATAAAATCACTATTTACAGTCTAAAAAATATACTTGTAACATACTCGAAGAAATGCTACTTTATTTTAGTAAATGAACACGAATATTTAAAACTAAAATTAACTTTAAAAAGAAACTAATGGTCACCTGCGTGGCGTAGTGGTCAGCGTCTTACACTGCAAAGCGGAGGTCTCATATTAGATTCCTGGCTAGGGTACAGAAACTTATTACACTTCATATCCAGCGGTCTTTAATCCAAATAACAATTAAAAGTTTTATGTCTGTTATTTCACTCCAAGAGGTTGCTGTAAGAAAAGGTGTACGAAAAGGTTGTTCTTTGTCACCACTACTTTTTAACTTGTATATAGAAGAGGCTATAAATGAAGTGAAGGAGAAATTTGACGTAGGAATAAAAATTCAAGGAGAAACAATAAAAATGTTGAGATTCGCCGATGATATAGTAGTATTAGCCGAGGCAAAGAATGAACTAGAGGATGCCTTAAATGGAATGGATGAGATCTTGAGGAAGGATTACTTCATGAAAATTAATAAGAACAAAACGAAAGTGTTGTGCAGCAGCAAGAGTGGTTTAGAGGAGATGGGAAATTTAAAAGTAGGCAACGAGAACATACAGGAAGTTGGGGAATTCTGCTATCTAGGGAGTAAAATAACAAAGGATGGTAGAAGCACGAGTGATATCAAGAGTAGAATTGCTCAAGCTAGAAAAGCCTTTGAAATGAAAAACAGCTTACTGACTACAAACATTGATTTACAGATTAGGAAAAATTTCTTAAAACATTATGTTTGGAGTGTAGCATTATACGGAAGTGAAACGTGGGTGATAGGGGCTGTAGAACGGAAGAGGATAGAAGCTTTTGAAATGTGGTGTTATAGGAAAATGTTAAAGATTAGGTGGGTGGACAAAATAAGTAATTTAGAGGTTCTTAGGCGAGTGGATGAAAAAAGAAGTATATGGAAGCATCTTACCAAAAGAAGGGATAGGCTAGTGGGGCATATCCTAAGACATCCATAATAATGCTATCAATAATGGAGGGTAACATTGAGGGAGTAAATTGTAGAGGGAGGCAAAGATTAGAATATATAAAGCAAATTACAAAAGATGTAGGGTGTTGCAGGTATGTAGATATGAAACGACTTGCGCAAGATAGAACAGGTTGGAGAACTGCATCAAACCAGTCGAGAGACTGATGACAAAAAAAAAAAAAAAATTCACTCCAATGTGACTTCTATGCCACACTGGGTTTGAAAGGGTTAATTATCTTTACAAATTAGTTGTTGCCCATAACAGACAGGTGGAGTGTCAGATTATTTGCACTCAATATGTTCGTTGCAGGGCTAAAATAAATAGTTCTGTTTCTTATCACATGGTCAGTCAATAAAATGACTGAATCATTTAAGAACAGAAGAGGTAGAAGTGTTAAAGACACTAGTCAGAGTTAACTCCTCTGAAAGTAATGAATTTCATTATACAGCCAGACCCTGGGTGAATGAAATGAAGTGAAGGTATCATTTGCAGAGTGAAAAATATGTGCTTTTCAGAGGGCCCGGCATGCTTATAAGCATACTTTTCCACTCAGTGAGGAAGGCATGTTAAACCATCTCATTCCTCGTTTTACTTAGTAAAACCTCTACGGGTTCAAACCAGCCTTTTTGGCTGATGACCTAAACAACAACAACATGTTCGTTGCAGGGCTAAAATAAATACTTCTGTTTCTTATCACATGGTCAGTCAATAAAATGACTGAATCATTTAAGAACAGAAGAGGTAGAAGTGTTAAAGACACTAGTCAGAGTTAACTCCTCTGAAAGTAATAAATTTATGAAAGTAATGAATTTATACAGCCAGACCCTGGGTGAATGAAGTGAAGATGTCATTTGCACAGTGGTAAATATGTGCTTTTCAGAGGGCCCGGCATGCTTATAAGCATACTTTTCCACTCAGTGAGGAAGGCATGTTAAACCATCTCACTCCTCGTTTTACTTAGTAAAACCTCTACGGGTTCAAACCAGCCTTTTTGGCTGATGACCTAAACAACAACACAAATTAGTTGTAGCGAAGACTTGCCTAATTACAAGTAAAAGGATTTATTTCATTAATCCGGATTATGTCACGTTTTAAAATTCCAAGAGGATATATTATTTATTTATATTCAGGTAATTTAAAATGTAAGAAATTTAAACTATTTAATCCGTTAGTTAAGACACGTGTAAGCAATTATCGGACGGAAAAGATACCCATCATTGAATGTCCACGATTTCTTTTAACGTTACAAACCAATATTATTACTTGTGCCTATACTGAGAACAAATTAGCGAGGAAGTCGGTTGTTGTATACGTATATATTGATGCGTTTCTGTTGACACTATCAGATATCACGTGTTTCCTGTCTTGTCGCGCCAATTGACTTCAAAATATATTTAATTAAAATTCTTTATATGTTTTTTATTCGCCTAATATTTATTTCATCCTTGGCTATAATATATCTATTTTATTTAACTTGAATAATCGTTTAAAATTACCTACGAATAATTTTATGAGTAATATTTTTATGTCATTTTAACATATTATTTAGGCACTATAGATTTTATATTCATTTTATTTTATATTCATGCGGTCCTGGATTCGAATCTCACTCAGGCACGTGATCAATTTTCATACGTTACAAAAAATCATTTCATCCTTCACAGTCTGCATTAGAAGTAATTGCAGAACAGCCGGACGTTTAACGAAAAAAAATAGATATTATATGTCTAGATTTATTCGTATTCAAAAATTATTCGTCGAAGATTTTCATATTGTAAAATTCTTCAGAAATATTGATTTTTCTTTTTCTTACCTATATGATTATATAGAAAAGAAAGTATTGTTTTCATGTTGATTTTTCACCGGATATATATGTTTTCAGACCCCCTTAACCCACAAAACATAGCGATTGCTCTGTGTGTGTGTGTGTTTGTGAACAAAATATCTCACGAATGGAACATCGTACGAAGTTAAAACTTTAGTTAGATACCACTAGAGGGCCCGACACGAACATTTTCATCAAATTTGGTCAACAGGAAGTAGTCGTTTATTCGTGCCATTTTCTCAAAAACGGTTACGATTTTTTTTTAAATCGATTCATTCACTATATTTATTATACTCTACAAGAAAGGGTAGGCGACATGTCTACTGAAATTCTTGGGGAGACTATTTTCACGCAAAAAAATAGTTTTTTTAAGATTGCGGCTTTAATATACATTGTAGCACAAAATTATGTATAATAAAGGTTGCAGAAAATTTAAAAACTTATAGCTTCGCTTAGTTTAGCGGTAATTAAATTTTCTAGATTTTCATGAAAATCTGTAAAGAATGGTTTTTTAAAGATTTCAGTCTTAGTAGGCCTATGAATTTTACAACAAAATGGTTTAATTAAATTTATAGGAAATTAAAAGATATACAACTTTAATTTAAAGCATTTTTCTTTAGAGACTAGTTTAGCGTGAAAGAGTGATTTTCCGTGTATTATTAAGCCAAACTAAGGTTGGTTTTCATTTTGCATCATTCGCTCATGATTAAAATAAGGTTATGTTTTTTGAAATTAGTTTTTTGTTTATTTCTAAAGTTTTATTACTAATGTTAGGTTACCCACCGGGTTGGTCTAGAGGTAAAGTCGTCGCCAAAATCAGCTGCTTAACAGCTGATTTTCGGAGACGAAGGTTTCTGGTTCAAATCCTAGTAAAGGTAGTTACTTTTATACGGATTTGAATACTAGACAGTGGTTACCGGTGTACTTTGATGGTTGGGGTTTAATTAAAAATACTCTCTCAGGAATGGTCAGCCTGGATCTGTACAAGACTACACCTCATTTACACGTCATACACATCACCTTCATCTCATTGGGTCAAGGGGTTGCTTATTGTTCTGAATTGAACAGATTGCAACGTACACAAATTAGGAATAAAAAAAAATAAAAAAAATGTTAGGTTCTATTGTTCATTATTTTCATTGGCAAGAGAAAATCGTGTGAGTGTTTTTACACCAAATATTTTGTTTTATCTGAACTCGAGACGTGCCAGACTATAGAATGCCGGTCTAAAGAGAGGTTACTGTAGTAAGAAAATTGATAACAATAGATTTTATTACAATCAATGAAGAAAGATTTTATTTCGCTGTGTTTAAAGGAAATTAAATTATAACCGAGTGTGTATAAATAACCGAATGTAACGTATATGTGTTCGTAATTTAGAGAAGCATTCGAGGAGAGAGAGAGAGGGGGGGGAGAGTGAGTAAGAAAGAGATAGAGAGAGGGCGAGAGAGTGAGAGGGGGTGAGAGAGAGCAAGAGAGAGAGAGCGTGAGAGGGAGAGAGAAAGAGTGAGAGAGAGAGAGAGAGAGAGAGAGAGAGAGAGTGACGAGAGGGGGAGAGAGAGCGCAAGTGAGAGAGAGAAAGAGTGAGTGAGTGAGTTAGAGCTGCGCGGATGCTTACATTATAGTTAGGTTAGTGACAGCAGCGAAGAGAATTAAGGATAGATAAAGAAGTAAAGAAGAGGGTGGATAATAAAAGAGAGTGGGAAGGTTTAAGTTGAAAGAATTTCATTCTATGTTAATCACCAATTAGAACAGCTTATGAGGTTTCCGATCGGTGGGCATTGTTAAACCACGTCACGATTCCGGTCTCCCTGAACTCTTGTCAAAAAATGTCTTGCCCAGCGCTGAACTCGATTGAGAGATGCGGCAAAAAGCTCGCCAAATGACAGATTTACAACGACCGACTTGCTCAATTAACATCGAATAACCGAACTACGGTCTTCAGATAAAAACTGGCTCAATCAGAAACCAACTCTGGTTCCTCTCTACTCTTCCCCTTATTTATTTTTCCCCCTTTCATCATCCATTGCCGACATTGTATCTATACCACTTCTTTTATCCGTGAAAGGAGTGCATGTTTTCTTACTAAAAGTATTACTTTATACCTACTATATACGCTGACATAAATATTTATGGATGTGTTTATTTTATTTGTTTTGTACGTCCGTTGCAATGTACACCATCATACTTGACGGTAAACAACATTATATTCTGAAAAATCTGGTGTGAAACACTCACACAACTTTCTCTTGCCAATGCAAATGTTGCTGTTTAGGTCATCAGCCAAAAGGCTGGTTTGAACCTCTAGAGGTTTTACTAAGTAATACGAGGAGTGAGGTGGTTTACCATTGCCTTCCTCACTGAATGGAAAAGTACGCTTATCAGCATGCCGAGCCCTCTAAAAAACACGTATGTTCCACTCTGCAAATGACACCTTCACTTCATTCATCACAGGGTCTGGCTGTATAATGAAATTCATTACTTTCAGATAAGATAACTCTGATTAGTGTCTTTTACACCTCTACCTCTTCTGTTCTTAAATGATTCAGTCATTTAATTGGCTGACCATGTGATAAGAAACAGAACTATTTATTTTAGCTCTGCAATGAACAGATCGAGTGTAAATAATTTGACACTCCACCTGTCTGTTATGGGCAGACCAATGCAAATAATTAACAATAAAACTAACATTATTAATAAAACATTAGAAATAAACAAAAAAACTAACCTCAATAAACATAACCTAATTTTAATCATGAGTGAAAGACGCAAAATGAAAATCGACCTTAGTTTGGCTTAAAAATACGGAAAATCACTTTTTACACTAAACTACTCTTTGTAGAGAAAAATGCTGTAAATAAAAGTTGTAGATCTTTTAATTTTCAATAAATTTGATTAAATAAACTTTTGTCGTAAAATGCAAACTAAGGCCGAAATCTTAAAAAAATCGATTTTTCACACGTTTTCGTGAGAAAAAACGGAAAATCGCTGATTACCGCTAAACTGAGCGTTATACAAAAAAAGGTTTCAAATAAAAGTTGTAAAATTTTAAATTCTCTACATTTTTTATTATATAAATTTTTGCGCTATAAGACATTATTAACGGCGTAATCTTAAAAAAACACTTTTTTTACGTGAAAACAGCCTCACCAAGAATTTCAGCGAACATGGCGCCTACCCTATCATGTAGAGAATAAAAAATTAAGTAAACCAGGTGATTTTAAAAGAAATCGTAGGACCAGTTTTTGAGAAAATCGCAAAAAAGTGAAAAATTACACGAATAAACTACTACTTCCGGTTGACCGATTTTGATGAAAATGTTCGTGTCGGGTCCGGTAGTAGTATGTAACTTAAGTTTCAAGTTCGTACGATGTTGCGTTCTTGAGATATTTTGTATACACACACACACACACACACACAAACAGACGCACAGACACACATACAGACCAATCGCTAAAAACAAGTTTTTTGGGTTCAGGGGGTCTGAAAACGTGTAGATCCGGTGAAAACTCGATTTCGAAAAATCGACATGAAAACAATAACTTACTTTCCTTCCTATATATTCATATAGGCAAGAGAAAGTAAAAATCCAACTTTAAATTGACAATACAAAATTTTTAAATAAAAAGTTAAGAATTTGTGAACTGATTCGTAAAATTATTTCCATATTAGTTTCTGCAGGGTTAGTTAATAGTTCTTGCAGGGCTAAAATAAATAGTTCTGTTTCTTATCACATGGTCAGCCAATTAATTGACTGAATCATTTAAGAATAGAATAGTTAGAGGTGTAAAAGACACTGATCAAAGTTGTCTCCTCTGAAAGTAATGAAGTTCATTATACAGAAAGACCCTGTGATGAATGAAGTGAAAGTGTCATTTGCAGAGTGGAAAATTAGTGCTTTTCAGAGGGCCCGGCATGCTAATAAGCATACTTTTCAACTCAGTGAGGAAGGAATATTAAAACTACGGCTCGTTTCCTCTTAAAGATTAGATGTATAAATAACCCACCGGGTTGGTCTAGAGGTAAAGTCGTCGCCAAAATCAGCTGTTTAACTGCTGCTTTTCGGAGACGAAGGTTCCTGGTTCAAATCCTAGTAAAGGTAGTTACTTTTATACGGATTTGAATACTAGACAGTGGTTACCGGTGTACTTTTATGGTTGGGGTTTAATTAACCATACTCTCTCAGGAATGGTCGACCTGAGTCTGTACAAGACTACACGTCAAACACATCATCCTCATCTCATTGGGTCATGCGGTTGCTTATTGTTCAGAATTGAACAGATTGGAACGTACACATATTAGGAATTTAAAAAAAAAGATGTAGAAATCATAAATATTTATTGCCAAAAGTCAAAGCTAATAAACCTTTTTCAAAATTTCCACCAGCTTTGAAACACTTCATCTAATGTAAGGAATTTTTACATATTATTTTCAGTACTTCGATTATGAATTTTATACACTAAAATAAATTTTTATAGGTAATATCTCAATTAGTGTATTAATTGCGTAGAAAGGTAAACAAATGTATGATTATGATTTAGATGGCATAGTACTCTTAAATATAAACATATAACTCGGTAAGTTATTATTATTGTTTGTTATAAACGCATTTGAAATAACGGGTGTTTCAAAAAGGACGCACTTCGAAGTTTAAGGATTAATATTTTCTCCATAGGAAATATTTTTTTCCCCCAAATAACAGTTGGCACTACCGTACTCATTGTTGACCCATTGTGTATTACTGACATGTACTAATGCTATCCCAGTATTCATTTGTGTCTGTATAAGTTCAAACATAGTTTTTTCAAAGGATGAACGTGTTTTTATTATTGAAAGTTATTGCGCATATAAATCTTACGAACGAGTGAAAGACGAGTTCCAGTTAAAATTTCCCAATTCTGAAGTACCTAATAACACCACAATATCGCGTCTGATTAATAAATTTCGTGAGACTGGCAGTGTACAGGATCGGAAAAGCACAGGTCGACCATCAGTGTTAACAGAACAAGTTTTGGACGATGTGAAACAACGTTTGACTACCTCACCCGGCAAATCACTTTGAAAGTTATCTTCACAGGCTGGATTATCACTATCTTCCGCTTTAAGGGCTACAAAAAAAATTAAATCTGCATCCTTACCGCATCGGTGTCGTTCGTAAACTGAAAGAACTTGACCATGGGAAACGTATACAGTATTGTCGTTGGATACGTTCTCTTGTTAATGACAACGGTGTTGAAATATTGGATCGTGTTTATTTCAGTGACGAAGCATGGTTCCACTTTGATGGTTACATCAACAGCCAAAACTGCCGAATATGGAGCGCTCATAATCCTCACACATTTCATGAACGTCCACTACAGGCAAAAAAATTGGTGTTAGGTGTGCGATATCCCGGCGTCGTATTGTTGGGCCTTTATTTTTTGACACATCTTTAGATGGTGTGGTGTACTGCAACTTAATTGAACAATTTATAGCGTTGTTAGAATTACACGATCGAGATTGTTGGTTTCAGCAAGATAACGCAACGTGCCATACTTCTACTGAAACGCTGAATATGTTACGAGAATTTTTTGGCCATCGTGTGATATCAAAAGGATTGTGGCCACCAAGATCCCCAGATCTTACTCCTGCGAATTTTTTTTTTGGGGAATTTAAAGAGTAAGGTTTTTAAAAACAATCCTCATACAATTGAAGAATTGAAGGCTAATATTGAAAGTGAGATTACAAACATTAATGAGCAAACACTACGAAAAGTGGCTGAAAATGTTATGAAACGTGTCCGAACTTGCATTACAAGCGGAGGAAGTCATTTTGAACATTTATTGTGAAGTTTTAAAGGTAATCTGAATGTTATAAAGGTAATAATGTTATAAAGTCCGTTTTCATGTCTAATGATAAAGACAGCCCAAGGTCACTTAAAAACTGATTTTGGCAGATTGAGCAGAGTTGACCATTTTAATTATCTGGGCGAAATCATCCAACAAAATGGATCGGTTGCCCTGGCATTACGGAGAAGAATTGGAAAATTAGAGATGGCGTATGTACAGATGAAAGGATTTTACAACGAAAAGTGTATCTCCCGCAACACCAAGTTAAGACACTTAAACACGGTGGTCCTCCCACAGATTTTGTACGCGGCTGAGACTCTGACATGTTACAGAAAGGGAGAACTTGCAAAGCTGGACAAGGTACACAGAAGATTTGCCCAGACAATATTGGGAACAGTCTATGACCCGGACACTAACGTATATAAAAAACGATCAAACGAAGTAATAATGAATTTTCTGGGGGAATCCTTGGCAACAAAGTGTCGGAAAAGATGACTGCAATATTACGGACATCTAATGAGGTTTAGGGATGTAGAAAATGAGACCTACAAGTTGATCAGAAGCCAGGAAGGACTTAAAACCAGAGACAGATGGTTGAAGGAAGTGGAGGAAGACCTCATAACGTTGGACATCTCGGGCAACGACATTATGAACAGAGACATTTTTAGGCACAAGATTAAGACTTTCGGGAATTTCCATTCTGCTGAGTCCAAGACTAGAATCTGGACAGAGGAGGAGAGACAGGTGGTGAGTAGGAGGATGAGGGAGTACCACGCAAGGAGGCGACAGCTCCCAAAACAGCTTAAGGGAAAATGAATTTAATTACATAACTAGTGCGCTCTTAAAAGGGCTATACAATACAAAAAAGGTAATAATTTCATACCGTATAATTTGTAATTACTTAATGTAATAAATTAGCGTTCTTAAACTTCTAAGTGCGTCCTTTTTGAAACACCCGTTAGTAGAAAGGTTATCAACGGTAGTAAATATTCTTGCTAGATTAAACCCACAAACAGTATTTTATAATCTTGCGAGAACTTTGCTTCATTAACCAAGATGAGCTAAAGAAACGCTTTGTAACTAACCTCTCCGGTGAGAAGAAGAAGAAGAAGAAGATGATGATGATGATGATGATGACGAAGAACTAAAGATATGGAGAAGTGCGGACGTTAAAATAGAGAGATGAAAATACTGAAATTATTATTACAACTAATAATGGACTGTAAGAGCTAATAATAAATTACCCGTGTTTCTTTTACCTTTATAAAATCCAATGTATCTTTAATACTATAAATTATTTTATCTATACTCTATGTAAACTTAACTAAAAACATTTAAAAAAACTTTTACTCGTATTTTATATTTTTAATTTTTTTTTGTTAAACAATTATGCATATAATAATTTGTTGTTTTATTAATTAGTTTGTATTTATTTGTTTTTTTTCCAGGTATGTACCTACCTGCATTATTTCTTAATTATCTTCTTGGACAAGTTGAATTAATTAACCATTCGATTATAATGTAAGTACTTAATTAATTTAAATATTCATTTGGATTATAAAAGTATTTTTAATCTGTAAAAAATACCGAAAGAATTTACTTTAAATTTTTATTATTATATAATCAGTTTTGTACTTTCTCTTGCTTTTTGTTGCGAATTTATAGGGAAGGAAATTATTGTTTTCATATAGATTTTCCACCTGGTTTACACGTTTTCATGCTTTTTTGAAACCAAAAACCATGTTTTTAGCGATTGGTCTGTGTGTGTGTACAAAGTATCTAGAACGGAATATAATAATAATAATATTTATTTATTTATTCCACTTTTTACAAATACAAAATTATATCTTATCTACTAGGAATAAATAACCACCAACTCAAATAAACGGTGATTATATAAAATATATATATATATATATATATATAATAACAAGTTTACAATTGAATTACAAATCAATGTCGTCATCCACTACAAATGACAATTCAAATTGTACCGGTAGCCACAGCGCATGTTTTTTCTCTTTAATTCATTATTTACAACTGTAAAATTTTACAACAAGCAAATGTGATGATTATGATAATGTAAATCACATGATAGGTATGAGAGGGGCAGAGGGCCCCCATTGGTACCTCCCCAAGAATGAAATTTGTGTATCAAATTAGCAGGTGTCTACTCCAGCGTCTTTTAAGGCGTCTAGGGGTATTATCAGGTAAATGGAAGGTGGAAAGTGAACGCACCAGTAGGTTCTCGTGTTCGTGTGACTTGTCGTGAAAGCGTTTGTGTAAGTATTCGATGGAATTTTGTACAAGTGGTGTTTTCAAATCTGTATGTAAGATTTTGTTGCTAACGTAAAGAGGTGCTTTTGCTATAAGGCGTAATGTTTTTGACTGGAATGCTTGAATTCGTTGCAAATTAGAGGGTTTGGTTGAACCGTAAATTTGGGACCCGTAGGTCCATATAGGTTTAAAAAGAAAACAATATATGCGTAATTTTTGTGTCATTGGTAATTAGCGCATGTTAACTATATTATTTTTAACAATAATAGTCTAATATTAACCAAGCTGTCAGTCGTTAGAGCAGATATTCACCTGTACTTGACTAACACTAAAATCAGTTATTATTGTTGTATTATTTACCAAGATCAGTAAATTCCTACAAGTACTGCAAGCCAGCAACGGTAAAACACCAACACTAACCAACAATTCTTATAAGTGAATCAACATCAGTTGACATACATTGAGCTAATCTTTAACCTTTCTTGAAAATATTAACATGTTTAAGCTATTTTTCGTACAACGTTGTAACTTGTACCTAAAGTTAAATACCTTTAGGCGGCACGACACGTACATTTTCATCAAAATCGGTCCACCAGAAGTTTATTCGTGTCAATTTTCACTTTCTTGCCATTTTTCTGAAAAACGGCTTTTATATATATTTTAAATCGCTTAATTCACCGAATTTTTTATTATTTACAAGATAATGCAAGCGCCATGTCTGTTGAAATTCTTGGAGAGGTTATGCTCTCGTGGTAAAATTTTTTTCAACATTTTGGCTTTAATTTATATTTTAGGCCAAAAAGTATGTAATAAAAGTTATAGTTCATTAAAAAACGTACAAAGGTTATTTAAATTTTTTTTTTTTAACGCAACTTAGTTTAGCGTTAATTTTTTTTTATCCGAGGCGGCAAGAAAAACTCATGTTCACTCCCTCACGATGGGGTAAGTAGTGTTGGACTTAATTGAGGCGTCCTCGTCCAGCCCCAAGGGGGCCGCAACCGCCGTACCAACCAAAAACCCGCCGCCTGGCCACTTGATCCGACATCATCAAACAACCCTCCACCTCCCTCGGAACTGTTAATATAATACTACAAGGTGGAAATGTGAGCGGGACGTGGAAGGAAACCGTACCCTAATTCCCCTCTCGCTGTCACTGTCCAACACTCACTCTCTCACTTTCATTCATTAGCGTTAATTAGTGATTGTATTTTGCTCAAGATCGGTAAAAAACTGGATTTTTGACATTTCTTTTTTAGTATGCATTTAACGACAACAGTATTCGAAGTTACAGAAAATTAAAAAACCTGCAATATTTTTTTCAAGCATTTTTGTTTACAGAGCCTAATTTTGTGTCAATTAGTGATTTTCCGTATTTTTAAGTCGAAAGAGGTTAATTTTCATTAGCGTCATTCACTCATGATTAAAATTACGATATTTTTTAAATATTTTTTACTAATGATTAAACATAGGTTAGACTATAATATGTTTTTTATAGGGTATGTTTCATTGCAGGGCTAAAATAAATAGTTCTGTTTCTTATCACATGGTCAGCCAATTAAGTGACTGAATCATTTAAGAACAGAAGAGGTAGAGGTGTAAAAGACACTAATCAGAGTTATCTTATCTGAAAGTAATGAATTTCATTATACATCCAGACCCTGTGGTGAATGAAGTGAAGGTGTCATTTGCAGAGTGGAAAATATGTGCTTTTCAGAGGGCTCGGCATGCTGATTAGCGTACTTTTCCACTCAGTGAGGAAGTCAATAGTAAACCACCTCACTCCTCGTTTTACTTAGTAAAATCTCTAGAGGTTCAAACCAGCCTTTTGGCTGATGACCTAAACAACATGTGTTTTATTACTTACACTGGCAAGAGAATGTTCTGTGAGTTTGTCACACCAGATCTTTTTTTATTAACGATACTTTTATCCTGGCCTATGATGAAGATCCATCAGCAGCTTCCTTGAAATTTTAAAAGCGAAAATTATCTAATATAATTTAATTTTCCACTTCGTAATTATATGCCTCCATTAGAAAACTGTGAAAACTAAAATTCTCCATTCAATCATAAAATGTTAACAAAATTACAATTTTTACGCTTGTCAAAAATGTCAGTTTATAATATACAGTAGAAAAAACTAATTAAAGAACAAAATTTTTACAGAAATGTACTACTACTTATTTTTAAAAAGTTGTTGAATCTTTAGACAAGATTATTAATTCGCTTGGAGAAGTTTTTATAAATTTATTTGGAAACTTGAAAGATTATTGCCTTAATTTAGTGACAACATTACAAAACAATTGTCAGCATTAGATTCCAGTTAATCCGATTACCATTTTTGTTTTCCTAAAAATTATAAATTAATTTTAAACGAAAAAGTTGTCAATCTTGAATACATTAATTGTCTTATTATTACTTTCTCTTGCCTATATGAATACATAGGAAGAAAAGTATTGTTTTCATTTCGATATTTCAAAATCGAGTTTTCACCGGATCTACACGTTTTCAGACCCCCTGAACCCAAAAAACATGTTTTTTAGCGATTGGTCTGTGTGTGTGTGTGTGTGTGTGTGTGTGTGTGTGCGTACGCGCGCGTGCGTGCGTGCGTGCGTGCGTGCGTGCGTGTGTGTGTGTGTGTACAAAATATCTCAAGAACGGAACATCGTACGAAATTGAAACTTGAAACTTAAGTCACATACCATTGCCGGACCCGACACGAACATTTTCATCAAAATCGGTCAACCGGAAGTAGTAGTTTATTCGTGTAATTTTTCACTTTTTTGCGATTTTCTCAAAAACTGTTCCTACGATATTTTTTAAAATCGTCTAGTTTACTAAATTTTTTCTTCTCTACAAGATAGGGTAGGCGCCATGTTTGCTGAAATTCTTGATGAGGCTGTTTACGCGTAAAAAAATAATTGTTTTTTTAAGATTGCGGCTTTATTATGCATTTTACCGCAAAATGTATATAATTAAAGTTGTAGAGAATTTAAAATGCTACAACTTTTATTTCAAAAATTTTTTGTATAACGTTTACTTTAGCGGTAATTAGCGATTGTTTTTTCTCACGAAAAGGTGTGAAAAATCAATTTTTTAATATTTCGGCCTTAGTATGCATTTTACGACAAAAGTGTATATTATAATAAAATTTATAGGAAATTAAAAGATCTATAATTTTTATTTAAAGCAGTTTTGTACAGTGCCTAGTTTAGCGTGAAAGAGCGATTTTCCGTATTTTTAAGCCAAATTGAGGTCGGTTTTCATTTTGCGTCTTTCACTCGTGATTAAAATAAGGTTAGGTTTATTGAGGTTAGTTTTGTTGTTTATTTCTAACGTTTTATTACTAATGTTAGGTTATATTGGTCATTATTTGCATTGGCAAGAGAAAGTTGTATGAGCGTTTCACACCAGATTTTTTTATTAATTTTGGGAAAAGTTTAAAAAAATTAAGTAGTAGTTGTGTACTTGTTTTAAATTTAATGCATACAGGGTGATTCATGAAGTTCTCCCCCCACTTCTACAGCACATTGTACTAGTAAAAATAATGAAAAAATGTTATATAAACATAGGTCCGAAAACGCTTCGTTAGCGAGTTACAGCTAGCGAAAGTTTCGCCGGGATTTCAGTTCACCAGGTGAAATGAGGTCTTCCTGGAATTGTGGTAAGGTAGATTAAGGGGCGAATTCAATCATTTCTTATGGTTTTTGATCTGATAAATTGAATAAAACAGGTCCCAGAACTGTAAGTTAAATAGTTTTTGAGAAAACCAGTGTCAAATGCAAAATATGGAGTGAAAATCACATTTTTTCATCTTTGGGCAAGAATAACTTTGTTATTTCACCAAGAAACAGTTAAAATTTTTCAATAAAAAATGTAGAAAATTTTATTCTGAACAAACCGGTGTAAATTAAGTACACAGAAAGCGAATAGTTTTTGAGAAAACCAGTGTCAAATGCAAAAAAATGGAGTGAAAAAAACACATTTTTTCATTTTAGTTTTTCCGGTTAATTTTACTTTGTACTCTTATGAATAAAAACTCATTTAATCAAACATCTATTCGCTTTCTGTGTACTTAATTTACACCGGTTTGTTCAGAATAAAATTTTCTACATGTTTTATTGAAAAATTTTAACTGTTTCTTGGTGAAATAACAAAGTTATCCTTGCCCAAAGATGAAAAAATAAGTTTTTCACTCCATTTTTTGCATTTGACACTGGTTTTCTTAAAAACTATTTAACTTACAGATCTGGGACCTGTTTTATTCAATTTATCAGATCAAAAACCATAAGAAATGATTGAATTTGCCCCTTAATCTACCTTACCACAATTCCAGGAAGACCTCATTTCACCTGGTGAACTGAAATCCAGGCGAAACTTTCGCTAGCTGTAACTCGCTAACGAAGCGTTTTCGGACCTATGTTTATATAACATTTTTTCATTATTTTTACTAGTACAATGTGCTGTAGAAGTGGGGGGAGAACTTCATGAATCACCTGTATAATGATAATTACAAGTTAATAATTACTTTTATAAATTTGGGAAGTAGGGCTAAATTAATTTACTTGGCTTCGGATCCGTGTTTCGCATCAGTGGGGCAGGTGGATCAGAATTCATAAGTGGATCAGAACCATAGAATTGCGTGCGCTCCGCGCCCGCACTTTCCTATAAGGCCGTCAAAAGGGTTAGGTGGATGACAATAATTTGAAGTTTGAAAGTTTAATGAGGTATTTTTTTTGGTTTAACGTCCGACTGTTCTGCAATTACTGCTAATGCAGACAACAATAAAAATCTGGTGTGAAACACTCACACAACTTTCTCTGGCCAGTGCAAATAATTAACAATAAACCTAACATTAGTAATAAAACATTAGAAATAAATACACAAACTAACCTCAAAAACATAACCTTATTTTAATCATGAGTGAAAGACGCAAAATGAAAATCGAACTCAGTTTGGCTTAAAAATACAGAAAATCACTCTTTCACGCTAAACTAGGCTCTGTAGTGAAAAATGCTTTAAATAAAAGTTGTAGATAATTTAATTTCCTATAAAATTTATTATATACACTTTTGTCGTAAAATGCATTCTAAGGCCGAAATCTTAAATAAATCGATTTTTCACACGTCGTGAGAAAAAATCAAAAAATCGCTAATTACTACTAAACTAAGCGTTATACAAAAAATGTTTGAAATAAAAGTTGTAGAATTTTAAATTCTCTACATTTTTTATTATATACATTTTCGTGTTATAATACATATTAAAGCCGTAATCTTAAAAAAATTGTGTTTTTACGTGAAAACAGCCTTACCAAGAATTTCAGCAAACATGGCGCCTACCCTATCTTGTAGAGAATAAAAAATTGAGTAAACCAGGCGATTTTTAAAAAAATCGTTGGACCAGTTTTTGAGAAAATCGCAAAAAAGTGAAAAATTACACGAATAAACTACCACTTCCGGTTGACCGATATTGATGAAAATGTTCGTGTTGGGTCCGGTAGTGGTATGTAACTTAAGTTTCAAGTTTCAACATCGTACGATGTTTCGTTCTTGAGATATTCTGCTCACACACACGCGCGCGCGCGCGCACACACACACACACACACACACACACACACACACACACACACACACACACACACAGACCAATCGCTAAAAACATGTTTTTTGGGTTCAGGGGGTCTGAAAACGTATAGATCCGGTGAAAACTCGATTTCGAAAAATCGACATGAAAACAATACTTTCCTTCCTATATAAGCCTATTCATATAGGCCATATAGGCCTATTCATATAGGCAAGAGAAAGTAAAAATGCTGAGATTCGCCGATGATATCGCAGTATAAGCCGACGCGAAGAAAGAACTAGATAATCTTAAATGGAATGAATGAGATCGTGAGAAAGGATTACTTCATGAAAATTACTATTGAATTTTGCTATCTAGAGAGTAAAATAGCAACGGATGGTAGAAGCACGAGTGATATCAAAAGTAGAATTGCTAGAGCTAGAAAAGCCTTGGAAATGAAAAACAGTTTACTGACTACAAACATTAGCTTACAGATTAGGAAATATTTCTTAAAACACTAAGTTTAAATTGTAGCATTATACGGGAGTGAACCGTGGGTGATAGGGGCTGTAGAAAGGAAGAGAATAGAAGTTTTTGAAATGTAGTGTTGAAGGAAAGTGTTAAAGATGGGTGGACAAAACAAGTAATTTAGACGTAACTTAGAAGAGTGGATGAAAAAAGAAGTAGGCCTTTATAGAAAAATCTTACCAGAAGAAGGGATAGGCTAGTGGAGCGTATCTTACGACATCCAGGTATTGTTTTATCAAAAATGGAGGGTAATATTGAGGGAGTGAATTGTAGGGGGAGGCAAAGGTTAAAATATTTAAACCAAATTACAAAAGATGTAGGTGGTTACAGGTATGTAGATATTAAACGACTTGCGCAAGATAGAACATCTTGGAGAACTGCATCAAACCAGTCAAGAGACTGATGAAAAAAACAAACCTACAACTTTTATTTCAAGCATTTTTTTCTACAGAGTTCAGCGCTCTTTAGTTAGCGTCAATTTTCGTTATTTTTAAGGAGGTTGATTTTCACTTCAGCGTCATTCACTCATGATAAAACATAGGTTATAGTTTTTATTATTTACATTGGCAAAAGAAATTCGTGTGAGTATTTAAGATCAGATTTTTGGTGACAGGTATGTAGATATTTAACGACTTGCGCAAGATAGAACATCTTGGAGAACTGCATCAAACCAGTCAAGAGACTGATGAAAAAAACAAACCTACAACTTTTATTTCAAGCATTTTTTTCTACAGAGTTCAGCGCTCTTTAGTTAGCGTCAATTTTCGTTATTTTTAAGGAGGTTGATTTTCACTTAGCGTCATTCACTCATGATAAAACATAGGTTATAGTTTTCATTATTTACATTGGCAAAAGAAATTCGTGTGAGTATTTAAGTCAGATTTTTGGTGACAGGTATGTAGATATTTAACGACTTGCGCAAGATAGAATAGCTTGGAGAACTACATCAAACCAGTCGAGAGACTGATTAGAAAAAAAATAGGAACAAAAGACTGCAAAAAAATATGAAATTATGATTCTGTATGATAAGTTTGTAAGATAATTAAGTGCAGTTTGCCGTCCATTTATTAACGAGTATGTCGATTAAAAAAACAAAAAGCGCTTACAGTTTTATACTTGGGTTAATAACGTTTACTATGAATTATATTACAGGAACATAGGTAATCAAGTCGTTATGTTTGTTTAAATAGCCTTTTACTTGTTAGTTATTTTGCTTCGTTTATTGTCTCTTCATTACGAAGTTAATCAAGCCTTTTACTTCACAAGAATTATTATTATTATTATTATTATTATTATTAAATTCCTGAGCAAGACGCTGGCTGCGTTGATGGTCTCACACATCCGCCATCTTGTATCTGTAATCTTAACTAATAATTTCCTCCCATCAATCTTTCGTTGCTTTTTTTACGGAGGCAGCCAGTTAATCGTCGTAATTGGATATGATACGTTGTGTCCTACAATTTCAGAATTACATTTCTTTCACTCATAACCTTCAGTATTTTCTTCATTCTATTATATTACATCAAAATTCTTCTAATTACTTTCTCTTCCCCTGTTGTGAATGTTGTTGTTTTTGTTTTGTTCAACATCCGAAAGGGTGGTTTGAACCTCCAGAGGTTTTACTAGTTGAAAACGAGGAGTGAGGTGGTTTATTATTGCCTTCCTCACTGAGTTGAAAGAGTATGCTTATCAGCATGCCGGGCCCTCCGAAAAATATTCACTTTCCACCCTGCAAATAACACCTCCACTTCATTCACCTCAGGGTCTGGCTGCATAGTGAAATTCATTACTCTCAGAGGGGATAATTGTGACTAGTGTCTTTTACACCTCTACCTCTTCTGTTTTTTTTACTTTCTTTTGCCTATTGTTGTTTAGTGTGTTGTTTAGGTCATCAGCCGAAAGGCTGGTTTGAACCTGTAGAGGTTTTACTAAGTAAAACGAGCAGTCAGGTGGTTTACCATTGCCTTCCTCACTGAATGGAAAAGTTCACTTATCAGCATGCCGGGCCCTCTGAAAAGCACATATTTTCCACTCTGCAAATGACACCTTCACTTCATTCACCACAGGGTCTGGCTGTATAATGAAATTCATTACTTTCAAAGAAGATAACTCTGATTAGTGTCTTTTACACCTCTACCTCTTCTGTTCTTAAATGATTCAGTCATTTAATTGGCTGACCATGTGACAAGAAACAGAACTATTTATTTTAGCCCTGCAACTAACAGATTGAGTGTAAATAATTTGACACTCCACCTGTCTGTTATGGGCAGATTTTGCCTATATGAATATATAAAAAGAAAGTATTGTTTTCATGTCGATTTGAACAAATACACTCTTCACCGGATCTACACGTTTTCAGACCCTTTGAACCCAAAAAACATGTTTTAGCGATTGGTCTGTGTGTGTGTGCGCGCGCGCGCGCGCGTGTGTGTGTGTGTGTGTGTGTGTGAACAGAATATCTCAAGAACGGAACATCGTACGGACTTGAAACTTAAGTTACGTACCACTACCGGACCCGACACGAACATTTTCATCAAAATCGGTCAACCGGAAGTAGTAGTTTATTCGTGTAATTTTTCACTTTTTTTTCTATTTTCTCAAAAATTGGTCCTACGATTTTTTTAAAAATCGCCTGGGTTACTAAATTTTTTATGCTCTACAAGATAGGGTAGGCGCCATGTTTCCTGAAATTTTCGATGAGGCTGTTTTCACGTAAAAAAATTGTTTTTATAAGATTGCGGCGTTAATATATGCATTTTAGCGCAAAAATTTATATAATAAAATATGTAGGAAATTTAAAATCCTACAACTTTCATTTCAAATATTTATTTGTATAACGCACAATTTAGCGGTAATTAGCAGTTTTCTTTATTTTTCTCACGAAAAGTAGAGTTTTCCCCCAGTAGAGTTTGTTAAAAGGTGGCTGTCGGCTGGTCACCATACAAAGTCGCTTCCCCAACCGGTGTTGCTTAACAAAAATAATAACGACTTTTTACCAGCTGACTGACTGGGCTGGCCCGATTTTAATATAAGGCCGTCATTTTAATAGAAATTCTATATCGAAAGTAATTTTCCTGAAAAATTCTTCATGTAGTGTGGCATTGCGTTTGATTGAAGAGAAATAAAAAACATTTGATTTGTTGGTTAAGAGATTTATTTTGTATTTATCATATTCTTCTCATGGTTTCATTGGTTATGCGATAAATAAATTTGTTTCTTCACTTTTAAGACAAACCAAATCTTGCAGCGTTATTTATATGATGAAATGTTCAAATAATATAATAAATAATGATTCAAACAATGAATATAGTTGAAACGATACAATGAACATAATATTAATAACTGGTTTTGATGAAGTTGATGTTAATACATTGAGTTCGTACTTAGTAATGAACGAATAATGATTTTTTTTAAATATTTTTTTCGTTGCCTAGCAACACACACATTGTTGGATTTTAAATTTAGATCAGCTGTTGATTTTATAATTTAGATCACTGTTTGATTTTAGAATTTAGATCAGCTGGACTGTAAATATTTATAAAATAAAAATTGTAAACATTACAAGTATGGCTGGACGTAACATGTAGTGTAAGTTAACAGAACGTATTGACAATATAATATCGTGAAAATAAATAAATATACAACATAAAATGTATCCGTTGTCATTTTTATATTCCATATTTTGCTACTGTTACCTGTCTCTCTACAGTTAGTATTATATGTCATAAAGCTTTTTACCTGTTTTGTAACTTTTATAGACATTTTTATAACGTTACTGTATACCGACAATAGAATATTTTCCACTCTCACTTTACATAAAATACAATAAAGTATTGTATTTTTCTTTATAAAGACATTTTGTTGAAAATATAATATTTATTCTGTATAACGGTTTGCAATAAATAAACACAAAGTTTATTACAGAAGATTTTATGTAAGTTGAAACTATAAGTGCTCGCTGTTTTCTTCAAAATTTTTTAAACAATTTGTTTTGTTCTTATTTATTGTTTTTATATTCTTATAAATAACGTATAATAATTTTGTTGTAAACATAATTTTTAATGTATTTTCTCTTGTATTTGAATTCTTTTGATATTTAAATTTTTACTGAATGACTATGAAAAATTCTGTGTAAAGATATTTTATTTTATTCTTTCATTCATTCATGTTCTTGAAGTCTAAAGTAGTCGCTTGAGCGATGAGTTTCTTTCAGTAACCATTCTTTTTATGGTTAAGTACTTACTTACTGAAATTCATGTCTTTCATTAATCTTTTAAGTTCTGATACATTGACCTTCCATCTCATCATTCCTTATTTTTACTTTCTCTTGCCTATATGAATATATCGGAATGAAAGTATTGTTTTCATGTCGATTTTTCGAAATCGAGTTTTCACTGGATCTACACGTTTTCAGACCCCCTGAACCGAAAAAAACATGTTTTTAGCGATTGGTCTGTGTTTTGTGTGTGTGTGTGTGTGTGTGTGTGTGTCTCTGTGTGTGTGAACAGAATATCTCAAGAACGGAACATCGTACGGACTTGAAACTTGAAACTTAAGTTACGTACCACTACCGGGGACCCCACACGAACATTTTCATCAAAATCGGTCAACCGGAAGTAGTAGTTTATTCGTGTAATTTTTCACTTTTTGCGATTTTCTGAATAACTGGTCCTATGATTTTTTTTAAATCGGCTGGTTTACTAAATTTTTTATGCTCTACATCTACAAGATAGGGTAGGCGCCATGTTCGCTGAAATTGTTGGTGAGGCTGTTTTTACATAATATTTTTTTAAATTTTAATTGCGGCTTTATTGTGCATTTTAGCGAAAAATTTATGTAATAAAGTTGTAGACAATTTAAAATCCTACAACTTTTATTTCGAACATTTTTTTATATAACGCTTAGTTTAGCGGTAATTAGCAATTTTCTGTTATTTTCTCACGAAAACGCGTGAAAAATCGGCTTTTTTAAGATTTCGGCCTTAGTATGCATTTTACGACAAAAGTGTATGTAATAAAGTTTATAGGAAATTAAAATATCTACAACTTTTGTTTCGAGTATTTTTTTTCTACAGAGCCTAGTTTAGCGTGAAAGAGTGATTTTCCGTATTTTCAAGCTTAACTGAGGTAGATTTACATTTTGCGTCTTTCACTCATAATTAAAATAAGGTTATGTTTTTTGGGGTTAGTTTTTTGGTTATTTCTAACGTTTCATTAGTCTACTAATGTTAGGTTTATCGTTAAATTTTTGCATTGGCAATATAAAGTTGTGTGAGTGTTTCACACCAGATTTTTTTTAAGCTTTTATTTGTTATCGGGAACTGTACATTGTTGACAACTACCCAATTTGATCGCTGCTTTTTGCTGTATTTTTTTGACGTGGATTAGACATGAGTTTGAACAGGGACCTCAAGTAGAGTTTGCTCATGGATGGCTCTCAACTGGTCACTATACAAAGTCGTTTGCCCAACTGGTGTTACTTAACAAATAATAGAGACATTCTACCAGCTGGCTGACTGGGCTGGCCCGAAGGCCCCAGATTTTTTTAAATATTTTTCCCGTTTTTATCAAATACTGTAAGTTATATACGAGAAATATTCTTAAAATGTGACAAATTATTTCTGGGGGGGGGGGGAATAACAGAAAAGACCCAAAACATGTCCTGATCTCCCCTTTTAGAAGTTCTTTATGGAAGTATTTGACATTGATGAACTTTATTTTCTAATTAACCTTATACAAACAACGGAGCCCATTCTTGAACAACACGCTGTACTATCTATGGTTGTTTGCTCATGATTCAAATTCTTTTCACAAGTTCATAGTTAATGTTGACCCGCGCCGTTATTTCTACTGTCTCTCTTCCTTCCATAAACATCCAGTTGGTGAAAGGTGAAAAGGATTGATTTATTAGATACCAAAAATGGAGACAATCCCCAAGGGGCATAAAGAAACATAAGAAATACTATACCAGAAAAATCTGGTGTGAAACCCTCACACAACTTTCTCTTGCCAATACAAGTAATAAACTCTATCCTAACATTAGAAATAAACAAGAAACTAACCTCAATAAACATAACCTAATTTTAATCATGAGTGAAAGACGCAAAATGAAAATCGACCTCAGTTTGGCTTAAAAATAGGAAAATCACTCGTTCGCGCTAAACTAGGCTCTGTAGAGCAAAATGCTGTTAATAAAAATTGTAAATCTTTAATTTCCTATTAATTTGATTATATACTTTTGTCGTGAAATGCTTACTAAGCCTGAAATCTTAAAAAAATCGGTTTTTCACACGTTTCGTTAGAAAAAAACAGAAAATCGCTAACTAACGCTAAACTAAGCGTTATACAAAAAAATGTTTGAAACAAAAGTTGTGGGATTTTAAATTCTCTACATTTTTTATTATATAAATTTTTGCGCTAAAATGAATTTTAAAGCCGTAATCTTAAAAAAAAAAAACAATTTCTTTACGCAAAAACAGCCTCACCAAGAATTTCAGCAAACATGGCGCCTACTCTATCTTGTAGAGCATAAAAAATTAAGTAAACCAGGCGATTTTTAAAAAAAGCGGTAGAACCAGTTTTTGAGAAAATCACAAAAAGTGAAAAATTACACGAATAAACTACTACTTCCGGTTGACTGATTTTGATGAAAATGTTCGTGTCGGGTCCGGTAGTGGTATGTAACTAAAGTTTAAAGTTCGTACGATGTTCCGTTCTTGAGATATTCTTTTCACACACCACACATACACACGCACACGCACGCACGCGCGCGCACACCACACACACACACAGAGACCAATAGCTATAAACATGTTTTTTTGGGTTCAGGGGGTCTGAAAACGTGTAGATCCGGTGAAAACTCGATTTGTTAAAATCGACATGAAAACAACACTTTCCTTTCTATATATTCATATAGGAAGAGTAAGTAAAAATACTGTAGCTATATACGGGAAATATTCACAAAATGTGACAATATTTATTCTGGAGGTGGGGAAATAACAGAAAAGACCCAAAACATGTCCCGATCTCCCCCTTTAGAAGTTCTAATGGAAGTATTTGGACATTGATGAACTTTATTTTCTAATTAACCTATATACAAACAACGGAGCCCATTCTTCAACAACACGCTTGTACTATCTATGGTTGTTTACTCATGATTCGTATTCCTTTCACAAGTTCATAGTTAATGTTGACCCGCGCCGTTATTTCTACTGTCTCTCTTCCTTCCATAAACATCCAGTAGGTGAAAGGTGAAAAGGATTGATTTATTAGATACCAAAAACGGACACAATCCCCCAAGGGGCATAAAAGAAACATAAGAAATACTATACCAGAAAAAAAATAAAAGAAAAAGTGAAGAAAAGATAAATGTCATGATAGGAAGAATTGGGGTTGTTTTTTACCCCTATATATCACACGGTAAGCGGCTTGTTGTACACCTTCACCTTCTAAAAAATAAAATATAACTTGAATATTACCCAAAAAACATGTTTTTAGCGATTGGTCTGTGTGTGTGTGAACAGAATATCTCAAAAACGGAACATTGTACGAACTTGAAACTTGAAAACTTAAGTTACATACCACTACCGGACCAGACACGAACATTTTCATCAAAATCGGTCCACCGGAAGTAGCCTAGTAGTTTATTCGTGTAATTTTTCACATTTTGTGATTTTCTCAAAAACTGGTCCTACGATTTTTTTAAAATCGGCTCATTTACTAAATTTTTTATTCTCTATAAGATAAGGTAGGTGCCATGTTTGCTGAAATTGGTGAGGCTGTTTTCTCGTAAAAAAAATTGTTTTTTAAGGTTACGGCTTTAATATGCATTTTAGCGCAAAAATGTATTTAATAACAGTTGTTGAGGATTTAAAAATCCTACAACTTTTATTTCAAACATTTTTTGTGTAATGCTTAGTTTAGCGGTAATTAGCGATTTTCTGTTTTTTTCTTACGAAAACGTGTGAAAAATCGATTTTTTAAGATTTCGGCTTTAGTATGCATTTAACGACTAAAGTGTAGGCCTATATAATAAAATTTTTAGCGTGAAAGAGTGATTTTCCGTATTTTTAGCCAAACTGAGGTTTATTTTCATTTTGCGTCTTTCACTCATAGATTAAAATCACTCATGATTAAAATAAGGTTACGGTTATTGAGGTTAGTCTTTTTGTTTGTTTCTAATGTTTTATTACAAATGTTAGATATATTGTTCATTATTTAAATTGGCAAGAGAAAGTTGTGCTGAGGGTTTCACACCAGATTTTTTAATGTTGTTTAAACATGGCCACATCGAGGTTGGAAGAAAAAAAGACCCGGTTTTTCTTTCATACCGCAACAAATTTCATGAGTTTAGAGGCGTGTAACTCGATAATTATTTGACCGAAAAGTTTGAAATTTTAACACAACACAGACAATTTTATTGTTACAGCATGTACGAAATTTCAAATTCTTACATTACTTAAATTTTTATTTATTGACATTAAGATTTCAGCTTTATTATGCATTTTAGCGCAAAAAATGTATATAAATAAAAGTTGCTAGGGAATTTAAAATCCTACAACTTTTATTTCATACATTTTTTGTATAACGCCTAGTTTAGCGGTAGGCTAATTAACGATTTTTTCTGTTTATTTCTCACGAAAACTTGTAAAATATCTATTTTTTTTAAGATTTCAGCCTTACTATGATGCATTTTACGACGAAAATGTATGTAATAAAATTTATAGGAAATTAAATTCATCTACAACTTTTATTCAAGCATTTTTCTCTACAGAGCCTACTTTAGCGTGAAAGAGTGATTTTCCGTATTTTTAAGCTGAACTGAGGTTGATTTTCATTATGCATCATTTTACTCATAATTAAAATTAGGTTATGTTTATTGGGGTTAGTTTTTTTTGTTTATTTCTAATATTTTATTACTAATGTTAGATTATATTATTAATTATTTGCATTGGCAAAAGAACGTCGTGTGAGTGTTTCATACCAGATTTTTATTATCATAGATTACACATACGTCTCTTATCATTAATCACTATATAAAAACAATCCAATAAATTACCATAAAAACTCTTACATTAATATTTAAAAAAAAAATTAAGATATAACGTCATAAATTTGTTCTTAATAAAGCAAAAATTTTACTTTTTATTATAAAAAAAATTAATATAAATTTAAATTAGGTGTCTTAAAATATTCCGGAAATATAAATTGTGTTTGGATAAATAATATTTTTCAGTTTTAATGTAAAAATATGTGTCCTTTTAAACAGAAACCTGTTGGGTTTATTTTATAACAGAGATGTTGTATAAAATAAAAGATTGTATATAAATAACGATATCTTTGTCCGTCTACTTAGCAGATTAGAAGAAAAGTTAGACTATAATAAAATAGTTGCATCATTATGTATAAACGAAGCATCGCATATAAATTGATGTTTTAATAAAAATAATAAAATAAAAAAAATTTAAATAACCTACAAGGTGTACAGGATATAATCACACGTTTGTTATTTTTGAAATGACCCAATCACTCTTTCTCTTTATATTGTGATATACGAGCTTAACATTTTTTTATTGTAATAAAAATTTTATTATTTCTTTATCTAATTTAAAACGGGATACATTTTATATTACTAATTTATAAAAGATTCTATTTTTCTATAAAAGTAAAATAGTTGGATAAATTTCTACCTTTAAGCTGAAATTAGTTCTTATTTTTATTTATTTATTGTATTTTTACTTCATTTATTTATAATTTTGGGGTGTTTAAATTATTAGCACTCGATCTGTTAGTTTCAGTGCTACAAAATATATGTTTCTTATCACATGATCAGTCATTTGACTGAAGTATTTAACAACAGGAGAGGTGTATCGAGTAACCTTTTTTTTAAAAATGTGGTGTGAAACACTCTCACAATTTTCTCTGCCAATGCAAATAATTAAAAAATAGAATCTAACATTAGTAGCAAAACTTTAGAGAAAAACAAAAAAATTAGCCTCAATAAATATATCCTAATTTTAATCATGAGTGACAGACGCAAAATTAAAAACAACCTCAGTTGGGCATAAAAATACGGAAAATTACTCTTTCACGCTAAACTAGGCTCTGTAGAGGATAATGCTCTAAATAAAATTTGTTAGATCTTTTAATTTACTATAAATTTGATTATATACACTTTTGTCGTAAAATGCATGCTAAGGCTACAATCTTTAAAAAAAATCGATTTTTTTAAACGTTTTCGTGAGAAAAAACAGAAAATTGCTAATTACCGCTGTACTTAGCGTTATACAAAAAAAAAAAATTTGAAATAAAATTTGTATTTTTTTAAATTTTACAACTTTTATTGTTAGGCCTATATATATTTTTGCGTTAAAATGCATATTAAAATCGCAAATCTTAAAAAAAACAAATTTTGTACGAGAAAACAGCCTTCCCAAGAATTTCAGCAGGCATGGCGCCTACCATATCTTGTAGAGCATAACAAATTTAGTAAATGAGGCAATTTTTAAAAAAATCGTATGATCCGTTTTTGAGAAAATCGTAACAAAGTGAAAAATGACACAAATAAACTAAAACTACTTCCGGTTGATCGATTTTGATGAAAATGTTCGTCTCAGATCCTCTAGTGGTACCTAACTTAAGTTTTAAGTTAAAGTTTGTACGATGATCTGATAATTTTTTTAAGTTCAGCGTTGTATCGTGTGAATTTTCACGTGAACACAACATTTTAGTGCGTAACCAATAACAATAAAACAATAACAATATAGGAAGGAAAGTATTGTTTTCATGTCGATTTTCGAAATCGAGGTTTTCACCGGATCTATACGTTTTCAGACCCCCTGAACCCAAAAAACATGTTTTTAGCGATTGGTCTGTGTGTGTGTGTGTGTGTGTGTCTCTCTCTGTGTGTGTATGTGTGTGTGAACAGAATATCTCAAGAACGGAACATCGTACGAACTTGAAACTTGAAACTTAAGTTACATACCACTACCGGACGCGACACGAACATTTTCATCAAAATCGGTCAACCGGAAGTAGTAGTTTATTCGTATAATTTTTCAGTTTTTTGCGATTTTCTCAAAAAACTGGTCTACGATTTTTTTTAAAATCGCCTATTTTACTCAATTTTTTATTCTCTACAAGATAGGGTAGGCGCCATGTTTGCTGAAATTCTCGGTGAGGCTGTTTTCACGTAAAAACGTTGTTTTTTTAAGATTACGGCTTAATATAAATTTTAGCGCAAAAACTTATATAATAAAAGTTGTAGAGAATTTAAAAACCTACAACTTCTGTTTCAAACATTTTTTTGTATGACGCTTAGTTTAGCAGTAATTAGCGATTTTCTGATTTTTTCTCACGAAAAGTGTGAAAAATCGATTTTTTAAAGATTTTGGCCTTAGTATGCATTTTTACGACAAAAGTGTATATAACCAAATTTATAGGAAATTTAAAGATCTACAACTTTTATTTAACGTATTTTCTCTACAGAGCCTAGTTTAGCGTGAAATAGTGATTTTCCGTATTTTTAAGCCAGACTGAGGTTGATTTTCATTTTGAGTGTTTCACTCATGATTAAAATAAGGTTATGTTTATTGAGGTTAGTTTTTTGTTTATTTCTAATATTTTATTACTAATGTTAAATTATATTGTAAATTATTTGCATTGGCAAGAGAAAGTTGTGTGAGTGTTTCACACCAGATTTTATTTCTTTAGGCACATATCAGAGTGCGTCCTTAAAAATTTAACTAAATCCATTTAAGTAAGTAGCTATAATAAATGAGCGTGAAGTGAAAATTCCATAGATTTAGAAATATGCGATATCACCATAACGATATAAAAATCTAAATGGACAAAGTACATTAATTTGAATCTCGTTCATTTATCCGGTGACATTAGTTGGAGTCTAGCCAAACAACAAACAGGATTGTAAACAGACAACTTTTGCATCTGGTTATCAAATCTATGAGTAAATCCAACTGGAATCTATCTCCTACAGATTATAGATCATCATTCTTATTACATTTCAATGGTCAAGTAATCTTCTACAGTTCAGTCGTTGTTAGTTTGCTCCTACTGTCAACAAACAAAAGCCACCGCCTACAGGGTGCACGCTAGAGTCTGCGACTTTACCGATTTCGTATTCCTATTAAGTTAACTACGAGTATTTTTACTTTCTCTTGCCTATATGAATATATAGGAAGGAAAGTATTGTTTTCATGTCGATTTTTCGAAATCTTGTTTCACCAGATCTACACGTTTTCAGACCCCCTGAACCCAAAAAACATGTTTTTTAGCGATTGGTCTGTGTGCGTGCGTGTATGTGTGTGTGTGTGTGTGTGTGTGTGTGTGTGTGTGTGTGTGTGTGTGTGTGTGTGTGTGTGTGAACAGAATATCTCAAGAATGAAACATTGTAGGAACTTGAAACTTAAGTTACATACCACTACCGGATCCGACACGACATTTTTATCAAAATCGGTCAACCGGAAGTAGTAGTTTATTCGTATAATTTTTCACTTTTTTGCGATTTTCTCAAAAACTGGTCCTACGATTTTTTTAAAATCGCCTAGTTTACTCAATTTTTTATTCTCTACAAGATAGGGTAGGCGTCATGTTCGCTGAAATTCTTGGTGAGGCTGTTTTCACGTAAAAACATAATTTTTTTAAGATTACGGCTTTAATATGCAATTTAGCGCAAAAATTTATATAGTAAAAGTTTTAGAGAATTTAAAATTCTACAACTTTAATTTCAAACATTTTTTTGTATAACGCTTAGTTTAGCAGTAATTAGCGATTTCCTGAATTTTTATTTTTAAGAAAACGTGTGAAAAATAGATTTTTTTAAGATTTCGGCCTTAGAATGCATTTTACGACAAAAGTGTATATAATAAATTTTATAGAAAATAAAGGTTTTACAACTTTTATTTATAGCATTTTTCTCTACAGAGCCGAGTTTAGCGTGAAAGAGTGATTTTCCGTATTTTTAAGCCGAACTGAGGTTGATTTTCATTTTGTGTCTTTCACTCATGATTAAAATTAGGTTATATTTTTTGAGGTTAGTTTTTTGTTTATTTCTAATGTTTTATGACGAATGTTACGTTATATTGATAATTATTTGCATTGTCAAGAGAAAGTTTTGTGAGTGTTTCACACCAGAATTTTTCTAAGTTAGGTTATAATTGTTCATTATTTGCATTGGTAAGAGATTGTCGTGTGAGTGTTTCACAGGAGATATTTTTAAAATCGGCATGCCTGTATATCGATTTAAAATTTTTAAATTTCATTCACAAAGTAACTTTAGAGATGATGAGAAGGGTAGAGTCCTGTAAGCTAAGTGGAAATCAAGTGGTTTTTATCAGTTGGACGAGTTAAGACTTAAGTGTGCAATTAACTCCGTCGTATAGATTCTAATTTTTTTTTTCTGCAATTATGTGGTTAGATTGGTACTACATGCATGAAGAATCCAATTAACTCCTTATTAAAACACTTATCTATCTTCTCTAAAGTTCTCTTTTAAAATAACATTTGTATTCCAATATCTACCATAAAATATATTTTTATCTTACTTTACTACTTTTAATTTTCTTATTTTATTGTATTTTACGGCAAAAATTAATTTACTTTCCTCGTTATTTTTTCATAGAATGGTTTAAAAGTGATATCTTTGCAGTTTTAATTTTTATTTCTTTATTTTCCGGCAAACCATCGATTGGAATTTGTAATTACTACTTCAAATGATATTGATATAGTTATGTAAACATCATCATTAAAAATATCAATTTTTTCTTTAATACGAGTAGTTTAAAAAATTCGATTAAATAACTCAACCCTCTGGGTTGGTCTAGAGGTAAAGTCGTCGCCAAAATCAGCTGTTTAACAGCTGATTTTTGAAGACGAAGGTTCCCGGTTCAAATCCTAGTAAAGGTAGTTACTTTTATACGGGTTTGAATGCTAGACAGTGGTTACCGGTGTACTCTGATGGTTGGGGTTTAATTAACTATACTCTCTCAGGAATGGTCGGCCTGGGTCTGTACAAGACTACACCTCATTTACACGTCATACACATCACCCTCATATCATTGGGTCATGGGGTTGCTTATTGTTCTAAATTGAACAGATTGCAACGTACACGTATTAGGAATTAAAAAAAAAAAATTAAATAACTTAAGCGAGTGACTACATGCCCAAAACGGGCAGGTGGAGTGTTAGTTTAATTGCACTCTATCTGTTTGTTCCAGGGCTAAAAAAAAAAATAGTTCTGTTTCTTATCACATAGTCAGCCACTTATATGACTGAACTATTTAAGAACAGAAGAGGTAGATTTTTTTTTTTTTTTTTGGTTTAACGTCCGACTGTTCTGCAATTACTGCTAATGCAGACGGTGATTGATGAAATGATTTTTTGTAACGTATGAAAATATGCCGTGCCTGAATGGGATTCGAACCCAAGACCGCATGATGAGAGGCGAGCACGTTACCAACTTCGCCAATGCGGCCGGCATTGAAGAAGAGGTAGAGGTGTAAAAGACACTAGTCATAGTTATCTCCTTTGAGAGTAATGAATTTCACTATACAGCCAGACCCTGTGGTTAATGAAGTGAAGGTGTCATTTGCAGGGTGGAAAGTGAGTGCTTTTCGGAGGGCCTGGCATGCTGATAAGCATACTCTTTCAACTCAGTGAGTTGTGACAATGGTAAACCACCTTACTCCTCGTTTTTACTTAGTAAAACCTCTAGAGGTTCAAACCAGCCTTTCGGCTGTTGACCTTAACAACAACAACAACGAGTGACTACAATTTTATTCTTATCTATCTGTAAATATTTATAAATGGCAAAGCCGTCATCGACTGACGCACTCACTTACTCGTCGCTAATTCTCCTATAGTCACTTGAGTCACGAGTTTGCTCTTGTTTGTAACGAGGGGTAAAGGGAGAAAAACATCAGTGCGCATGCGCGACTGCTTTAATTTCAGTACGACAAACATAACAACTTATACTATACCCAGAGCATATAAAGTTCAGTCGTTCTTAGTTTGCTCCTACTGTCAACAAACCAAAGCCATCTACTACAGGGTGCACGCTAGAGTCCGCGACTTTATGGATCTCGTATTCCTATCAAGTTAACTAAGTTTTAAATTATAAGTACTGAAAGTACTTAAAACATCAGTCGTGATAAGATGTAGGCCTAACAATTTCATTTATAAAAATACTTTTAAAAGTATTTTGTATTAAAATACTTTTAAAATGTAAAAATACTTTTAATTGTATTTAAATAATTTTATATTTAAATACATTCTGCACCATGTTGGTCTAGAGATAACTTCGTAGCCAAAATCAGCTGTTTTACAGCTGATTTTCGGAGACAGGTTCCTGGTTCAAATCCTAGTAAAGGTAGTTACTTTTATACAGATTTGAATGCTAGACAGTGGTTACCGGTGTACTTTGATTCTTGGGGTTCAATTAACCATACTCTCTCAGGAATTGTCGGCCTCAGTCTGTTCAAGACTACACCTCATTTACACGTCATACATATCATCCTCATCTCATTGGATCATGGGGTTGCTTATTGTTCTGAATTGAACAGATTGCAACGTACATCCATACTACGAATTAAAAAAAAAACTTTTTAAAGTATTTTGTTGTTACTTTTTAATCAGCGTGTACTCAATTTTATACAATTTGCTCTTGGGTTCGAATCCCACTCGGGCATGGCATTTTTTCATACGTTACAAAAAATTCATTTCATCCTTCACCGTCTGCATTAGCAGCAATTTGCAAAACAGTCGGACGTTAAACCAAAAAAAAAAAAATTATACAATTTGTATGCTCAGTGACGTCATTATTTGTTTACATTAGGAGCAAACTAAGAAAGGCTGGACTTTATTACAATTTATCGCGGAATCTTTTGTAGTAATATACGAATATAACTGTTTGTTACCGTAAACACAAATGTCGGATTTTTTCAAAAACGTGGTCGAATTATTCACAGTGCTGAACGCAATGTGATAAAATGTTGTGAAGTTGAAGCTAAACAAAAATGCTTATCCGTGCCTCTTAACAAAAGCCATGAGCGAGCGGCTAACTACTGTGATGTTTCTTTTTCTACAATTCGAAAAATAAAGAAGGAAATTAAGGACGTGCAGAAGCTATTTTTTAACAGTTTTTTGGCACCTGGTAAAAAAAGAAAACTGTTAGGTTGATACTAAAGAGACTGATAATGAAAACGCCGATGACAGCAATAGTAAAGAAAGGCGGTTCATTCGTTATTACAGTAAATCAAACATTTCTAGCCATGTAATTAAGCTATAGGCAATATTACAGGTCATATTTATTTCTTATAAGGTTTATAAAGAAACATAACAAACAGGCGGAGAGTCAAATTATTTACTCTCAATCTGTTCGTTGCAGGGCTAAAATAAATAGTTCTGTTTCTTATCACATGGTCAGCCAATTAAATGACTGAATCATTTAAGAGCAGAAGAGGTAGAGGTGTAAAAGACACTAATCAGAGTTGTCTCCTCTGAAAGTAATGAATTTCATTATACAGCCAGACCCTGTGGTGAATGAAGTGAAGGTGTCATTTGCAGAGTGGAAAATATGTGCTTTTCAGAGGGCCCGGCATGCTGATAAGCATACTTTTCTACTCAGTGAGGAAGGCAATGGTAAACCACCTCACTCCTCGTTTTACTTAGTAAAACCTCTACAGGTTCAAACCAGCTTTTCGGCTGATGACCTAAACAAAAGAAACATATTCTCGGAATAAACCACAGTTTACAAAATATATCTAAAAACTGCAAGGTAGTGAAATGTATGAGTAGTGTCTCACTGTTGAGGTTGGCAGCACTGCAAATATTTCACTTCCTTCCTCACAGCCCATCCATACGCAAAAGGCAGTCTCGTGACTTTAGTATCTATACTTATATAATAGCTAGAAAGCTGAAATTTGGAGGGAATATTTCGTTTAGGGTAAATAGAAAAGTTAAACTTAAATTTGTACCTGAGAAGTGGAAGATGTTAACTCCATTTTGGTGATTTTTTTTAGTAGAGCCAATAAGTAGCAGTATTATCTTTTCATTATGGTAATAAAATTTCAGTAGGTGGTAGAAACTTAAAATTGACACTCAGTTTCTACAGAAAATTCTTCAAAATTTACCAATAGTTTAGTAACAGACGAATAAAACACCAAATTTAAGCAACATTTACTTGACTACTAGTAAAACACATTCAATAACGATTTTACAAAATTTCTTGTGCATAAACTGCAAAATTGAAGCAATAGAGCATTTCTTTCTGGTTTTAAAGGTAGTTTTAACTTTACTTTGCTCATAACGGTCAGGTGGATTGTTAAATTAATTGGACTCGATCTGTTGGTTCCAAAGCTATAAAAAATAGTTCTGTTTCTTATCACATAGTCAGCCAATGTATGGCTGAACTATTTAAACACAGAAGAGGTAGAGTTGTGAATGGCTGGTTTGAATCTTTTACTAAGTAAAAACGAGGAGTGAGGTGGTTTACTATTGCCTTTCTCACTGAGTTGTAAGAGTAAGCTTATTAGTATACCAGGTCTTTTGAAAAGGATATACGAGGGCGAATCAAATATAAACGGTAATTTTGCTGTTGACTGTACTAAACACGTTCGGACCAGATGTGGCGGTGAGCAGTTGTTGTTTTGTTTAATAGGAGTGGGGGGAACAGCTTACTTCGCAGCATTGTTGCGTTCTGCCGTCAGTACAGCCATGACCGAGCGAGAGGTACATCCATCTGTTGTGCAACGAATCGTCATAAAATTTTTAGCAAGTGAACGTGTTAAGCCTTCGGAAATTTTTACTCGTTTGCAGGCACAGTTTGGGGACACTACTCTGTCTAAGAATCGAGTGTATACGTGGGCCAGAGAATTTAGGGGTGGGCGAGAACGTGTTGAAAACAAAAGTCACCGTCGACGCCCAAGGTCAAGTCTCACAGATGACAACATTAGTGCCGTTCGAGAGCTTATTGAAGGTGATCGCCGGTTAACTGTTCAAGAAATCTCGTCAGAAATTGGTATCAGCTACGGGAGTGTTCAGTCTGCAATTACAGACCACCTTGGCTTCAGAAAGATTAGTGCTCGATGGGTTCCGAGGTTGCTGTCTGGAAATCAAAAACAGGTCAGGTCGCAGATCGCCGGGAGACTTCTGCATCGATTTCAAGAAAAAGGTGAAGATTTTTTGAGGCACATCGTCACATGTGATGAGACGTGGGTCCACCATTACACTCCCGAATCGAAAATGGCAAGTAAGGAGTGGCGAAGGAAGGATGAAGGCTGCCCAGTGAAAGCCAAAACTCGTCTCTCAGCTGGAAAAATTCTTGCAACAATTTTTTTTGACTCAAGGGGAGTTCTGCTCATTGATTTTCTTCACGATCAACGAACAGTGAATGCGGCTTACTACTGCCAGGTGCTACAGTCGGCAAAAACCAGTTACCGAAACAAAAGACGAGGTGTGCCCATTAGAGATGTCATCCTTCTCCATGACAACGCAAGGCCTCACACCACATTGTTGACAAGGGATAAATTGGAAGAAATGGGCTAGGAAACTCTCGAACACCCTCCTTACAGTCCAGACTTGTCCCCTTGTGACTACTTTTTGTTTGCGCCTCTGAAAGAATCACTTGGAGGAAAACGATTTGAAAGCAATGAAGATGTCGAGAAGCACGTGCGCGATTGGTTGACAACTCTCCCTCAATCTTTTTATGAACAGGCAATATTCAAGCTTCCAAATCGGTGGCAGAAGTGTGTAGATAATGCAGGAGACTATATTGAAAAATGTTGAAGACATAGTTTTTGTATAATATTATTCAATATAATTTTAAAAATTACCGTTTATATTTGATTCGCCCTCGTACTTTCCAACCTCTTGCAAGTGATACATTCATTTCATTCACCACAGGGTCTGGCTGTATAATGAAATTCATTACTGTCATAGGAGATAACTAAAACTTTTTAGGTGTCTTTTCACCTCTACCTCTTCTGTTCTTAAATAGTTCAGTCGTATATTGACTGAGATGTTATAAGAAACATAATTATTTTTTCCAGCCCTGGAACTAACAGATCGAGTGCAATTAATTTAACAATCCACCTGCCGGTTATGGGCTTTGCTGCAACTAGCAGATTATTTTGTATTTAAAAAAAATTGTTAACCCTTTTTAACCCCGTGTGACATAAAAGTCACATTGGAGTGAATAACAGACATCAACATTTTAGTTGTTAGCGACTACTTTGGGGTAAAGAACGCTGGGTGTGAAGTGTAATAATTTTCTGTACCCTAGCCAGGAATCGAACGTGAGACCTCCGTTTTGCAGTGTAGTATGGTGACCAAAGAGGCGACTTTTAGTTCCTTTTTAAATTAAATTTAAGTTTTAAATATTCGTGTTCATTTACTAAAATAAAGTACCATTTCTTCGAATATGTTGTATGTACGTACAAGTATAGCTACTGTTTGTAAATAGTGATTTTATCCATTTAACCAATATTTTTTAATTATTGTAAATTTTTTAAGTCTATCATATTACATCTTTTTAATAACTTTAATATTAAAATCATATTGTTTTTTTTTTGCTACAAATATAAGTACCTAAGAGAAAATATTTTGTTTATTAAGCCTAAACATGATTTGACTTATTCGTATTGTTGGGAACTTTGATAATATCAAGTCCCAATGTGATGTACGTGTCACACTTTTTTGTCAGGCCATTAAAAAAGGGGAGAAGGTCTAAAAGTTATTTTCTTCTTCTTCTTCTTTTCGTTTCGGCCATCTGTGGACCACGAGAAACAATCAGCATTAGGATTTTCTTTTCCTACTACCGGCTTTGATGTCGTCCCAGTACTTCTTCACCCTCACCCTTGCAGCCTCTCTCCTCTCCTCAGACCACTCCACCGTCCTCCTCAAAGAAACGCGCTCCCGAAAACCAGCAAAAGCTCTGACAGCCTCTCTAAACGTAGCTCTATTCAACATTCCTTCCTCGTCGATTCCAATCTCCTCCATATCTCTCATCACCCCCTTTAACCAATCATTTTTATTCTTCTTTTTATACAGAAAGTCAAATATTCTTTTGGTTAATCTGCTGTCACTCATCCTGAAGAGGTGTGCAAAGTAGTTGGCTCTTCTCTTTCTGATAGCATCCTCCAGTTTCTCAGCTTCATTCGAGAGGTACAACTCTGATGTTGGCCTTAGTCTGTAGGCTCCTTCTTCATTTTTCGTTGGACCTAGTATTGTTCTGAGGACCCTCCTCTCTATCTTGACCAGATTATGCAGTAGCCCCTTGTAATTTAACGATAGGCTTTCTGCCGCATATAATACCTCTGGTCGAACTACTGTGTTGTAGTGCCTGATTTTTGCTTTTATTGATATTGACCGCTTATTGTAGACGTTTCTGGAAAGTTTGACAGCTAATTCTAACCTCTGTTTTCTGTTGAGAAGAGATTCCTTTTCCTGATCATCCGACTGTATCCATTCACCTAAATATTTAAATTTGTCCTTCCTATAGATTGTTCCATACTTGGTCTCAATTTTATTCTCTAGGATTCTTCTGGTGGCAATGAATTCTGTCTTTTCAAAGGATATACTCAAACCCACCTTTTCAGCTATATTATTTCTTTCAGGTCAAGTTATTTTATTACACTTAAATGTCAGTAAAATATATGAAATTATGTACACGTATTTTTTGTGTATAGTTAAAAATTTGGGATTGAAAGTGTTAAAAAAGTAAATCATTATAAAACAATTAAATACATAAATAATACAATTTGTTAACAAATGAAATGAATATAATATATACATAAAACAATAAAACATTAAAGACGTAAATGGCGTGAATGTAATGAGCCGAGAATTTTATATTTGTTAAATGCGTAGCACTATTATCGGTTGTATTTTATTGCATATTATATTATTATAGTACAGGTTAACAAACTACTAAATATATTATACGATGATACATGCTATTTTATTTATGATTGTTATATGGGTTTATATATTCCAGATAGTAATGTTAAGTTTTATGTTAACTTTTATGTTTTTCTTTAAATAGTAATGCCTGTTTTATTACCTAATTACATTTTGAATAACTTCATAATCGTATCTCATATTCATGATCCGTCAATTTCTTTCATCAGCTATTGATTGGATAGTTCAATTTATTCATTTTGTCTCTTCTCATATCTTGATTGTTCTTCTTCGCCGGCCGCGTTGGCGATGTTGGTAACGTGCTCGCCTCTCATCACGCGGTCTTGGGTTCGAATCCCACTCGGGCATGGCATTTTTTCATACGTTACAAAAAATTCATTTCATCCTTCACCGTCTGCATTAGCAGCAATTTGCAAAACAGTCGGACGTTAAACCAAAAAAAAAAAAAAAAATTGATTGTTCTTCATTCTGTTTTAGACTACCATATACATTAATCGCTTGGTATCCGCGGGTTTCGGTTATCCGCGGACTTTGTCCGTGGGCCTAAAACCTTAAAATACGTACGTTTTCTCACCTTGTGTACACCGTACTTTTTTGCGTCCTGGAGACTCCAGGAGGAGTATAGGACATGTCAGCTATAACATCTGAAAATTTTTTTTTTCCGGGGTTCCTACGGCCGGCGCCGCTTCCCGCACTTCAATCTCCACTCTCTTCTATCCTCCCAATCACCCTCATCCATCCCTCTCTCCCTCATGGCTTCCTGTATTCCCTTTTTCCACGTTTTCCTTGGTCTACCTTTCTTCCTTCTGTTGGTTGGGACATAAGACAACATTCTTTTTGGCCACCTCTCATCACCCATTCTCCGCACATGACCATACCATATCAGTTGTCGTCTCTCTATCCTATCCACAATGGTATCTTCCACATGAGCTCTTTTCCTGATGTCGTCATTCCGGATATGGTCCAACCTGGACACTCTACATGAACGGCGCAGAAAGTCCATTTCAATTGCTTTAAGCTGGCTGTCTATTTTTGACGTTATTTGCCAGCACTCTGCCCCATAAGTTGTTATTGGCTCCACAATAGTGTGGTACAACTGGACTTTTGTATTCATGTGCATTTTTGCAGACCATAAAATCGGGTTCAATTTCCGGATTGCTATTCTCCCTTGCACAATCCTATTTTTAACATCCTTCCTAGTTGAACCATCTGATGATATGTAGGTTCCCAAGTACTTGAATTCCTTTGTGCTCTTGATAATTTTGTTGTCGACTTGAAGATCATTGGACTCTTCCCCTATAACCAAGTATTCGGTTTTGCTAATATTAATATTCAACCCCCATTCACAGTATTCATCCAAGAGTTTCCTTGTCATATAAGCAATGTCCTCTTCATCGTTAGCTATGAGCATCATTAGCTATGAACATCTGAAATACATATAAAAATCTGGTGTGAAACACTCACACAACTTTCTTTTGCCAATGCAAATAATTAACAATAAACCTAACATTAGTATTAAAACATTAGAAATGAACAAAAAACTAACCTCAAAAAACATTAGTGAAATACGCAAAATTAAAATCGACCTCAGTTTAGCTTAAAAATATGGAAAATCGCTCATTCACGCTACACTAGGCACTGTACAAAAAAATGCTTAAAATAAAAGTTGTAGATCTCTTAATTTCCTATAAATTTTATTATATACACTTTTGTCGTAACTTGCATACTAAGGCCGAAATCTTAAAAAAATCGATTTTTCACACGTTTTCTTGAGAAAAAACAGAAAATCGCTAATTACCGCTAAACTAAGCATTATACAAAAAAATGTATGTAATAAAAGTTGTAGAATTTTAAATTCTCTACAACTGTTATTATATACATTTTTGCTCTAAAATTAATATTAAAGCCGTAATCTTAAAAAAACACTTTTTTTACGTAAAAACACCCTCACCAAAAAATAACAGAATATCCAGCAAAGTGTGTTAGAGTAAATGTTTTTGCGTGTCCTTCCAGCTCATTAATTTTAGCCAAAAAATAACAAAATATCCAGCAAAGTGTGCTAGAGTAAATGTTTTTGCGTGTCCTTCCAGCTCATTAATTTTAGCCAAAAAATAACAAAACATCCAGCAAAGTGTGCTAGAGTAAATGTTTTTGCTTGACCTCCCAGCTCATTAATTTTAGCCAAAAAATAACAGAATATCCAGAAAAGTGTGTTTAAAGTAAATGTTTTTGCGTGTCCTCCCAGCTCATTAATTTTAGCCAAAAAATAACAGAATATCCAGCAAAGTGTGTTAGAGTAAATGTTTTTACGTGTCCTCCCAGCTCATTAATTTTAGCCAAAAAATAACAAAACATCCAGCAAAGTGTGCTAGAGTAAATGTTTTTGCGTGTCCTCCCAGCTCATTAATTTTAGCCAAAAAATAACAAAACATCCAGCAAAGTGTGCTAGAGTAAATGTTTTTGCGTGTCCTCCCAGCTCATTAATTTTAGCCAAAAAATAACAAAACATCCAGCAAAGTGTGCTAGAGTAAATGTTTTTGCGTGCCCTCCCAGCTCATTAATTTTAGCCAAAAAATAACAAAATATCCAGCAAAGTAAGCTAGAGAAAAATGTTTTTGCGTGTCCGTTCATACTCCATGCGCTCTTTCGCATTAGATATGGAAAACATATAATTGAAAGAGTGATTTTCCGTATTTTTAAGCCAAACTGAGGTTCATTTTCATTTTGCGTGTTTCACTCATGATTAAAATTAGGTTATGTTTATTAAGGTTAGTTTTTTGTTTATTTCTAATGTTTTATTACTAATGTTAGATTATATTGTTAATTATTTGCATTGGTAAGAGAAAGTTGTGTGAGTGTTTCAAACCAGATTTTTTTATATTTTGACAGATTGTTATTAAAATTATTTCCTGTTGTGAATAAAATAAAACTATCCAGTATGATTTATATAATATTTTATTGGCCGCACAATAAATTCAATTATTGATGGAATGAGGATGATAAATCGCGTGGGAACTGAAGATGAAGAAAACAAATTTAACACTGGATAACATCACGATCTGAAACACTTATCGTCTAAGTATTTTTTTTTTTTTTTTTTTTTTTTTGCTTCTTGTTAAATGTAATGTAATACAGTGGATAGAGAGAGAGAGAACCATGAGAAAAGCTACTGATTTGTAACAGTTGATTTCTGATCACCAATATCCATATGATATTTAACGAACATTAACAATAGTTCTGTGTAAGATGGTTTCTTGTTTATCTCTCTGATACGCTGTTTAAACTGTAACTAAATGATGACCAACACATCGTTTATCAATCCGAAACCTCATCTTTTTCATTTATTTTCCCTCTCTTTCACATCCTCACTCAATCTTTAATTGTATCTAACTTAGCACCCAAGCTGCTCAATCTCCTCCCCTAACAAATTTTTTTTTTTTAATTCCTAATGTGTGTACGTTGCAATCTGTTCAATGCAGAACAATACAGGTGGAGTGTTATTTAATTTGCACACTATCTGTTTGGTCCAGGGCTAAAAAAAATAGTTCCGTTTCTTATCACATAGTTAGCCACTTATATGACTAAACTATTTAAGAACAGAAGAGGTAGAGGTCTAAAAGACACTAATCAGAGTTATCTCGTGTGAAAGTAATGAATTTCATTATACAGCCAGACCCTGTGGTGAATGAAGTGAAGGTGTCATTTGCAGAGTGGAAAATATGTGATTTTCAGAGGGCCCCGCATCCTGATAAGCGTACTTTACCACTCAGTGAGGAAGGCAATTGTAAACCACCTCATTCCTTGTTTTACTTAGTAAACCTCTACAGCTTCAAACCAGCCTTTCGGCTGATGACCTAAACAACAACAACAATGTGTGGACGTTGCAATCTGTTCAATTCAGAACAATAAGCAACCCCATGACCGAATGAGATGAGGATGATATGTATGAGGTGTAGTACAGGTGTTGTACAGACCCAGGCCGACCATTCCTGAGAGAGTATAATTAATTAAACCCCAACCATCAAAGTACACCGGTAACCACTGTCTAGCACTTAAATCCGTATAAAAGTAACTACTTTTACTAGGATTTGAACCTGGAACCTTCGTCTCCGAAAATCAGCTGTTAAACAGCTGATTTTGGCGACGACTTTACCTCTAGACCAACCTGGTTGGTTAAACAAATTTTTAAAAAAATATGGTGTTGCACTCACATGACTTTCTCTTGCCAATGCAAATAATGAACAATATTACCTAATATTAGTAATAAAACATTAAAAATAAACAAAAAACTTATCTCATAAAACGTAACCTAATTTTAATCATGAGTAAAAGACGCAAAATGAAAATCAACCTCAGTTTGGCTTAAAAATACGGAAAATCACTTTTTCACGCTAAACTAGGCGCTGTAGAGAAAGATGCTCGAAAGAAAAGTTGTAGATCTTTTAATTTTCTATATATCTGATTAATACACTTTTTTTCGTAAAATTCATGCTAAGGCTGAAATCTTAAAAAAATAGTTTTTTTACACGTTTTCATGAGATAAAACAGAAAATCGCTAATTACCGCTAAACTAAGATTTATACAAAAAAATGGTTGAAATAAAAGTTGTAGGATTTTAAATTCTCTACAACTTTCATTATATACATTTTTGCGCAAAATGCATATTAAAGTCGAAATTTAAAAAAAAAAACAATTATTTTACGAGAAAACAACCTCTCCAAAAATTTCAGCTGACATGGCGCCTACCCTAACTTGTTGAGCATAAAAATTTAGTAAATGAGACGATTTTTAAAAAAAATCGTATGACTCGTTTTTGAGAAAATCGCATAATAGTGAAAAATGACTCGAATCAACTACTAGCCTACTTCCGGTTGGCCGATTTTGATAAAAATGTTTGTGTCGGGTCCTCTAGTGGTATCTGACTTAAGTTTTAAGTTTCAACTTCGTACGATGTTCCGATCTTGAGATATTCTGTACACACACACACACACACACACACACACACACACACACACACACACACACACACAGACCAATTGCTAAAAACATGTTTTTTATGTTCAGGGGGTCTGAAAACGTGTAGATCCGATGAAAACTCGATTTCGGATAATTGACATGAAAACAATACTTTCCTTACTATATATTAATAGAGGCAAGAGAAAGTAAAAATCTTCAATTTTTATTTCAAACATTTTTTTATCGGGCTCAATAATTAAAGTTGTAGGAAATTTAAAAAAAATTAACAACTTTTATTTGAAGAATTTTTTTCTACTGATCTGAGTTTAGGTTCAATAATTGATTGTTTTAAGTCGAAGAGAGAATTTTCATTTTACGTCATTCACTCATGATTAAAATTAGGTTATATTGTTTGTTAACTACATTGACAAGAGATAGTCGTGTTAGTATTTCACACCAGATTTTTGTATTTATAGTAACTTTCTTGAAAAGATTTATACCGTTTAAAACAAAATATCTACAAACGGGCCTTACAAAAAAATATAACCTAATCTTAACTAAATAAAATTCCTAATCATTTAAATATAGAAGTTTATTGAACTGAAAACAAAGAAGTTCCAAGAAAATAATAAAATCTTCATACTATTAAAAACTAGTACTAATTTGTTTACTGCAAAGAAACTAATGATTCTAACAAACACAGTAATCGAAACTAACTATATAGTTTACGGTATTTAATTTTTAAAACTCTAATTACTACTTTCAACAAAAATTATTTATTTATATTATTCAACACAAATTTCAGAACAGGTAGTTTAGTTTAGTACTGTGGGTAACCGTTCAACAAACAAAATCGAAGTATACTTGTTAAATGAACTAACTTTAAAAACCTGTACCAAGATACATCCATTTTTTAATTATTTATTTATTTACAAATATATTTTCTACTGTAATTTATTGCAACAAATAAATTGTTTGTGTTTTTATATATATAATAACTTAGAACAATTTAAATTTTAAAAAAAGATGTAAGTTTTATCTTTCTCATGTTTGAATTTAAAATTAAAAGTTCGGTTACCTTTTCAAATTGCTTACTAATTATTTAGTCAAGAGTTATTGTTTCTTTCTTTATTTGTTTTCGTTAGATCTTTTTCTCTGTTCTCTTGGAGATAAAATATATAACTTATAACGTTTTAGTCGTAAATAATCTAGTTTTGTTAAAACAAAATATGGTTGGGTAACATGGAGTGATCGAATTTAAGTATAGTCCAGTCTCTCTTAGTTTGCCCCTAATGTAAACAAATAATGACGTCACTGAGCATGCGCATTATATCAAAATGTGTACACGCTGATTAAAAAGTAACAACAAAATACTTTCAAAAGTATTTAAATATAAAATACTTTTAAAAGTATTTATATAAATGAAATTATTAAGCCTACATCATATCATGATTGATTTTTTTAGTACTTTAAGTTCTAATAATTTATAAAATAGTTAACTTAATAGGAATATGACATCCGTAAAGTCGGAGACTCTAGCGTGCACCCTGTAGTAGGTGGCTTTTGTTTGCTGACAGTAGGAGCAAACTAAGAACGGCTGAACTGTAGTGAGTTTTGTATAGATGGCGGTACTGCCCATAATAGACAGGTGGAGTGTCAAATTATTTACACTCAATCTGTTTGTTGCAGGGCTAAAATAAATAGTTCTGTTTCTTATCACATGGTCAGCCAATTAAATGACTGAATCATTTAAGAACAGAAGAGGTAGAGGTGTACTGTGACACTAATCAGAGTTATCTCCTCTGAACGTAATGAATTTCATTATACAGCCAGACCCTGTGGTGAATGAAGTGAAGGTGTCATTTGCAGAGTGGAAAATATGTGCTTTTCAGAGGGCTCGGCATGCTGATAAGCGTACTTTTCCGCTCAGTGAGGAAGGCTGGTAAACCACCTCACTCCTCGTTTTACTTAGTAAAACCTCTACAGGTTCAAACCAGCCTTTCACCTTATGACCTAAACAACAACAAGATAGCGGTTAATTGTTTCCTGTATTAGTTTACCCTTATCCGCTTATAATTTGTGTTAATTGTTCATTTATTTGTTTCTGGTTTCTTGTGTTTTTACTTTCACTTGCCTATATGAATATATAGGAAGGAAAGTATTGTTTTCATGTCGATTTTAACAAATACACTCTTCACCGGATCTACACGTTTTCAGACCCCCTGAACCCATACAAACATGTTTTTAGCAATTGTTCTGTGTGTGTGAAAAGAATATCTCAAGAACGGAACATTGTACGAACTTGAAACTTAAGTTACATATCACTACCGGACTCGACACGAACATTTTCATCAAAATCGGTCAACCGGAAGTAGTAATTTATTCGTATTATTTTTCACTTTTCTGCGGTTTTCTCAAAAACTGGTCCTACGATTTTTTTTAAAATCACCTGGTTTACGAAATTTTTTATGCTCTACAAGATAGGGTAGGCGCCATTTTTGCTGAAATTCTTGGTGAGGGTGTTTTCACGTAAAAACGTTGTTTTTCTAAGTTTACGGCTTTAATATGCAATTTAGCGCAAAAATTTATATAATAAAAGTTGTAGAGAATTTAAAACCCTTCAACTTTTATTTCATACATTTTTTGTATAACGCGAAGTTTAGCGGTAATTAGCAATTTTTCTGTTTTTTTTCCCACGAAAACGTGTGAAAATCTATTTTTTTAATATTTCGGCCTTATCATGCATTTTACGACAAAAGGGTGTATAAACAAATTTATAGGAAATTAAAAGATCTACAACTTTACTATTAGTGTATTGTTTTCTGCAGAGCCCAGTTTAGCGTAAAAGAGTAATTTTCCGTATTTTAAAGCCAAACTGAGTTAATTTTCATTTTGCGTCATTCACTCATGATTAAAATTAGGTTATGTTTATGGAGATTAGTTTTTTGTTTTTTCTAATGTTTTATTATTAATATTAGGTTATATTGTTCATTATTTGCATTGGCTAGAGAAAGTCGGTTGAGTGTTTCACACCAAATTTGTTTGTTTCTTTTACGTCTGACTGTTTTGCAATTGCTTCTAATGCAGACGGTAAGAAGGAGGGCAGATGAAGATGAGTGATGAAAAAATGTCACACCTGACATCGAAGCTGGGACCCCGACACAGAAACCAGTTGCGGTAACCACTACGTCAAGGGACCGCCATATTTCAGTTAAAATTAATACGAATGTTTCCATTGTTTATATTAATACAAAACGTGTAGAAACAATATAAACATCGACTATACTGTTGAAGTAAAAAATAAAATAAAATAAAAACCAATAATTTTTTAACTCGAGAATTACAAGTTACTTCTGATGAAGTACTTTACTTGAGGTTTCTAAAAGAAAAGAACTTAACAAAAAGATAGAAACATAAAATGCAGTTGTTGGCTTCAAGACACTAATTGGATGGTATGACCTTGAGGCCAACTGAGCAAGATCTTTGTTAAAGAAGAAAAAGGTAAAGATGAAGAAGAAGGAAAAGAGAAAAAAGTACAAAAGATCAGTAAAGAAAGCGAGGGCGGACAGAATGAAGATGTCTGACACACGGCCTTCTTGATAAACCGTGCAATAGAGTACTCTGTACTAATCGTAAAGAAAATTTACCATGAAGTAACCAACTAATGATAACTCACAATCCACTAACAATGAAAATTCTTCACTTATTTCTGTTACTGACACTAAAACATATTTTCCCCTCGTTTTAGTTTCTTTTTAATTTGTAAGTTTTTAATTAATTTATAAAATAAAATCATTTTATTTCAAAGTAAACCGAATTTTGTATACCCAAAATTGTTGAAATATAATGAAAATTATTTTTTTTTAATTCCTAATATGTGTTCGTTGCAATCTGTTCAATTCAGAACAAAAAGTAACCCTGTGACCCAATGAAATGAGGATGATATGTAAGACGTGTAAATGAGGTGTAGTCTTGTACAGACTCAGGCCGACCATTCCTGAGAGAGTATGGTTAATTCAACCCCAACCATCAAAGTACACTGGTAACCACTGTCTAGCATTCAAATCCGTATAAAAGTAACTACCTTTACTAGGATTCGAACCAGGAACCTTCATCTCCAAAAATCAGCTGTTGAACAGCTGATTTTGGCAACGACTTCACCTCTAGACCAACCCGGTGGGTCAATGAAAATTTATAGATAGTAAATTAGTTTTCAATTTTTACAAAACGTTAATTTTTACTCTCTCTTGCCCTATTTAAATTTTAGGAAAGGAAAGTATTGGTTTCAATGTAGATTTTTCGAAATCAGGTTTTCACTGGAGATAAATACGGTTTTAGGTCCCCTGAACCCAGGAAACATGTTTTCAGCGATTGATGTGTGTGTGTTTGTGAACAAAACATCTCAAGAACAGAATATCGTCTTAAATCTAACTTAAGTTGAAACATAAGTAAATTAAAATAAGTACAATAAAAATCCTACAACTTTTATTTTTAATTTTTGCTTGTACAATGCTCAGTTTAGCGACAATTAGTGTTTATCTGTTTTTTTTTTCCATCAAAATCTGTAAAAAATGAGGGGTTTTAAAGTTTGCAGCCTTAGTATGCATTTTACGAAAAATATTATAATACATTCAAAGTTATAGTGAAAACATAAATCGACAACTTTTAATTTAAACTTTTAGATATAGATTTTTGCGCAAAAATGCATATTAAAGCCGCATTCTTAAAAAAACAATTTTTTTACGTGAAAACAGCCTCACCAAGAATTTTCACCAAACATGGCGTTTACCCTGTCTTGTAGAGCATAATAAATTTAGTAAACGATGCGATTTAAAAAAAAAATCGTAGGACCAGTTTTTGAGAAAATCGCAAAAAAGTGAAAAATGACACGAATAAACTACTACTTCCGGTTGACCGATTTTGATAAAAAGGCTCTTGACGGGTCTCGTAGTGGTATCTTAACTTAAGTTTCAAGTTCATACGATGTTCTGTTCTTGAGATATTCTCTTCACACACACGCGCGCGCGCGCGCACACACACACACACACACACACACACTGACCAATCGCTAAAAACATAATTTTTGATTCAGGGGGTCTGAAAACGTGTAGATCCGGTGAAAACTCGATTTCGAAAAATCGATATGAAAACATTACTTTCCTTTTTATATATTCATATAACCACCCACCGGGTTGGTCTAGAGGTAAAGTCGTCGCCAAAATCAGCTGTTTAACAGCTTATTTTCGGAGACGAAGGTTCCTAGTAAAGGTAGTTACTTTTATACAGACTTGAATACTAGACAGTGGTTACCGGTGTACTTTTGATGGTTGGGGTTCAATTTATCATCCTTTCTCAGGAATGGTCGGCTTGGGTCTGTACAAGACTACACCTCATTTACACGTCATACACATCATCTTCATCTCATTGGGTCATGGGGTTGCTTAGTGGTCTGAATTGAACAGATTGCAACGTACACACACTAGGGATTAAAAAAAATTCATATAGACAAGGGAAAGTAAAAAAATCTGGTGTGAAACACTCACACAACTTTCTCTTGCCAATAGAAATAATTAAGAATAAACCTAATATTAGTAATAAAACATTAGAAATAAACAAAAAACTAACCTCAATAAACATAACCTAATTTTAATCATGAGTGAAAGACGCAAAATGAAAATCAACCTCAGTTTGGCTTAGAAATACGGAAAATCACTCTTTCTCTCTAAACTAGGCTCTGTAGAGAAAAATGCTTTAAATAAAAGTTGTACATCTTTTAATTTCCTATAAAATTAATTATATACACTTTTGTCGTAAAATGCATTCTAAGGCCGAAATCTTTAAAAAATCAATTTTTCACACGTTTTCGTGAGAAAAAAACAGAAAATCGCAAATTACCGCTAAACTAAGCGTTATACAAAAAAATGTTTGAAATAAAAGTTGTAGGTTTTTAAATTATCTACAACTTTTATTATATAAGTTTTTGCGCTAAAATTTATATTAAAGCCGTAATCTTAAAAAAACAACGTTTTTACGTGAAAACAGCCTCACCGAGAATTTCAGCAAACATGGCGCCTACCCTACCTTGTAGAGAATAAAAATTGAGTAAAATAGGCGATTTTAAAAAAAATCGTAGGACCAGTTTTTGAGAAAATCGCAAAAAACTGAAAAATTATACGAATAAACTACTACTTCCGGTTGACCGATTTTGATGAAAATGTTCGTGTCGCGTCCGGTAGCGGTATGTAACTTAAGTTTCAAGTTTCAAGTTCGTACGGTGTTCCGTTTTTGAGAAATTCTGTTCTCACACACACACACACAGACACACACACGCACACACACACACACACACACACACACACACACACACACACAGACCAATTGCTAAAAACATGTTTTTTCGGTTCAGGGGGTCTGAAAACGTATAGATCCGGTGAAAACTCGATTTCGAAAAATCGACATGAAAACAATACTTTCCTTCCTATATATTCATATAGGCAAGAGAAAGTAAAAATTAGATATGTTTTGTGAAATGGTTTGAAATCCACGTATTACTCCTCTACGCCGGAGGCCATCAAGTTACAGACATACCACATGATAGTAAGACTGCAGATGGGACATTGCGAATTTAATTCTTATCTTTCCCACAAAATGACGCACACGCGAGACAACTCTAATATTGATTACATATTGAGACCGCGCGGCATGTCCATTTTACTCAAACCATTATACAAACCAAAGAATTTAATTTTAGTCTACTATATTGTTTATAGTACGCATTGGTTAGTATCCATTGTTGTTTGTGCGTCTATCTCTTTATTACTCTCTCTCTCTATCTCTCTCTCTCTCTCTCTCTCTCTCTCTCTCTCTCTACCTCGCTCTCTCCCTCTCTCTCTCTCTTTATATCTCTTGTAATAACTATTTTTTAAAAAACTATTCATTTATAACTACAAATTTTTTAATTAGGCCTACTCATTTGCGGTTTTGTGCGCATTTTTGAATCGATTTTGTAAAAATAAGTACATACCAACGTGGAGGTCCGATTAATTGATTTTTTTTTACATTTTAGTCCGTAATCAACTTGCATAATTAACAAAAGTTGTTTTTTATTAAAAGAGTGGTTTAAACGCGTTAAAATTTTATTTGATTAGCCACATTTTTTAAAATATAATTTTGTTCATTTTACTTTCTTTACTTTTTTCACTTACGGCCGACTTTTTATGCCGCACAAAGATAGAAGCACGTATGATTACGTTCGATCTATTTACATCAATTGTGTTGTTTAGGTCAACAGCCGAAAGGCTGGTTTGAAGTGGTAGAGGTTTTACTGAGTAAAAACGAGGAGTGAGGTGGTTTACTATTGCCTTCCTCACTGACTTGAAAGAGTATGCTTATCAGCATCCCAGGCCCTCCAAAAAGCATCCACTTTTCACCCTACAAATGACACCTTTACTTCATTCACCACAGGGTCTGGCTGTATAATGAAATTCATTACTCTTAGAGGAGATAACTCTGACTAGTGTCTTTTACTCCTCTGAGCAATGATTAAACGTAGATTATGTATTGTTCTGTCACCCCAACCATCAAAGTACACCGGTAACCACTGTCTAGCATTCAAATCCGTATAAAAGTAACTACCTTTACTAGGATTTGAACCAGGAACCTTCGTCTCCGAAATCAGCTGTTAAACAGCTGATTTTGGCGACGACTTCACCTCTAGATCAACCCGGTGGGTCATACATAATTATATGAACGTATTATGATTTGTCTTCATGTTATTAAAATCGAGTAATACCGCTGATTAAATGTCAAGAACACCTAACATAAATATTATAGCTAATTTTAAGAAGTCTTATATTTTCCGTACTGAAGAACTCTATCGGTAAATATTGTATTTGTTTATGTAATTCACTGAACGGTTACTTTCGAACTGTGGTATTAATGTTTTAATTTTTTAAAAGAACATTATTATAATTGAAGCAATATTTTTAAGGTCGCTTTCTATCTCTGACCTTTTTGGTAAATAATGTAACGAATTTATGTTTTAATTTTATTCCTTTTAGATTTATTATTGTTTTTTCGGTTTCTTTCAATGAATTTAGTAATTTTAAATAATTGTTTATTTATTTTATTACAATTATTTTTGTTACCTAATCATTGAATTATTATTTTACTATTAAAAGAAAAAATATTGAAGACGTGGTTTGCGCTGCTTGTGCTGTTTTTCACCTCTTCCGCTCCTGTCCATCGATTTAAAAGCAGTATTTAGTGGCATAAGTCATAAAATGGGTATAGGCTACTTTGGCCAATTTATTTCAAAATGGTGTTAAATTTTAAAAAGAAACACGTTCTAGAACAAAATGTATGGTTTCAATATTTTTCACTTCATATTTATTGTTTTTTACTTTCTCTTGCCTATATTAATATGTTGTTGTTTAGGTCATCAGCCGAAAGGCTGGTGTGAACGTGTAGTGGTTTTACTAAGTAAAACGAGGAGTGAGGTGGTTTACCATTGCCTTCCTCACCGAGTGGAAAAGTACGTTATCAGCATGCCGGGCCCTCTGAAAAGCACATATTTTCCACTCTGCAAATGACACCTTCACTTCATTCAACACAGGGTCTGGCTGTATAATGAAATTCATTACTTTCAGAGGAGATTATTGATAACTCTGATTAGTGTCTTTTACACCTCTACCTCTTCTGTTCTTAAATGATTCAGTCATTTAATTGGCTGACCATGTGATAAGAAACAGAACTATTTATTTTAGCCCTGCAATGAACAGATTGAGTGTAAATAATTTGACACTCCACCTGTCTGTTATGGGCAGTATATGAATATATAGGAAGGAAAGTATTGTTTTTGTCGATTTTTCGAAATCGAGTTTTCACCAGATATACACGTTTCCAGACACCCGAACCCAAAAAAACATGTTTTTAGCGATTGGTGCGTGCGCGCGCGTGTGTGTACATTGTTTACTAATGATTAGACCTATGATTTGACATAGGTTATATTGTTTTTATATATTTTTTTGTCTTTTATGACCACAATGGATCACTTTTAGTCAAATTTAGAAAGCTTCTTCCTTTTCATATTCTTTAGCTTGATGTTCTGCCAGTATGTCTTCATTCGGGCTGATCTCGCTTCCCGAGATCAGACCTCCTTTGCTCTTCTTTGGCGGCGTACCGGCAGAGGCCTTTGTCAGCAAGGCTGAGCCAGCAACCGCCTCTCACCACAGCGCTCTCGGCGACTATAAAAAGAGCGCTCCACTGAGCCAAGAGATTCCATTCCGGTCCAGACAGCAGACAAGATGTCCACCTCGGCACACGGCTACAGGACTCCAGCGAAGATTAATCGACGATCCCGCAAAAAAGAAGATGATACTTCCACTCGCCGACCCGTCACCGTAAGCCGTCGACTGAACCGTCATCGCCCACTGACGCGAGCGATGCCCACAGCGGTCCCTCGACCGAGCCTTACGCCCACCGGACCCGACGAAGCAGCCATCGACGCACTACTGCGAGGGAAGAAGATGACGTCTCCGCTGGACAACGACAAGCCGTGTCGCTCAGCTCCTCGACCGCCACGACGACTACGACCGACGCTTCCCATCAAGACGACCACCGCTTAAACGGCCCTTTTCAGCGCCACCAAACAAATAAGGTTTGCCACTTAATGTCGCTATCCGGTGACAGTTCATTATTTACATTCGCAAGAGAAAATTATATAAGTGTTTCACACCATATTTTAAAAATATATACCTATTGTAACTGTTTTATTGCATCTATTGACTGGGATAATAACTTTATCTTAGTGTGATTAATAAACAAAAATTTTTTTTTTGTTGATATGAATCCCTTTATTCAATCGTGTTTTAAAGATAATGGATTGCAAGGTTGTTGCTACCCGGCCACTTAAAAACGTTGATGATGAATAAAACCACAGAAAATTAATGTTACTTCAAAAAATTTTTAAGAATATAAAGACTGGGTGATCTTTCCACGTTTATTATTGTTCACTTTTCTTTCGATCCTAATCCATCTTTCCGTCTTTCTTTATAATAATAATTACAGAATAGATTATGAAGAAGAAGAAGGAGAAGAAGAAAGAAGCAACTTAAGATAGACAAAGATGGTTAGATAGTAAAAGAACATTGGCTAGCGATGAAGTATAACTTGTGATGCATGGGAGAACCTACCGTGTAATTTAAGTCACTTATTTATTACACGATACTATCTAATAACTTAATCTCTCTCCCCCTCTTTCCCACCCCTTTTTCCAAGCTCATCCTATCTTAATATTCTCTTTTTCTTTTTAACTTATCTGTTTCTATATTTATCTCTCTTTCTCTTCAACATGTACATATATATATACTAAACATTAAACCCTCTAATCTTCGCGTTGCGTCTTGCGTTCGTTTCCTTCTACAACGTGGTTTCTTTAATACATGATCATCATCATATCTGTGAATTGTAAGCTTGCCTTCAAATTATTATTATTTTTTTTTTTATTCATCTTTTCAAACTTTAATATAGTTATTTGTTTATGTATTCATAATGTATTTATTCCGAACTCTGTATTTATTATTATATATAAATTATATGATTATTCCACTACATGTCTATATTTATTTATTATTTATCGAATTATATTTTATCACGATCTCTGTATCGATTATTGATATTAGTGGTATCATGTTTGGTGGTATCGAATTTTTTGATTGATAGGTTATGTTTTTTAGTTCCTAAAACTGTTCTTTGTTTTTATTTCTTTTTATTTATTTAGTTTGTTTAAACCCTTTCAATCCCAAATTTTTTAACTTTACACAAACAAAAATGTGTACATTGTTTCATACACTTAACTGACATTTAAAAGAAATAAAATCACTTTTAGACCTTCAGCCCTTTTTTGATGGCGTGACAAAAAAGTGTAACACATATGTCACATTGGGCTTGATGGTATCAAAGTTCCCAACAATATGAATAATTAAAAATCTGGTGTGAAACACTCACACAACTTTCTCTTGCCAATGCAAATGATTAATAATAAACCTAACATTATTAATAAAATGTTAGAAATAAACAAAAACTAACCTCAAAAACATAACCTTATTTTAATCATGAGTGAATGATGCAAAATGAAAATCAACCTCAGTTTGGCTTAGAAATACGGAAAATCACTCTTTCTCTCTAAACTAGGCTCTGTAGAGAAAAATACTTTAAATAAAAGTTGTAGATCTTTTAATTTTCTATAAATTTAATTATTTACACTTTTGTCGTAAAATGCATACTAAGACCGAAATGTTAAAAAAATCGATTTTTCTCACGTTTTCGTGAGAAAAAAACAGAAAATCGCAAATTACCGCTAAACTAAGCGTTATAAAAAAGAATGTTTGAAACAGAAGTTGTAGTTTTTAAATTCTCTACAACTTTTATTATATAAGTTTTTGCGCTAAAATTTATATTAAAGCCGTAATCTTAAAAAAACAACGTTTTTTACGTGAAAACAGCCTCACCGAGAATTTCAGCAAACATGGCGCCTACCCTATCTTGTAGAGAATAAAAAATTGAGTAAAATAGGCGATTTTAAAAAAAATCGTAGGACCAGTTTTTGAGAAAATCGCAAAAAACTGAAAAATTATACGAATAAACTACTACTTCCGGTTGACCGATTTTGATGAAAATGTTCGTGTCGCGTCCGGTAGTGGTATGTAACTTAAGTTTCAAGTTTCAAGTTCGTACGATGTTTCGTTCTTGAGATATTCTGTTCACACACAGACACACACACACACAGACCAATCGCTAAAAACATGTTTTTTGGGTTCAGGGGGTCTGAAAACGTATAGATCCGGTGAAAACTCGATTTCGAAAAATCGACATGAAAACAATACTTTCCTTCCTATATATTCATATAGGCAAGAGAAAGTAAAAATCATGTGCAGGCTTCGTAAACAAAATTCTCTTGCTTAGATTTGTAGCAAAGCATTATTTAAGACTTAAAAAAGGTTACAATTCAAAAATATTGGTAAAATTGACAAAATCAGTATTTACAGCCTAAAAAATATACTTGTACGTACATTCAACATACTCGAAGAAATGCTACTTTATTTTAGTAAATGAACACGAATATTTAAGACTAAAACTAACTTTAAAAAGAAACTAATGGCGTAGTGGTCAGCATCTTACACTGCAAAGTGGAGATCTCAGGTTCGATTCCTGGCTAGGGTACAGAAAATTATTACACTTCACATCCAGCGCTCTTTAATCAAAAGTAGTCGCTAACAATTAAAGTTTTTATGTCTGTTGTTTTCACTCCAATGTGACTTCATGCCACACTGGGTAAGAAAGGGTTAAGTCGTATCAGCAGCTCCGGTTATTATTAATGACTACGATCGGTTATAGAACAGTGTGGTTTTTAACTTGAGAAAATTTTCACACTCTAGCTGGGAATCGAACCCGGGATATCCGCGTTGTAGGCTAGTGCGCCACCATTACGTTTTTTTGTACTCCAGGAACTACCAGATCGAGTGCTAATAAATAGATTCCATTTACCTCTTATGGGAAATTTTTGTATTTATGAAATTTAATGTCTTAAACATTAATGTTCTTTGTTTTTTTTTACTCTCTCTTGCCTATATGAATATATATAGATATATATTTTTTTATATCCCTAATTTGTGTACGTTGCAGTCTGTTCAGTTCAGAACAATAAGCAACCCCATGACCCAATGAGATGAGGATGATGTGTATGACGTGAAAATGAGGTGTAGTCTTGTGCAGACTCAGGTCGACCATTCCTGAGAGGTATGGTTAATTGAACCCCAACCATCAAAGTACACCGGTAGCCACTGTCTAGAATTCAAATCCGTATAAAAGTAAACTACCTTTATTGGATTTGAACCAGGAACCTTCGTCTCCGAAAATCAGCTGTTAAACAGCTGATTTTGGCGACGACTTTACCTTTAGACCGACCCGGTGGGTTAATGTTTTTTAGTTCCTAAAACTGTTCTTTGTTTTTATTTCTTTTTAGTTTTTATTTATTTATTTTTTTTAGTTTGTTTTAAGTCGTATCAACAGCTTCGGTTATTAATGACTACGGTCGGTTATGGAACAGTGGGTTTTAACTTGAGAAAATTTTCACACTATTTGGGAATCGAACCCGGGATATCCGCGTTGTAGACTAGCGCGCCACCACTACGGTTTTTTGTACTCCAGGAACTACCAGATCGAGTGCTAATAAATAGATTCCATTTACCTCTTATGGGAAATTTTTGTATTTATGAAATTTAATGTCTTAAATATAAATGTTTATTGTTTTTTTTAAATTTATTTTTACTCTCTCGTACCTGTAAGAATATATAGGAAGGAAAGTATTGTTTTCATGTCGATTTTTCACCGGATATACACGTTTTCAGACGTTTTAGCGATCTCTCTCTTTCTCTCTTCCCCCTCTATCTCCCCTCCCTCTCTCTCTCACTCTCTCTCTCTGTCTCTGTCTGTCCAAAATATCTCAAGAACGGAACGTCGTACGAAGTAACGTGTAACTTAAGTTAGTTGCTATTGTAGTACCCGACACGAATATTTTCATTAAATTCGGTTAACCGGAAGTAGTAATTTTTAATTTTTTGCAATTTTCTCAAAAACAGCTCCTACCATTTATTTTTTTGCCGGTCACTTTGGCGTAGTTGGTAACGTGCTCGCCTCTCATCATGCGGTGTTGGGTTCAAAAAAAATATTTTTTGTTGACCTAGAACTAACAGATTGAGTGCATATAATTTAACACCCGACCTGTCGGTTATTGGGTTCGAATCCCATTCAGGCACGGCATTTTTTCATACATTACAAAAATCATTTCATCATTCACCGTCTGCATTAGCAGTAATTGCAGAACAGTCGGATGTTAAACAAAAAAAAAAATGTCTGTTATGGGCAAATTCCTGATAAAGCATGTTTAATTGAACCCCAACCATCCAAGTAAACCGCAAACCACTATCTAATATTCAACTCCGTATAAAATTAACTCTACCCATAACAGACAGGTGGAGTGTCAAATTATTTACACTCAATCTGTTCGTTGCAAGGCTAAAATAAATAGTTGTGTTTCTTGTCACATGGTCAGCCAATTAAATGACTGAATCATTTAAGAACAGAAGAGGGTAGAGCTGTAAAAGACACTAATCGGAGTTACCTCCTCTGAAAGTAATGAATTTCATTACACAGCCAGACCCTGTGGTGAATGAAGTGAAGGTGTCATTTGGAGAGTGGAAAACATGTGCTTTTAAGAGGGTTCGGCATGCTGATAAGCGTACTTTTCCATTCAGTGAGGAAGGAAATTGTAAACCACCTCACTCCTCCTTTTACTAAGTAAAACCTCTACAGTTTCAAACCAGCCTTTCGGCTGATGACCTAAAAAACATAAAATTAACTACCTTTACTAGGATTCGAACCACGAAACTTTCGTCTGAGAACATCGACGATGACCTTTACCGTTAGACCCACCCGGTAGATTTGCCGGCCGCATTGGCGTAGTTGGTAACGTGCTTGGCTCTTATCATGCGGTCTTGGGTTCGAATCCCGCTCAGGCACAACATATTTTCATACGTTACAAAAATTATTTCATCCTTCACCGTCTGCATTAGCAGTAATTGCAAAACAGTCGGGCGTTAAACAAAAAAAATAACCGGTAGATTTTAATAATTAAAAATTCAAATATTTAGTACATAAATCTAAAGGAATTGTTTGTGTTACCTATGTATTTCGATTACTAAATAGTGATTTAGTAAGCGTAATTATCACTGGTGTTTTATAATTAAGAAATAATATTTTGTGTTACTTGGATACTGTAAACAAGATTCTGTACCCAATTAGCAAGCCAATCTACTGCTGTTTTTTGTATTATTTTTAGCTGTAGCGTTGCTCTATTAATGTAAGTACAAGCTATAAACAATTTTTTAAACTTTTTTGTTTATGTTTTTGTTTATTTTATTTTACTTTTTCGAAACTACCATCACGGTTTAGTTTTGTCGAGTCTAATTTAAGTTCTATTTGTTCTTTAGTATAGTCAAAAATAAAAAAAAGATCTTGTTACTAGTTACAATAAAAGAGTTGTATATGTGTAGTATATATAAAAATTATGGTCACTGAACTGTGGTTTTTTACTTTCTCTTGCCCCTTATGAATGTATAGGGAAGGAAAGTAGGTACTATTTTCATGTAGATTGTATGAAATCAATTTTTCGCCGGATATACACAAGTTCTCAGACCTCCTGAACATGAAAAAGTATGTTTTTTGAGATCAGTCTCTCTCTCAATCTCTCTCTCTCTCTCTCCCTGTGCGTGTGTGTGGGTGGGTGTTTGTGGTAGAGAGAGAGAGAGAGAGAGAGAGAGTGTACGCGTGCGTGAACAAAATATTAAAATTTTTATTATCTACAAAATATGGAGTAAGCGCCATGTTTGCTGAAATTCTTGAGAAAGCTGACCTTTTGTAGAAAAAATGGTTTTATTAAGATTGAAGCTTTAACGAGCAAAAGTGAATAAATAAAAGTTGTAGAATATTTGAAAACCTACAACTTTTATTTCAAGCTTTATTTTTGTCCTACGCTTAGTTTAGCAGCAATTAGTGATTTTCTGTTTTTTTTTTTCATCTAAATCGGTTTAAAAATGTGATTTTTTAAGATAGTGGGCTTAATAACCATTTTACGACAAAAATGTAAATAATTAAAAGTTAATGGAAATTTAAAAAAGACTACAACTTTTATTTCAAAAAGTTTTTGAACAACGGTTTATTTGCAGCAATTGGTGATTTTCTGTTTTTTTTTATATCAAAGTCGGTTTAAAAATGTGATTTTTTAAGCATTTTACGACAAAAATAATTAAGTAATTAAAAGTTAAAGGAATTTTAAAAAACCCAGAACTTTTGTTTTAAGCATTTTTATGTACACAGCTTACTTTAGAGGTAATCGGTGATTTTCCGTATTTGTAAGTTGTAAAAAAGTTGATTTTCATTTAGCGTTTTCAGTCATGATTAAAATTAGGTTATATTTTTCGTTAATAATATTGACAAGAAAAAGTCGTATGAGTGTTTCACACCAGTATTTTACATTTTCTGAACTACTATCACCATTTAGTGGTGTTGTAGTGGCTAATTAAGTCCGATTTGTTGGTTTGTGTGGTCAAAAGTATAATAAAAGAAATGATCTTGTAACTAGTTGTATATAAGAAGGTGGGTCAGTGAACTGTTGTATAGGTTACAATATTCTACAACACTACAGGCTATACTTAATAAACTTCCATAATAAACTGTTATTACGGTAGAGTTGTGACTTAAAGCTGGCCTATTTATATGACTATAGCCTATAGATGATCCTATTAAATCGGCTAGTTAACTTCGGTTTATTGTTCATCAATATTTCTATAATAAGTAGTATCCTTTTTTCTGTACCTTCTTCTCGTCCTTCTTCTCCTCTTTTTCTTTCTATGTCGTCTTCTCCTCCTCCACCTTGTTCTTCATCTTCTTCCCCTTATCCTTGACCTTCTCCTCCTCCTTGTCCATTTTCCTCTTCTTCCCTCCTTCTTGTCCTCCTCTACCTTCCTCTTCTCCTTCTCTTCTTCCTTGTCCACCTTCCTCTTCTTCTTCTCCTCCACCCCTCCTCTTCTTCTCCTTCTTGTCCTTCTTTTTCTTTTTCTCCTTTTGCTTTTTCTCCTCTGTGGCCTTCTTCCTCTTCTTCTTTTCCTCCTTGTCCTTCTTCCTCTTCTTCTCCTTCTCCTCCTCCTTGTCCACCTTCTTCTCCTCCTCCTTATCCTCCCCCCCTCCTCTTCTCCTTCTCCTCTGTGGCCTTCTTCCTCTTCTTCTTCTCCTCCTTGTCCTTCTTGCTTTTCTTCTCCTCCTTCTTGTCATTCCTCCTCCTTCTCCTTTTGCTTCTTCTCCTCCGTGGCCTTCTTCCTCTTCCTGTTCTTCTTTATGGATTAGGCTGATTGCCTGTTCCAGCTTCTATCCATTTTCTTCGTGTTCTACCCAACGACCGTACTCCATGCGGAAGGTATTTTGGCCAGTAGCGTACGTATATCGATCCTCTGGCATGCGGCTTACAAGTTGTAACCACCTCTCCCTATATCGTTCAATTCTCTGCCTCTAAGTTTCCGTTCTACCCAAATCGTGCCCGATTGTCTCACTCTTCATGCGATTCTTAACTGTTACTTTATGTAGACCTACCTTGGAAGTAAAAATCCGAAATCAAGCCTTGGTAAATAATACTAAAATCGTATTTTTGTAATGAGGTGGAACCTTACTTAAGAAACTTTTATAAACCGTTTAAACAACTAAAATGTTTCAGTGAAATACCGGTAAATCGTTTATAAACGATTTTTAAATTAGTAATAAGTAATAAGTAATTACTAATAACTAATTAGTAATTAGTAATAAGTAAATTAGTAATAAGTTTATAAACGATTTTAAATTCTTTGCTCTAATTTTTATTTAATTTCCTTAATTAAGAATCTGGTGTGAAACACTTACACGATTTTCTTTTGTCAATGTGATATATGTAAAATATTTTTAAGCCCTCCGAACCCAAAATACATGTTTTTAGCGATTAGTGTGCACGCGCGCGTGTTTATGAACAGAATATCTCAAGAACGAAACATCGTACGAACTTGAAACTTGAAACTGCAGTTAGATACCACTAGTGGACCCGACACGAACATTTTAATCAAAATCGGTCAAACGGAAGTAGTAGTTTATGCGTGTCATTTTTCACTCTTTTGCGAATTTCTCAAAAACTGGTCCTACGATTTTTTAAAAAATCGCTTCATTTACTTAATTTTTTATGCTCTACAAGATAGATTAGGCGCCATGTTAGCTAAAATTCTTGGTGAGGCTGTTTTCACGTAATAAAATTATTTTTTAAGATTGCGGCTTTATTATGCATTTTAGCGCAAAAATGTAGTATATAATTAAAGTTGTAGAGAATTAAAAATTCTACAACTTTTATTTAAACATTTTATTTTTGTATATCGCTTAGTTTAGCGGTAATTAGGAATTTTCTGTGTTTTTCTCACGAAAACGTGTGAAAAATCTATTTTTAAAGATTTCGGCCTTAGTATGCATTTTACGACAAAACTGTAGCCTATATAATAAAATTTATAGGAAATTAAAAGATCTACAACTTGTTTTTTAAAGCATTTCTCTCTACAGAGCCTAGTTTAGCGTGAAAGAGTGATTTTCCGTATTTTTAAGCCAAACTGAGTTCAATTTTCATTTTGCGTCTTTCAGATATGATTGAAATAAGGGTATGTTCATTGAGGTTAGTTTTTTGTTTATTTCTAATGTTTTATTAATAATGTTAGGTTTATTTAATTATTTTATATAGGTTATATTAGGTTTAATTATTTGCATTGGCTAGAAAAAGTTGTGTGAGTGTGTCACACCAGATTTTTAAGTATAGGTTAGCATATACCTATTAGAAGATAGGACAATGTGGCCGTGATATCTGTATTTAAGTGCGACGAACTTAAACGCAAGTAGGCCTACTACAGACGTTTAATGACCGATTTTGATGAAAATGTTGTGTCGGATCCTTTAGTGGTATCCAACTTAAGTTTCAAGTTCGTACGATGTTCCGTTCTTGAAATATTCTGTTGACACACACAGACCAATCGGTAAAAAAATGTTTTTTTGGGTTCAGGGGGTCTGAAAACGTGTATATCCGGTGAAAACTCGATTTCGAAAAATCGACATGAAAATTAAAAACAATACATTGGCAAGAGTAAGTCGCGTGAGTGTTTCACATAATATTTTTGTATATGATATCTATGTATTTGTTAAAATGTACGTATGGTTTTAAGTATAGGTTAGCATATACCAATTAGAAGATTGGGCAATGTGGCCGTGACATCTGTAGTTATGTGCAACGAACTTAAACGCAAATACTACAGATGGTTAATGACCGATTTTGATGAAAATATTGTGTCGGATCCCTTAGTGGTATCTAATATAAGTTTCAAGTTCGTACGTTGTTTCGTTCTTGAGCTATTCTGTTCACACACACACACACCAATCGCTAAAAACATGTTTTTTATGGGTTCAGGGGGTCTGAAAACGTGTCTTCTTCTTCAGGTGCCTTCTCCATTACGAAGGTTGGCTATCATCATGGTCAGTCGCACCTTGTCCACTGCTGCTCTGAAAAGGTCATGCGACGAGCAATTAAACGCCTCTCTCAGGTTTCTTAACCAGGATAATCGTCTGCGTCCCACCGAGCGTTTAACAACGAGTTTCCCTTGAATTATGAGATGCAGAATCTCATATTTAGGCCCCCTCATGATGTGTCCAAGGTATGTCAGTTTTCTTATCTGTACGCTCTGCAGGATTTCCAGCTCTTTCCCCATTCTTCTGAGGACCTCCACATTTGGGACCCTGTCTGTCCACGGTATTCGAAGTATCCTCCGGTAGGTCCACATTTCAAACGCCTGTAGACGGGTCTCACATTCTTTGGTGAGTGTCCACGCCTCTACCCCATACAAGAGGATGGGAAAGACGTAGCACTTCAAGAGGCGGGTCCTGGTTTTGAGGCTCAGGTCGCGGGCCGATAGAAGAGGTCTCATTTTTAGGAATGCTGCCCTGGCCTTTTCAATTCTGATCTTCATTTCTGGCAGGTGGCTTGCACTGCAATTGACTCGGGTTCCCAGATAATTATATGCTTCCACTTGTTCAATTCTGTCTTGCCCAGCAAAAAGTTGTTCCTGTGGATTTTGATCTGTGAAAACGTGTAGATCCGGTGAAAACACGATTTCGAAAAACCGACATGGAAAAAAAAACCAATACATTGGCAAGAGTAAGTCGCGTGAGTGTTTCACATAAGTGTTTTTGTATATGATATTTATTTGTTAAAATGTACACATGGTTTTAAGTATAGGTTAGCATATACCTATTAGAAGATAGGGCAATATGGCTGTGATATCTGTAGTTAAGTGCGACGAACTTAAATGCAAGTACTACAGAAAGTTAATGCTTAGATGTTTTTCTTTCTTGTTAGTGTTAAGAGTTCTTACCAGTTTGTTAAAGGTATAAGTGTAGAGTATATGATTTTATCATATGCAGGTGGGAATTAGCATGTTACGAGACACATTTATTCCACCAAACTAACACAAGCGCATTGCACATGTCCATGTATTCTACACGTATATATACATGCTGCTATAAAATGTTATACTGGCTTTAAAGTCCTTAAGAGTAAGCACAGGACATAGCTTTATGTTATGTTATTTTCGTTTTATAATACCCCTGATGTCACGATTACCTGCGAGCTAAAAACTTATATCTTTCTCTTGAATTTTCTCACTCTCTCTCTCATATGCATACCATTGGATTCTATCCTTTTCTATTTAATTCCTTTCTACTTCGGTATCATATTGTACATTAAGAAAAATCTAGGAAAAATTAACTCATCTTTTTATTGTTATCAATCTTATCGACTGGTTTGATGCAGTTTTCCAAACTGTTCTATCTTACTCAAGTCGTTCCATATCTAAGTACCTGTAACTTTTCACGAAAAGAAATAGTTTTTTTAAGATTACGGCTTTAATATAAATTTTAGCGCAAAAACTTATATAATAAAAGTTTTAGAGAATTTAAAAACCTACAACCTTTGTTTCAAACATTTTTTGTATAACGCTTAGTTTAGCAGTAATTAGTAATTTTCTGTTTTTTTCTCACGAAAACTTGTGAAAAATCGATTTTTTTAAGATTTCGGCCTTAGTATGCATTTTACGACAAAAGTGTATATAATTAATTTTATAGGAAATAAAAAGATCTACAACTTTTATATAGAGAATTTATCTCTACAGAGCCTAGTTTAATTTGAAAGAGTGATTTTCCGTATTTTTAACCCAAACTGAGGTTGATTTTCATTCTGCGTCTTTCACTCATGATTAAAATTAGGTTATGTTTATTGAGGTTAGTTTTTGTTTATTTCTAATGTTACATTATATTGTTAATTATTTGCATTGGTAAGAGAAAGTTGTGTGAGTGTTTCACACCAGATTTTTTAATTTGCTTTAAATATTCTAACCTTTGCCTCCCCCTACAATTCACTCCCTCAATATTATCATCCATTATTGATAGAGCATTCCTGTACGACTTTTTTTATATTCTTTTTTCTCTTGCCTATATGTTTATATAGGAAGGAAAGTATTGTTTTCATGTCTGTTTTTCGAAATCGACTTTTCACCGGATCTACACGTTTTCGAACCCCCTGAACCCAAAAAAAGTTTTTTAGCGATTGGTCTGAGTGTGTGTGTTAATAAAATATCTCGACAACGGAACATCATACGAAATTGAAACTAAAAATTAAGTTAGAACTACCGGACCCGACATAACCATTTTTATCAAAATCGGTTTACCGGAAGTACCATTTTTTACTCTGCGATTTTCTCAAAAATTGCTTCTAAGATTTTTTTGAAATTGCCTCATTTACTTTCTTTTTATATGCTCTACAAAATAAAGTAGGCGCCATGTCTGCGGATATTCTTGAAATCCTACAACTTTTACAAACATTATTTTGTATGAAGCTTAGTTTAGCGGTAATTAGTGATTTTCTGTTAGTTTTTTTTTCATAAAAATCTTTAAAAAAAATTTATTTTCTTAAGATTTCAGCCTTAGTATGCATTTTACGACTAAAGTGTATATTATCATTTATAGGAATGTAAAAGATCTACAGCTTTTATTTGAAGCATTTTCTCTACAGAGTCTAGTTTAGAGAGAAAGAGTGATTTTGCGTGTTAAGCCAAACTGAGGTTGATTTTTATTTTGTATCATTCACCCATGATTAAAATATAGTTATGGTTTTTGAGGTTAGTTTTTGGTTTATTTCTAATGTTTTATTACTAACGTTAGGTTATATTGTTAATTATTTGCATTGGCAAGAGAAAGTCGTGTGAGCGTTTCACAACAGATTTTTTTTTTTTTTATAAATTTGTATGTTTAAATTCTACAGAGATGATTTTCATTTTGCGTCATTCATTCATGATTAAACATGGGTTAACTTATATTATTCAATATTTGCATTGGCAAAAGAAAGTCGTGTGAGTGTTTGACACCATACTTTTATGAATATGGTTGTCAACTGTTATAAGCGTCCAGAGATTTTTTTTAAACTATTTTATTGATTGACTTTATTTGGCTTTACAATAAATAAAGTATGAACAAACGCGGAGATCTTGAACTTTGTAACCTATTAATTTATAGTCTGGCTTTATTATGTATTTATATTAGCTTGTTATGTTTATTAATTTATTATTATCGTTGTTTTATAGAGTTATTGTAGTTTTAATTTTGTTGCGACGTTAACACATATGGCAATAATGATAAAACACATGTTTGTGTAATCAAGGACAATATTCTGTGTCTCTATTGATCTAGTTTTAATTATATTCTTTCCAGATACATCTAAAGTCCAACCTTTCTTAGTTTACTCCTAATATAAACAAAAAATGACGTCACTGAGCATGCGCATTATATAAAATTGAGTACAAGCTGATTAAAAAGTAACACCAAAATACTTTTAAAAGTATTTTTATAAATGATATTGTTAGGCCTACATCATATCATGACTGATGTTTTAAGTACTTATAATTTAAAAGATAGTTAACTTATAGGAATACGATATCCATAATGTGGCGAACTCTAGCGTGCACCCTGTAGTAGCTGGCTTTGTTTTGTTGACAAAAGGAGCAAAGTAAGAACGGCTGAACTGTACTATATTTTTATTTTATTATTTTATTTGTCATCAGGAACTGTATATTATTGACAACAAAAATCATAACCTTATTTTAATCACGAGTGAAAGACGCAAAATGAAAATCAACCACAGTCAGGCTTAAAAATACGGAAAATCACTCTTTCACGTTAAACTAAGGCTCTGTAGAGAAAAAGGCTCTGTAGATCTTTCAATTTCCTATAAATTTGATTATATAAATTTTTGTCGTATAATGCATGCTAAGGCTGAAATCTTTAAAAAAATCGATTTATTTTTTTACACGTTTTCGTGAGAAGAAAAAGGAAATCGCAAGTTACCGCTAAACTAAGCGTTATACAAAGAAATGTTTGAAATACAACTTTTATTATAAACATTTTTGCGCTAAAAAGTAGCCTATATTAAAGCCGCAATAACAAAAAACCATTTTTTTACGTGAAAACAGCCTCACCAAAAATTTCAGCAAACGTGGCGCGTACCCTATCATGTAGAGCATAAAAAATTTAGTAAATGAGGCGATTTTTAAAAAAATCGTAGGACCAGTTTTTGAGAAAATCGCAAAAAATGAAAAATTACACGAATAAACTACTACTTCCGTTTGACCGATTTTGATGAAAATGTTCGTATCGGGTTCGGTAGTGGTATGTAACTTAAGTTTCAAATTCGTACGATGTTCCGTTCTTGAGATATTCTGTTCACACACAGACCAATCGCTAAAAACATGGTTTTTGGGTTCAGGGGGTCTGAAAACGTGTAGATCCGGTGAAAATTCGATTTCTTTATATTCGACATGAAAACAATCCTTCCTGTATATTCTTATAGGCAAGAGAAAGTAAAAATTGATCCTGAAATAGTTCGTAAATTACAAATCTAATTCAGTGATATATTTCTGTATTAATTTTTAAGTAGTACATCACGTAAGTACATCTTCTTATTGTTTCTGATTGGTTAAATTATAGAAAATAGTTGCTGGCTTATACGGACGGCTATCTCTCCATCTTTATTTAATTGTATAGTGTCTCTCTCTCACTACTCCAGACAATACATCCATTGTACTCCGTCATTCATCGATTCATTAATCCGTAATTTGTTCATCAGCGTTCATCTATTCTAATTCCATTATACAAGTTAATTTAAATGGATGAAGAAAATAATAAATAGTTTTTTTTTTAATAATAAGGTCATTCGTGTCGCGTAGGCTTTATTTATTGCAGTTGAAGGCCGTCTAGTCTCGTAGTTATCATCCAGTAGATTTTATCCAACTAGTTCGGATTCATGTCTTAGTTTTCACGCTGAAATTGATAAATTCTAAAGAAATGCTGGATCGATCCAAATTGTTTTTACTTTCTCTTGCCTATATGAATATGTTGTTGTTGTTTAGGTCATCAGTCTGTAGGCTGGTTTGTACCTCTAGAGGTTTTACTAGTATAAGAAGTAAAACTAGTAAAAGAAGTAAAGAATTAGAAGTAAAACGAGGAGTGAGGTGGTTTACCATTGCCACAACTCACTCAGTGAAAAATTACGCTTATCAGCATGCTAGGCCCTCTGATAAGCACATATTTTCCACTCTGCAAATGACACCTTCACTTCATTCACCACAGAGTCTGGCTGTATAATGAAATTCATTACTTTCAGAGGAGACATCTCTGATTAGTGTATTTTGCACCTCTACCTCTACTGTTCTTAAATTATTCAGTCATTTAATTGGCTGACCATGTGATAAAAAAACGAACTATTTATTTTAGCCCTGCAACGAACAGATTGAGTGTCCTATATAAATATATTATAGGAAGGAAAGTATTGTTTTCATGTCCATTTTTCGAAATCGAGTTTTCACCGGATCTACACGTTTTCACACCCCCTCAACCCAAAAGAAAACATGTTTTTAGCGATTGGTCTGTGTGTGTGTGTATACAAAATATCTCAAGAACGGAACATCGTACGTACTTGAAACTTGAAACTTCAGTTGCATACCACTACCGGACCGACACGAACATTTTCATCAAAATCGGTCAACCGGAAGTAGTAGTTTATTCGTGTAATTTTTCTCTTTTTTGCGATTTTCTCAAAAACTGGACCTACGTTTTTTTTTTTCAAATCGCCTGGTTTACTCAATTTTTATTCTCTACAAGATTGGGTAGGCGCCATGTTTGCTGAAATTCTTGGTGAGGCTGTTTTCACGTAAAAAAGTGTTTTTTTAAAATTACGGCTTTAATATGTATTATAGCATAAAAATTTATATAATAAAAAATATAGAGAATTTAAAGTTCTATAACTTTTATTTCAAAATTTTTTTGTATAACTCTTAATTTAGCGATAAAAAGCGATTTTCTGTTTTTTCTCACGAAAACGTGTGAAAAATCGATTTATTAAAGATTTCGGCCTTAGGATGCATTTTATGACAAAAGTGTATATAATAAAATTTATAGAAAATTAAGAGATTTACAACTTTTTTTAAAAACATTTTTCTCTACAGAGAGTAATTTAGTGTGAAAGAGTGATTTTCCGTATTTTTTAGTTGAACTGAGGTTGATTTTCATTTTGCGTCTTTCATATAGCTAATGATTAAAATTAGGTTTGTTTATTGAGGTTAGTTTTTTGTTTATTTCTAATATTTTATTACTAATGTTAGGTTATATTGTTAATTATTTGCATTGGCAAGAGAAAGTTGTTTGAGTGTTTCACACCAGATTTTTTTTAATGATAAGGTCATTCGTGTCGCGTAGGCTTTATTTATTGCAGTTGAAGGCCTTGTAGTGTCGTGGTTAACATCCAGTAGATTTTATCAAACTAGTTCGGGTTCATGTCTTAGTTTTCACGCTGAAATTAAAAGATTCTGAAGAATTACTGGATCAATCAAAATTTTTTTTCATGTTTTTTAGGCCATCAACCGAAAGGCTGGTTTGAACCTGTAGAGGTTTTACTAAGTAAAACGAGGAGTGAGGTGGTTTACCATTGCCACAACTCACTGAATGGAGAAGTACGCTTATCAGCATGCCGGGCCCTCTGAAAAGCACATATTCACCACAGGGTCTGGCTGTATAATGAAATTCATTACTTTCAGAGGAGATAACTCTGATTAGTGTCTTTTACACCTCTGCTTCTTCTGTTCTTAAATGATTCAGTCATTTAATTGGCTGACCAATTAGCAAATTTAGGTGGATAAATTCTGAATTGGCTGTGGGAGAGTATCTCAGCATGAAAGTACCGCCCTGGAAGGTGAGATGTATTTCACAGCTTACATTGAGCTCTAACCGGCGCATTTATTTATATGTGGATAATAGGAGCTTAGGGGGTAAAATAACAAAGGGTGGTAGAAGCACAAGTGATATCAAGAGTAGAATTGCTCAAGCTAGAAAAGCCTTTGAAATGAAAATCAGCGTACTGACTACAAACATTGATTTACAGATTTAGGAAAAATTTCTTAAAACATTATGTTTGGAGTGTAGCATTATACGGAAGTGAAACGTGGGTGATAGGGGCTGTAGAAAAGAAGAGGATAGAAGCTTTTGAAATGTGGTGTTATAGGAAAATGTTAAAGATTAGGTGGGTGGACAAAATAAGTAATTTAGAGGTTCTTAGGCGAGTAGATGAAAAAAAAAGTACATGAAAGCATCTTACCAAAAGAAGGGATAGGCTAGTGGGGTATATCTCAAGACATACAGGTATTGGGCTATCAATAATGGAGGTTAATATTGAGGGAGTAAATTGTAGAGGAAGGCAAAGATTAGAATATATAAAGCAAATTACAAAAGATGTAGGGTGTTACAGGTATGTAGATATGAAACGACTTACGCAAGATAGAACAGGTTGGAGAACTGCATCAAACCAGTCGAGAGACTGATGACAAAAAAAAATTTGGTGTGAAACACTCACACAACTTTCTCTTGCCTATGCAAATAATTAATAATAAACCTAACATTATTAATAAAATATTAGAAATAAACAAAAACTAACCTCAAAAACATAACCTTATTTTAATCATGAGTGAATGATGCAAAATGAAAATCAGCCTCAGTTTGGCTTAGAAATACGGAAAATCACTATTTCTCTCCAAACTAGGCTCTGTAGAGATCTTTTAATTTTCTATAAATTAAATTATATACACTTTTGTCGTAAAATGCATACTAAGGCCGAAATCTTAAAAAAATCCATTTTTCACACATTTTCGTGAGAAAAAAAACATAAAATCGCAAATTACCGCTAAACTAAGCGTTATACAAAAAAATGTTTGAAATAAAAGTTGTAGAATTTTAAATTCTCTACAACTTTTATTATATAATGTTTTGCGCTAAAATGCATATTAAAGCCGCAATCGTAAAAAGAAAAGGTTTTTACGTAAAAACAGCCTCACGCAGAATTTCAGCAAACATGGCGCCTACCCTATCTTGTAGAGAATTAAAAATTTAGTAAACCAGGCGATTTTTAAAAAAATCGTAGGACCAGTTTTTGAGAAAATCGCAAAAAAGTTAAAAATTATACGAATAAACTACTACTTCCGGTTGACCGATTTTGATGAAAATGTTCGTGTCGGGTCCGGTAGTGGTATGTAAATTAAGTTTCAAGTTCGTACGATGTTCCGTTCTTGAGATATTCTGTTCACACACAGACACACACACACACAGACACACACACAGACCAATCGCTAAAAACATATTTTTTGGGTTCAGGGGGTCTGAAAACGTATAGATCCGGTAAAAACTCGATTTCGAAAAATCGACATGAAAACAATACTTTCCTTCCTATATATTCATATAGGCAAGAGAAAGTAATAGGAGCTGTGTAATTGATCCCTCTAAGGAATGTCCCTGTTCCAATTTGAAAGCTTTAGAAACGCTAGACCACATATTGATTGAATTCCCCATTTACATTGAAGTTAGAGGAGGCATTTTTAAGGAACTTGTAGGGAGCGAATTGGACAAAATTGGACGGAGCTGGCTTTCCTGTTGAGTAAATTTTCATTGAAAAAAATTAACAAGGTGTGTTATTTCGTGGTGTCAATGTTGAACATGCGGGCTTTCGCGGCGGAAACGATAGACTGATATGATTAAGTTTTGTTTTTATGAACTTAATGTTGGAATTAATTAATTAATTTTTATGAATACATATGAATATATGTGTTAAAATTTGGAATTTTAATGTATTGAATTTAAATTTTAATGTCTTGTAGCAACTCTATTTGTATGGGTATATACCCGAATACAAATTATTGTATAAATAAATAAAAATAAATAAATAAATTGGCTGACTATGTGATTATTAACAGAACTATTTATTTTAGCCCTGCAACGAACAGATTGAGTGTAAATATTTTGACACTCCACCTGTCGGTTATGGGCAGTTTTTTTTCATATTACATAAATATTATTTAGAAGTAGCCTACATCTAGAATATATACATGGTGTTTCATGAGGGACGATCATACTTCGAAAACTGATTATGCAGCTAAAAATAAGAACAAAGTTTCCAATAAATTTGGGTCCGAAAACCATTCTTTAGCGAGTTACGGCTAGCGTAAGATTTCGTCTGGAATTCAGTTCCCCCTGTGAAATGAATTCATACTTAAATTTTTAGAGCATTAATTAAGGTTGGTAATTAAACAGGTTTTATGCAAAATGAGCTTAAAAAAATCGTAATCTGAGATAGGTCTATCTGACAAAATACGCAAAATTAGATCTCGAAGTATATAAATGTCTTTCTTAGGTTTAAAGTAGATTAACTTTGTTAAATTGGTAACAAAAATGTAAACATTTTCAACTTTTCACACATTTTCACAACGGGGGGGGGATGATCGTCTTACCGAATTTGGGTGTATTTTAAAAGATTTTCAGACCGAATTTCAGGAAATTTAATAAACGATCAATAATGGTTATCTAATAAAATTTACTTCTACGATTTTTAAATTTTTCCGAATTATCTTTGAGTTGTATAACAATCCTTTTTTTAGCTGTTATTCGTTTTCGGGAACTGTATATTGTTGACAACTACCCAATTTGATCGCTGCTTTTTGCTGTATTTTTTTGTCACGGATTAGACATGAAAGTTTGAACAGGGACCCCCAGTAAAGTTTGTTCATAGATGGCTCTCAGTTGGTCACCATACAAAGTCGCTTGCCCAACCGGTGTTACTTAACAAATAATAGCGACTATCTAACAGTTGACTGACTGACTGGGTTGGCCCGAAGGCCTAACAATCCTAAATATAAATTTTAGATAGATCTTTTCCGTTTTCTGTATGCCACTATCAAATCTGAATTCCCTGAATGGTTGCACTAGTTTTATTTCTCCCATTCCCTGCCTTACTGAATACTCTTACTGAGACAGACACACTCACGCATGCGTACACACGTGCTTCCCAGTTACACGTTGTGTTGTTTTATTTCTTATTATCATTGTTCATGTTGAGTTTTTTATTATTTTATATTTTTTACTTTCTCTTGCCTATATGAATATATAGGAAGGAAAGTATTGTTTTCATGTCGATTTTTCGAAATCGAGTTTTCACCGGATCTATACGTTTTCAGACCCCCTGAACCCAAAAAACATGTTTTTAGCGATTGGTCTGTGTGTGTGTGTGTGTGTGTGTGTGTGTGAACAGAATATCTCAAGAACGGAACATCGTACGAACTTGAAACTTAAGTTACATGCCACTACCGGACGCGACACAAACATTTTCATCAAAATCGGTCAACCGGAAGTAGTAGTTTATTCGTATAATTTTTCAGTTTTTTGCGATTTTCTCAAAAACTGGTCCTACGATTTTTTTTAAAATCGCCTATTTTACTCAATTTTTTATTCTCTACAAGATAGGGTAGGCGCCATGTTTGCTGAAATTCTCGGTGAGGCTGTTTTCACGTAAAAATGTTGTTTTTTTAAGATTACGGTTTTAATATAAATTTTAGCGCAAAAACTTATATAATAAAAGTTGTAGAGAATTTAAAAACCTACAACTTCTGTTTCAAACATTTTTTTGTATGACGCTTAGTTTAGCAGTAATTAGCGATTTTCTGATTTTTTTCTCACGAAAACGTGTGAAAAATCGATTTTTTAAAGATTTTGGCCTTAGTATGCATTTTACGACAAAAGTGTATATAACCAAATTTATAGGAAATTTAAAGATCTACAACTTTTATTTAGCGTATTTTTCTCTACAGAGCCTAGTTTAGCGTGAAATAGTGATTTTCCGTATTTTTAAGCCAGACTGAGGTTGATTTTCATTTTGAGTGTTTCACTCATGATTAAAATAAGGTTATGTTTATTGAGGTTAGTTTTTTGTTTATTTCTAATATTTTATTACTAATGTTAAATTATATTGTAAATTATTTGCATTGGCAAGAGAAAGTTGTGTGAGTGTTTCACACCAGATTTTTTATTTACATGTTACTTAACTTATTCTAATTATTTACATTTAATTATTATTACATTACTTTTACGTTTTATTTTTTAATTATTTACATTGGGAAGAGAAAGTCGTGTGAGTGTATTACACAGATTTTTTAGTTGTCACACCTTCTGGGATTATCCAATAACCCTCTTTCCTGAAGGAGGAACTCTGCAGCATCTTCCTCCGTCCGAATATTACTAATTTACTGTACAAAATTCAAAGTAGACTGACTGTGTAGACAATGCCGGCCGCATTGGCGTAGTTGATAACGTGCTCGCCTCTCATCGTGCGGTCTTGGGTTTGAATCCCATTCAGGCACAACATATTTTCATACGTTACAAAAAATCATTTCATCCTTCACCGTCTGCATTAGCAGTAATTGCAGAACAGTCGGAAGTTAAACCAAAGAAAAGAAAATGTCTTTGTAGACTATAGTAATTAACTGTAAAATTGGAGCGGAGTTGACACTACGCAGGAATATTGGTAGTCAGTTTGGCGCGCTAGACGCACTAGTGGGAGAATTGTGTAACCCTTCAGGGAATTCGGATTTGATATTAGCATACAGTAAACGGAAAAGATCCTTTTAGATGAAATCATTTTAGGTTTTTCAAAGAATATTTAAATTATTTTTTGTATATTAAGAAATTATTGTTAATATTTAGAGTAATAATTTAAATATTTAATGTGTTTATTTAAAAATAATAAAGAAAAGATTTTGTGTGTGTGTGTGTATTAAGACACAAATAAACATATAAAAATATAAATTACTGTAATAAAAAGCAGTTATCAAAGTTGTTTGGTTTGATGAGATGATTGTGTATAAGTTAATGTGTGTATAGATACACACACACACACACACACACACACACACACACACACACACTCACACACACACACACGTTTATACAGTACTACCAGGTAACGGGGTACAAAATTGATCCATCCTGATACGTGGTAGAGTTGTACTCCAACAACTTTATATAATAAATTACGGTTTCCTCCTTCTACGCTTTAATTTTTTTTTTTTTTTTATAAATAAAGATGGATAGATTAAGTGTAGGTATGAGGTCGAAAAGAGATGGTGGAGACAAAAAAAGCCGACCAAATCTCGTGTTTCGCTCCTTCGTTCCCTACTTCTTTGTCCTGTTTGATTTAGTTATCTTTTGGTCCAGTCTGATGTCCGGTCCTGGTTTATATGTTAGAAAAAGAAAAAGGAATGAATATATATATATATATATATATATATATATATATATATAGAGAGAGAGAGAGAGAGAGAGAGAGAGAGAGAGAGAGAGAGAGTGAGAGAGTAAAGAGTGAGAAAGATGTTAAGTAACAGATAGAGGTCTTATGACCTCGGTATTGTAGACTTCCACGATAGAACCGTGCCTTGTGGTTTTTCATCTTCACGTCTTCAAGTTGGGTACTCTTTTTAAAACAACATCCAAACTCTCTCTCTCTCCCCAGTAAGGAGAGACTCGATAATATTTACTGCACTCATGTTTCTACATTCCAATTAAGTCTGAGGAAAGCTTAATTAAACTGAATAAACAACCTATTTATACAAACCGTCTTCAAATCATCCTCTGAACCAACCGTGTTGAATTCAAATGAATTTTTCTTTCCTTTTGTGTGTGTGTGTGTGTATGTATATCCCTCCATATATCTTAACTTAAACCTTTAACTAGAACCTTATTCCTAATAAACTAAATGACGAAACAACCAAACTGTTTACAATCTCTACCACCTCAACCTGTTTGTTTTTTTTTTTTTACTTCTTTTTATATCCTTTTAAAAAATTCGTGTCTTTTTAAGATCAATCGTACCCTAAATAAAAATAAAATTTAAAAACTAAACGTAATTGATTTCACAGCATTTTGATTTTTACGATCCTTTAATTAGCCTTAATTTTTTTTATTTTTATTTATTTATTTTTTAATAGGTTTACAAAGCGTTCAAAATAAACGGAATTATTTTTTAAATAAAATTATCTTACACTTGAGATTTAATTTTTATATTTCCATTAGAATTTTTATAACTTTAAATTTTTATTTTTTAATGAATTATTATTATACTGTTATTTATTGCGTAGGTCATCAACCTAAAAGTAATATTTTAATTTTTAATGTTTAATTTTTTTACTAAGTAAAAGTATTTAATACAGAATGAATAAAATTGTAAAATTATTCTGCATTGCCAAATGACGTAAGTTGCAATACCTCGGGCTTTATAATGAGAAATCAAAAAAATCTGATGTTCACACACGACTTACTCTTGCCAATGCAAATAATTAACAATAAAACCTAACATTAGTAATAATACATTAGAAATAATCAAAAAAAAGCCTCAAAAAACTTTACCATTTTTAATCATGAGTGAATGATGCAAAATGAAAAACAACCTTAGTTTGGCTTAATAATACACGGAAAATCACTCTTTCACGCTAAACTAGACTCTGTAGAGCAAAAATTCTTTGAATAAAAGTTGTAGATCTTTTAATTTCCTAAAAATTTTAAAACTGCCCATAACAGACAGGTGGAGTGTCAAATTTTTTACACTCAATCTGTTCGTTGCAGAGCTAAAATAAATAGTTCTGTTTCTTATCACATGGTCACCCAATTAAATGAGTGAATCATTTAAGAACAGAAGAGGTAGAGGTGTAAAAGACACTAATCAGAGTTATCTCCTCCTGAAAGTAATGAATTTCATTATACAGCCAGACCCTGTGGTGAATGAAGTGAAGGTGTCATTTACAGAGTGGAAAATATGTGCTTTTCAGAGGGCCCGGCATGCTGATAAGCATACTTTTCCACTCAGTGAGGAAGGCATGGTAAACCATCTCACTCCTCGTTTTACTTAGTAAAACCTCTTCAGGTTCAAACCAGCCTTTCGGCTGATGACCTAAACAACAACAATAGCCCTGATAATAATTTAATAACTAAGGTTGTTTGTTTTTTTCTGTAATTTCGAAACTATTTAATGGTTTTATTTTTGAAATTTTACTTTTCTTATCACTTACAGAACAATCTTCAGTTCGGTACTGTTAGTTGATCCAGTTAAAATTTGTGAACGTTTCACAGTTAAGAAAAACACATCATTTTTTACTTTCTCTTGCCTATATGAATATATATGGGAAGGAAAGTATTGTTTTCATGTCGATTTTTCGAAATCGAGTTTTCACCGGATCTACACGTTTTCAGACCCCCTGAACCCAAAAAACATGTTTTTAGCAATTAGTCTCACTCTCTCTCTCTCTCTCTCTCTCTTCCCCCCCCTCTCTCTATCTATCTATCTATCTATCTATCTATCTCTGTGTGTGTGTGTGTGTGCGTGCGCGCGCGCGTGGGCGTGGGCGTGTGCGTGTGTATGTGTGAACAGAATATCGTAAGAACGGAACATCGTACGACAGAATATCTCAAGAACGGAACATCGTACGAACTTGAAACTTGAAACTTAAGTTACATACCACTACCGGACTCGACACGAACATTTTCATCAAAATCAGCCAACCGGAAGTAGTAGTTTATTCGTATAATTTTTAACTTTTTTGCGATTTTCTCAAAAACTGGTCCTACGAGTTTTTTAAAAATCGCCTGGTTTATTTAATTTTTTATTCTCTACAAGATAGGATAGACGCCATGTTTGCTGAAATTCTTGGTGAGGCTGTTTTTGCGTAAAGAAATTGTTTTTTTTTTGAGATTGCGGCTTTAGTATGCATTTGAGCGCAAAAATGTATATAATAAAATTTGTAGAGAATTTAAGTCCTACAACTTTTATTTCAAACATTTTTTTGTATGACGCATAGTTTAGCGGTAATAGCGATTTTCTGTTTTTTCTCACGAAAACGTGTGAAAAATTGATTTTTTAAAGATTTCGGCCTTAGTATGCATTTTACTACAAAAGTGTGTATAATTAAGTTTATAGGAAATTAAAAAAAGTAGCATTATACGGAAGTGAGACGTGGGTGATAGGGGCTGTAGAACGGAAGAGGATAGAAGCTTTTGAAATGTGGTGTTATAGGAAAATGTTAAAGATTAGGTGGGTGGACAAAATAAGTAATTTAGAGGTTCTTAGGCGAGTGGATGAAAAAAGAAGTATATGGAAGCATCTTACCAAAAGAAGGGATAGGCTAGTGGGGCATATCCTAAGACATCCAGGTATTGGGCTATCAATAATGGAGGGTAACATTGAGGGAGTAAATTGTAGAGGGAGGCAAAGATTAGAATATATAAAGCAAATTACAAAAGATGTAGGGTGTTACAGGTATGTAGATATGAAACGACTTGCGCAAGATAGAACAGGTTGGAGAACTGCATCAAACCAGTCGAGAGACTGATGACAAAAAAAAAGGAAATTAAAAGATCTACAAATTTTATTTAAAGCATTTTTTTTGTACAGTGTCTAGTTTAGGGTGAAAGAGTGATTTTCTATATTTTTAAGCCAAACAGGTTGATTTTCATTTTGCGTCTTTTACTCATGATTAAAATAAGGTTATGTCTATTGAGGTTAGTTTTTTGTTTATTTTTAATATTTTAATACTATTGTTAGGTTTATTGTTAATTATTTGCATTGGCAAGAGAAAGTTGTGTGAGTGGTTTACACCAGATTTTTTTAATAATAATAGCCCTAATCATAATTTCATAACTGTAAAATTTTTGTGCCTTTTTCTCTAATTTCGAAACTATTTAATGGTTATTTTTGAATTTTACTTTTCTTCTCACTTAACAGAACAATCTTCAGTTCAGTACTGTTAGTTGATCCAGTTAAAATTTTTGACCGTCTCACAGTTAACAAAAATACATCCCTCATTTTTAAATCGAATTGTTTTCGTTTCATTGAAATGTATTTCTTAAACATCAATCGGCAATCGAAATAAAGTTTTATATTATTCAAATCTTGTGACTGTGGTAAAGTTATTACATAGATAACTTACATTTAAAACGTTTATTATAACATTAACATAAACATTAACAGAACACTTGATGAAAACATAATTTCCATTCCATTCTCTGTTTTAAGTAGTTTATAGCTGTACATATTTATAAGTTATAGTGTAACATTTAAATTTCGTTTAAACGTTTTATAGTGTAAGATAAGTATTAAGTTAGCACTATAAACATAAACGAGCTATGTTATTTAGTGTAGTAATGTTAATAGTGTATTAAACTAATAGGTCATGAAGAACAGGAAGGCAAAGAAGTACTAAAGCACTGTACTGTAAAAATGATAGTTGTTATTACGTGTAATATTAATAGGAAAGGATCAAAGCATGCTTTTCTCAATGTTTATTATTTCTATGATCTTTATTTTATTGTTCATTATCGGTTGTTAAATTAATCTTTTATGAATATTACTTACCTGCTTTAATAACGAATTCACTGTTAATTTACTATTTCTATTATTATTATTATTATTATTATTGGCGAATTCTCCTTGGATAGAAGACGTTAAGCATTATGACTCAGTTTCGTCATTTGTTTTTCTTATTGGTCCAGTAGGCCTTTATTGTTTCCGAGAAAGCTTTTTTGCGGTTTTCAGACCACTTTGGTCTAAACTGCTTCTCTCTTGAGGGCTCTGAAACTTTCCACTTGTCTACCTTGTGACGGAATGTAACTTTCCTGTTTGAATCAATGTTTGAATGTCAAAAGTGCCAATGTAGCTATGTTTTTTCCGTGGAAGTTTGTCAGAGCACTCCGATTTGCTCTCTTGTATAAGCCCAGGCTCCCCAGAATCCGAACGCCTGGTTGCCGTTTGCCTACGGGTGGATTGGTTACCACCTGGGGTAATTTTGTAGTTACTTGTACGAGTCATGGCTGCTTGTAATCAGCGTTCTAACTTTCGCTAGGGGCGTAGAACCAGGGATTGTGAGTTCCTGGAGCATGTTTACAGCCGCACCTCTTGGTGAACAGACGCTGACCATTAGCCGCTGGATGCCAGTACAGACGCTAATGGATTTATTTGTTTTAAATAAAGCCTAAAACAAGGGCCTGCCTCCTCCACCAAATCCACCGTATCCTGAGGTCGTCCCTCCACTTTCACTGCCGTTGAGGTCGTCACCCGTATCCCTGGGCAGGGGACTGGGCTATACCCCGCAGTACTGGGTCCTCAGTAGAACTTAGTCACCCCTGTTCCACAACAGGCAGTGTCCACCCTCGCGACTTGGACGCGCCCACTGAGAGTTATCTATGTAGACTCAGAAATCATATCTTAGCCCCAAAGACCGGGTTAACAGTCTTGTGTATGCCAAGACTGAAGGCATTATTTTATTATTATTATTATTATTATTATTATTATTATTATTATTATTATTATTATTATTATTATTAGTGGTAAAGCTCTCGAAGTGGAAGACGCTAAGTAAATGTGGTTTGTTTTTGGGATTTCTTGTTCTTTTTATCTGCCCACCAGTTTTTCATTCTTTGTGAGAATTCAGCTTTTCTTTGTTCACTCCATTTTGTTCCGGTTCTTGGAGCTTTTGTCTCTGGTTTAACCTTCCATTTTTTAACTTTTGTTCTAAAATTGTCTCTTATGAGAATTTCTGTGGTGATTTTGGCCAATTCTAAATCTTTTTAACACTTTGTATCCATTCCCCCCATTAAGAAGTGATGATACATATTTTACTATTCTCTTTGTGAGTCTATTGTCAGGAAGCCTCATAATGTGGCCATAAAATTGAAGGCGTCTTTTCCTCATGTCTGTCTCTATGTTGGAATATTCTTCAATTTTCGACGTTCTCTGTAATCTGTACCCGTTTTCGGTCCATCTAGGTCCAAGAATTTTCCTAATTATTTTTCTTTCTTCCTTCGTTAAGCTTTCCATGTCTGTTTTCCTGTTAAGTGTCAAGGTCTCACTGGCATATAAAATTGTTAGTTTGATTACTGTATTGTATTATTATTATTATTTCCTTATATTCCCTTAAGGAGAGCGCTAAAAACACAAAAATCTAGCTCTTTGTGGTGGCTCTTTTCCACAATTTAGCTTCCCAGAAACCTTTCATCCTCTCACTTTGCGCCTTCTTCTCTTCATCTGTCCATTTTCGCCCACTTCTTTTGGCTTGTGATCTGAACTGAATTTCCTGGTTTCTGATTTTTTTCTCTACAAATTTTGCGGTCGTGAATGTCTTCCATTGTGATGCATAATTTTTGCAGGTCTTCCATAGTTTCTTTGTACTAAGAGGTGCCCAACTTTGAAGTGGAAATTATGTTTAATATTCTTTTTGTCAGTCTGGTGTCATTCATTCTGGCTATATGTGTAAAAAAACCTCACTCTGCGTTTTCTGATGAATGTCGTGATGGTTTCAGTGTGCCTGTATAGTTCTTCTGTGGATCTTTTTTGCCAGACGTTTTCTCTGAAAACTGCACCGTGTATTTTTCTCAGAATTTTCCTTTCTTGCTTTTCAATGTCTTTAATTTTTGCCATTTCCCTGGTACTTGTGGTTTCTGATGCACATAAGGCTTCTGATAGGACCACCGTATCGTAGTGTCGTAACTTTGCAGCTGTGGACATGCATTTTTTATTGTAGTGAGACCAGGTGAGTTTGTACGCTAATTGTAATTTTAAGACTCTTTACTCATTTGATTTTGTGTTGAGACCAGATTTTTGCATAATTTCTCTTAGTATAATAAACGCCTTACATAATTTCTCTTTAATATAAAATTATTAAACTTTAATATAAAATTAAACCAACCATTTAAAATTTGATGGCTATGAGGATGCCCTCTCATTCTACGGGCTTCAGAGTCTGTAGAGTGATGGAAGTTCTATACATTTACAACATTCTGCATTCACGAGTTGATGATCCGGATATCTCGGAGATTTTTCTGAGGGTGCCTTGTACAGCTTTAAGAAGTTTCAGGCTATTTGCTGGAGCCACAAGAAGTAAAATAGCTCCAATCAATAGATGTATAGCTACAGCCAATAAAATAAATGGAGAGGTACATCTGTTTCACAGAGATGGTAAAATTAAAGAAAAACTGTACAGGATACTGTGAAGGAAAGCTGTAAATACTGCGTGAACTTTATGTTATTTTATGTATTTTTATGTTATTTGTGTCTATGTGGTGATGTTGGGCTCGGCGGCTGACTGTTTTCTAGAGAAGAAAGAATGACTACGTTAAGTTATAATGGTGCAGTACACTGAGGCGATATTCTATTACTGTTCTACTGTACCACCTCGCATCCTTGCGACCAGCCATAGTAGTGGGTGGAAACGGCGGGGTATAGGGGAGTTTCGGAGCCCCCCCAAAAAAAAAAAATTATTAAAGGCAAGCTACTTGTAATTCGAATAGCAGTCAACCTGTTAAAATCTTTTCATAAATTTTGTTCTTAAATTTTTTGCTAAGTTAGTTTTAGGGATAGTTGTATCACGATTAGCAATCCTCTGCCTGCTTTTTAAATTTTAAATACTACCCTGAAATCAAATTTTAAAGTTAAATTATTGTTTTAATTACAGTTTTGTGATTAGTGGTTTACTTTTTTTAATTAATGTTTAATTTCTGTTTCAGGTATGTGACAAACTTTATATTGGATACTGGATTATTTGATACGTAAGTTTAAATTTTGTTTAATACTATGTTTGTATTCTTATAGTTTTTTTTACGTTCTCTTGCCTATATGAATATATAGGAAGGAAAGTATTGTTTTCATGTCGATTTTTCGAAATCGAGTTTTCACCGGATGTACACGTTTTAGGACCTCCTGAACCCAAAAAACATGTTTTTACCGATGGGTCTGTGTGTGAACAGAATATCTCAAGAACGAAACATCGTACGAACTTGAAATTTGAAACTTAAGTTAGACACCACTACCGGACCTGACACGAACATTTTCATCAAACTCGGTCAACCGGAAGTAGTAGTTTATTCGTGTAATTTTTCACATTTTTGCGATTTTCTCAAAAACTGGGCCATCGATATTTTTAAAATCTCCTCGTTTATACAATTTTTATGCTTTACAAGATAGGGTAGGCGCCATGTTTGCTGAAATTTGTGGTGAGGCTGTTTTTACGTTAAAAAATTGTTTTTTTAAGATTCCGGCTTTAATATGCATTTTAGCGCAAAAATGTGTATAGCAAAAGTTTTAAAAAATTTAAAATACTACAACTTTTATTTCAAACATATTTTTGTATAACTCTTAGTTTAGCGGTTTCTGTTTTTTTTTCTCATGAAAACGTGTGAAAAATAGATTTTTTTAAGATTTTGGTCTTAGTATGCAACACAAAATATACGACAAAAGTGTATTTTACGACAAAAGTGTAATAATCAAATTTATAGGAAATTAAAAGATCTGCAACATTTATATTTATAGATTTTTTCTCTACAGAGCCTAGTTTAGCGTGAAAAAGTTATTTTCCGTATTTTAATGCCAAACTGAGGTCGATTTTCATTTTGCGTCTTTCACTCATGATTAAAATAAGGTTATGTTTTTGAGGTTAGTTTTTTGTTTATTTCTAATGTTAAGTTATATTGTTAATTATTTGCTCTGGCAAGAGAAAGTTGTGTGAGTGTTTCACACCAGATTTATTTCTTAAATTTTTAAATTACTGTGGTATATTCATCTTTTGTCCAGATTTAATATTTTCGAAAACTGTAAATAATTTTGTTTTCGTTTGGAGACAGTACCATTTGGTATCGTTTTCATTATGGAAACACTTTTTGATATGATATAATAATTATTAACTTGGTGTAATTTTTTTTAACTGATGAATTAACTAAGATGTAAGAAAAAATCTGGTGTGAAACACTCACACAACTTTCTCTTGCCAGTGCAAATAATTTACAATATAATTTAACATTAGTAATAAAATATTAGAAATAAACAAAAAACTAACCTCAATAAACATAACCTTATTTTAATCATGAGTGAAACACTCAAAATGAAAATCAACCTCAGTCTGGCTTAAAAATACGGAAAATCACTATTTCACGCTAAACTAGGCTCTGTAGAGAAAAATACGTTAAATAAAAGTTGTAGATCTTTAAATTTCCTATAAATTTGGTTATATACACTTTTGTCGTAAAATGCATACTAAGGCTAAAATCTTTAAAAAGTCGATTTTTCACACGTTTTCGTGAGAAAAAATCAGAAAATTGCTAATTACTGCTAAACTAAGCGTCATACAAAAAAATGTTTGAAACAGAAGTTGTAGGTTTTTAAATTCTCTACAACTTTTATTATATAAGTTTTTGCGCTAAAATTTATATTAAAGCCGTAATCTTAAAAAAACAACGTTTTTACGTGAAAACAGCCTCACCGAGAATTTCAGCAAACATGGCGCCTACCCTATCTTGTAGAGAATAAAAAATTGAGTAAAATAGGCGATTTTAAAAAAAATCGTAGGACCAGTTTTTGAGAAAATCGCAAAAAGTGAAAAATTATACGAATAAACTACTACTTCCGGTTGACCGATTTTGATGAAAATGTTCGTGTCGCGTCCGGTAGTGGTATGTAACTTAAGTTTCAAGTTCGTACGATGTTCCGTTCTTGAGATATTCTGTTCACACACAGACCAATCGCTAAAAACATGTTTGTGTGGGTTCAGGGGGTCTGAAAACGTATAGATCCGGTGAAAACTCGATTTCGAAAAATCGACATGAAAACAATACTTTCCTTCCTATATATTCATATAGGCAAGAGAAAGTAAAAAAGCAATGAACTAGGATTGTTAGTGAGTTGAGCTTGTTGCCTACTCAACGCCTTGCTAGACACTGTCCCATTGATTTCTATTACCTATTCAATAGAATCGCTTAAGTGTTATTTTGTATAATCACTCCTAAAATTAAATCATTATTATAAATGTAAACCCACCCGGTTGGTCTTGTGGTAACATCGTTGCCCCGAATCAGCTATTTAACAGCTAGGGTTCTATTAACCATACCTCTTAGGAATGGTCGGCCTAGGTTTGTACAAAGGAATGGTCGGCCTAGGTTTGTACAAGACTACACCTCATTTATACGTCATATACATCATCCTCATCTCACATGAGGTTGCTTATTGTTCTGAATTGAATTAAATCTACACGTTTTCAGACCCCCCAAAACCGTGTAGATACGGTGTAAAGTTGACTTGAAAACAATACAGTAATCTTTTAGTATCCGCGGATTTTGTCCGTGGGCCTAAAACCTTAAAATACGTACGTTTTCACACCTTGTGTACACCGTACTTGGTGGGGAAGTCATACAATTCTGAAAATGTGTTTGAATAAAATTTTTGGCGTCCGTATCATGGGCGGATTTAGGTCTTGATATCTGGAGGTGTAAAAATCTTAGGTAATCTTAGGTAATCTTAGGGGAGCCTCCCTTAAATATAGGACTTGGGACTAACTCTGTGCACTGCCGACAAAGGTTTCCTCCGTTGGTGCCCCGTTGGAAACTTTATCCATCAGGAGCACAGTACCTAATCAAAGCAGGCAATGTTGAAACTACTTTAATATTAATAACAGTTTAAATTTAATAAAGAATGTTCATAAACTTAACCAAGGCTTAACAAAATTTAACTAAGAAATTATAACTATTTACGTTTTAATAATTCATTGATTCCTATTTACAACTTTATAACAAATTATTCTGCCCATAACAGACAGGTGGAGTGTCAAATTATTTACACTCAATCTGTTCGTTGCTGGGCTAAAATAAATAGTTCTGTTTCTTTTCTCATGTTCAGCCAATTAAATGACTGAATCATTTAAGAACAAAAGAGGTAGAGGTGTAAAAGACACTAATCAGAGTTACCTCCTCTGAAAGTAATGAATTTCATTATACAGCCAGACCCTGTGATGAATGAAATGAAGGTGTCATTTACAGAGCGGAAAATATGTGCTTTTCAGAGGGCCCGGCATGCTGATAAGCATACTTTTCCACTCAGTGAGGAAGGCAACGGTAAACCACCTCACTCCTCGTTTTACTTAGTAAAACCTCTACAGGTTCAAACCAGCCTTTTGGCTGATGACCTAAACAACACATCTGGAGGTGCGAGCTCACCGGAAGGTATGAGGTATTTGGATACTAAATTCAAACATCCCAAAAATTAGGGGGTGCGGGGCACCCCCTAGCACCCTCGTAAATCCGCCCATGGTCCGTATCATGTTGAGGCGCACACTAGTATGGTGACGGCCGCCATGAGCTAAGCTAGATTTGTGCGTACTGTACGTAGTGAGCGCATCACCGGGTACTGGCCCCCCCCCCGCCAGTACGAACCCAACCCCACCGCCATACGTACGCTCAGGCACCATGCTGTAATTTCTCCTTGTATGGCATGCGTTGTCCAGCGCTCACAGTAATTTGGCGTGGCCTTTTTACCGGTGAACTTTTATGGTTGGGTTTTTTTTGTTTCTGTTTAACGTCCGATTGTTCTGCAATTACTGCTAATACAGGCCTACCCTCTCAGGAATGGTAGGCCTGAGTCTGTGCAAGACTGCACCTCATTTACACGTCATACACATCATCCTCATCTCATTGGGTCATGGGGTTGCTTATTGTTCTCAATTGAACAGATTGCAACGTACACACATTAGGAATAAAAAAAATAAAATATTTTTATATTAACATCTCATTTAATTAATCAGATGTTTTAGATGTCTGCTGGTAAAACTTACTTCTACAAATTTTAAACATAATGTCAATAAAGAATTTTTGTAGAAAATACTATTGATTTAATTCCTTTCCACGAGTTTAACAATTTGTACACCTCTCTATGTAATTCTACACTTATGTGCATAACCGAACAATATTCATGTATTGATATTTAAAATGTATAAAAATAGTTAAGGTTATATTCTTTTATGTTTGTGTAGCCCTATAGAATGTGTGTGAAAAATGTGGTTTGTATTTTTGGGATTAAAAAAAATGAAGAAGTAATAAGGAAGGGAGATAGTTTGCGTGTTTAAAAGGTATTGAATAAGTTATTAGTGTGTGTTTTTATAAATTAGTGTAGATTGGAGTGGCCACATTGATGGTAGGCCGCGCGCGGTAGTTGGTTACAAAAATATAAGCAACCGGTTAAAAGACAAGAAAGATAGATTGTTCATAAAGTGAGATAGATATATATGAATTTTATGGTGTAAGATAAAGATAGATAGAGTGGTCGGTGAAAAAAGTAGTAGATGATTGGTGAGGAAGAATGAAAAGAGAGAGAAAGATATATATATATATATATATATATATATATATATATATATATATATATACATACAAGTCCCGGTGATTAAAGGTTCTTCTTATGAAAGAATTAACTAACGGGCAGAAAGGCGTGCACACTGATAATATCCTTTGATAGAGATACTGTAAAATATTCACCTCGCATAATTAAGGTGGCTGTGGCAAACCAGCGGTGTGGTTTCGGTTTTCGGTGATGTTAAATCGAATCTTAAGAGGAACAAAACGTCTTTACTTATTCTTCTTATTCTTCTTCTTCTTCTTCTTTCTCTGCTATAAAAACACGACAAAGATGGAAATATTTTAAAAGAAAAAGAAAGGTAGATTAAGATCATTCCAAAAAACAAGAACTTTTTTCTCTTAATCTTTTCCACATTCTATTTCCCCTCCACTTTATTTTTCTCTTTAGCATATCTCTTAGGGCTTCTGCACACGGTGGGATTCGACTGCGGTGTGATTTGTACGATGCGCGCGGCTGAAATCCGCACACGGTGCGATACGTTTTTCCCAATTTATCTGCAGTATTTGGAGTAACTAATACAAGTAGGGTAATTTGAAGAGAAATGGCCACCTTTTCGAAAAACCTTCATAAAGTCATTAATTTTAACGTAGTAAATTTTTTTTATTTTTTGCGCCCTGGGGACTCCAGGAGGAGTATAGGACATGTAAGCTATAACACCTGAAATATATTTAAGAATCACACAATGTATCACTACTATCAAGAAAGAAATTCTTGTACGCTATAAAAAGTTTCACCGATCAAGTAATTTTTCAGATTTCTTTTAAAGGAATTCAAATCCTCACAACATTTTAAAAATTGGGGTAATTTATTCATGAATTTTCTCCCTGCATAAGTAGGTTTTAGTTCAAATAATTTTGTGGAGTGAATAGCCACATAATAATCATTTCTGTTTCTCGTGTTATGATTGTGAACATTGAAATTCTGCGGGATTATTTTGCCTAACATACATAATCACCTCAAAAATGTAGAGAGAGGGAACTGTAAGCAATTTAAGCTCCTTAAATAGTGGCCTGCATGAGGTTAGCTGGTTAGCTCCCACCATACACCTAATAGCTTTCTTTTGAATTTTAAAAACCTTATTCATATTACCCATGCTAGAATTACCCCATACTAAGATACCATAACGGATATGAGACAGAATGAGGCCATGATAAGCTGCCATTAGTAATTTTTTATCATTTAATCTGGCAATTTGTTTTAGTGCAAATACCTCAGATGATATTTTACTACAAACTTGATTGGTATAGAAATCCCAAGACAAAGATCTATCTACAGATACACCCAGGCATATTTCAAAAAATATGATTTATGTCTACAAGGTAATGGCAGCCCCAGTCCTTCTTTATGGAAGTGAGTTATGGATTACCACAAAACGCCAAAAAACTAGGATCCAAGCAGTTGAAATGAGGTTTTTAAGAAGGGTGAAGGGCTGCTCGAGGCTGGATCTAGTACATAACGAGGAAATTAAATCCGAGTTGGGTGTATTTAGCTTGAATGAAAAAGTGGAAGAGTACCGGAATCAATGGAGGCAACATTTGGAACGGATGCCAGAGGAGAGAATACCTCTAAAAGTGATTGAATATGTTGCAGTTAGAAGAAGGGATGTGGGAAGACCTTGAAGAAGATGGCAGTAATCGAGATGTACGGTGTTTTTGTAGACGTACAGGATAGTTTGTGAGTTCAGAATAGGCTCATGCCTAATCCTTGATAGTCTGAAGAAGAAGAAGAAGAAGAAGATGATGATTTATATGCATTGTTAATATATATTTAAGAGTCTAAGGTTTCTAGCGGTATTTCAGTATACCAGGTGTTGCAATTAAATAAAGAGACTGACGTTGTAAAAAATTTAATTTTAAATTTATACATAATCACTTATTGTCACCTTCAATATACACTCCTTCTCTATCCCTAAAACGCTCCATGGGAATTTTCCATTATTGGAAACAGTGCTGGAAGACATCTTCTGTCAGCTCCTTCAGGACACGTGCCGCTTTCCATTTTACAGCTTCCACAGACTCAAATCTTTTAATGCAGATTTCACTTTAGGGAACAGGTAGAAGTTACATGGTGCAAGATCTGGATGTTCTAACATTGAGATGCTGTACTTGGCTAGGAACCTCTTGACAGATAACGCTGAATGAGCTGGCGCATTGTCTTGGTGGAGAACCCATGATTCGTTCGTCCACATTTCGGGGCGTTTTATCGTTACTTTTTGACGTAGTTTAGAAAGTACCTCAATGTAGTAATATTGATTAATTTTTTGACCTTGAAGGGACCCAGTGAAGGTACACAATCCTATGGATATAAAAAAAACAATTATCATTGCTTTAAATTTTGACTTGCTCATTCGAGCTTTTTTGGCTCTCGGTGAAGTTCTGCTTATCCAGTGCATGGATTGGCGCTTCATTTCCGGATCATAAGTACAAAAACCACGTTTCATCACATGTTATTATCGTTTCCAAAAAATTTGGGTCATTTTCAATCGCGTACTAAGTGTCAGTACTAACATTTTTGCGAGCTTCATTTCAAACATTTTTGAGCGGCACTTGTCCTGAAGGAGCTGAGAGAAGATGACTTCCAGCACTGTTTCCAACAATGGAAAATTCGCATGGAGCGTTGTTGGGATAGAGAAGGAAAGTATATTGAAGGTGACAATAAGTGATTATGTATAAAATTAAAATTAAATTTTTTACGACGTCAGTCTCGTTATTTAATAGCCACACCTTGTATTTTTTTTAAATGGTAATTTGGAAAAAATGATGTGTGGCCATCTTTCCTAAGCTTCGAGGAGAGATGGCCATGTGTTTTAGAAGAGGTAAAACCTGGACTTAAAAATTAAGTAAAGCTGAAATTTAAGGAACAAGCATTGTTTGAGGCATTCTTGAGTTTATTAACATCAATAACAGAAAAATATAAACCAATTTTTTTTAGAAAAATTGATAATTTAAACAAAATTAAGATACATCCAAAAAAAATCCAAGGAAAATACTCACTTGTAATATTTTACTGGCCGTGTAAAAGGTCCCTGATACAAAGATCGACCGAATTGCATTTCCAAGTAGATGGTGTTATATAGGTCATCAGCCGAAACGCTGGATTGAACCTGTAGAGGTTTTAATAAGTAAAAAAAGGAGTGAGGTGGTTTACCATTGCCTTCCTCACTGAGTGGAAAAGTACGCTTATCAGCATGCCGGGCCCTCTGAAAAGCACATATTCTCCACTCTGCAAATGTTACCTTCACTTCATTCACCACAGGGTCTGCCTGTATAATGAAGTTCATTACTTTCAGAGGCGATAACTCTGATTAGTGTCTTTAACACCTCTACCTCTTCTGTTCTAAATGATTCAGTCATTTAATTGGCTGTGGTAACGTGCTCGCCTCTCATCATGCGGTCTTAGGTTCGAATCCCATTCAGGCACGGCATATTTTCATGCGTTACAAAAATCATTTCATCCTTCACCGTCTGCATTAGCAGTAATTGCAGAACAGTCGGACGTTAAACAAAAAAAAATTTAAGGCTGGCCGTGTGATAAGAAACAGAACTATTTATTTTAGCCCTACAATGAACAGATTGAGTGTAAATAATTTGACACTCCACCTGTCTGTAATGGGCAGAATTTAAGAATAATATTCTTAAATTATGTATTGTTGTTTGTTGTTTAGGTCAAAAGCCGAAAGGCTGGTTTGAACCTCTAGAAATTTTATTACTAAGTAAAACGAGGAGTGAGGCGGTTTACTATGCCTTCCTCACTGAGTACATAAGTAGCCTAGGCTTATCAGCATGCCAGGCCCTCCGAAAAGCATCTACTCTGTACCCGGCAAATGACACCTTCGCTTCATTCACCACCGGGTCTGGCTGTACAATGAAATTCATTACTTTCAGAGGAGATAACTCTGATTAGTGTCTTTTACACCTCTACCTCTTCTGTACTTAAATGATTCAGTCATTTAATTGGCTGACCTTGTGATAATAAATAGAACTATTCATTTTAGCCCTGCAATGAACAGATTGAGTGTAAATAATTTGACACTCCACCTGTCTGTTATGGGCAGAAACAGATGGTAAGGTCGTAAATCGCTCGTATATGAATCTACAGTAGTCGTGTACTGATTGCATGGAAATCGTACCGTTTGTTGGCGGTTTCTCATTGTAGGTACTTGACGGACAAAGTGAGGTGAAGAGGAAATCGCATCGCACCGTGTGCGAAGGCTTTTAACTCAGTCCATATAAAACGTGAACAAGTACATCATATTATCCACGAACAACGTTCAACCTATACGCGGCAGCAAGCTATTGATTGTGTTGCTCAACTTGTTGCCTCCTAGCCAAAAACTTGTCCGGTCACCTTTCTTGTTCTTCCTACGATACGGCTTTTAAACATTTATGAAAAAGAAGACATTATGTCTGGTATAATTATTACGTTGTATTATGATAGGTGTACACACTAATTATCTTGTTACATAGAATTTAGTATTATTAAAATGAAAATATTAAAAAATGTGTTGTTTAAAAAAAACCAGTAAATATTATTCTGTTATATTGTCAATAGGTGTTCTTGGTTGAGATTTTTTAACGGAAATTTGCCTAAAATATTATCAATACGTTTTGTTACTCTCTCTTGTTCTATGTTTTTTAGGTCAACAGCCGAAAGGCTGGTTTGAACCTCTAGAGGTTTTACTAAGTAAAACGAGGAGTGAGGTGGTTTACCATTGCCTTCCTCACTGAGTGGAAAAGTACGCTTATCAGCATGCCGGGCCCTCTGAAAAGCACATATTTTCCACTCTGTAAACGACACCTTCACTTCATTCACCACAGGGTCTGGCTGTACAATGAAATTCAGTACTTTCAGAGGAGATAACGCTGATTAGTGTCTTTTACACCTCTACCTCTTCTGTTTTTAAATGATTCAGTCATTTAATTGGCTGACCATGTGATAAGAAACAGAACTATTTATTTTAGCCCAGCAATGAACAGATTGAGAGTAAATAATTTGACTCTCCACCTGTCTGTTATGGGCAGTCTTGTTCTATATGAATATATATATAGGGAAGGAAAGTATTGTTTTCATATAGATTTTTCCAAATCGAATTTTTACCGGTTATAGCTACACGTTTTCAGGCCCCCTGAACCCAAAACATGTTTTTAGCAATTAATCTTGTGTTGCGTGTGCGTGCGCGCGCGCGCGCGTGTGTGTGAAAACATATTATCTCAAGAACGGATGAGTGGACGAAGTTGAAACTTTAATCTTATGTTAGGTAAGTTGATTCGTAGCTGATTTTCGGAGACCATAGTTCCTGGTTTAAATCCTATTAAAGGTATAGTTACTTTTATACGGATTTGAATACTAGACAGTGGTTGTGGGTGTACTTTGATGGTTGGGGTTCAATTAACCATACTCTGTCAGGAATAGTCGGCCTGAATCTGTACTAGACTACACCTCTGGCCTTTGTCATCAAGGTTGAGCCAGTAGCCGCCCTCTATCACAGCGCTCTCGGCAACTATATAAAGAGCACTACACTGAGCCGAGAGATTCAATTCCGATCCAGACACAAAGAGATTCACTTCCACCAGTCTACAGCATCGACAAGACGTCACCACGGCAAACGGCTGCCGGACTCCAGCGAAGACTAATTGACGACCCCGCAAGAGATAAGATTATGCTTCCACTCGCCGACCTGTCACCGTAAGCCGTCGACCGGACCGTCATTGCCCGCTGACGCGAGTGATGCTCACAGCTGTCCCTCGACTGAACCTTACGCCCACCGGACCCGACGAACCAGCCATCGACTCACTACTGCGAGGGAAGAAGAAGATGTCTCCACAGGACGACGACACGCCGTGTCGCCCAGCTCCTCGACCGCCACGACGACTACTACCGACGTTTCTCCAAGACGACCACCGCTTAAACGTCCTTTTCAGGGCCACCAAAAATAAAAGGTTTTAACTCGCCACTTAATGTGGCCATCCGGTGACACATATTATGATTCTTCTTCTTCAGGTACCTTCTCCATTACGAAGGTTGGCTATCATCATGGTCAGTCGTACCTTGTCCACTGATGCTCTGAAAAGGTCATGCGACGAGCAGTTAAACGCTTCTCTCAGGTTTCTTTTTTTTTACTCCTAATTTGTGTACGTTGCAATCTGTTCAATTCAGAACAATAAGCAACCCCATGACCCAGTGAGATGATGATGATGATGATGATGTGTATGACGTGTAAATGAGGTGTAGTCTTGTACAGACCCAGGCCGACCATTCCTGAGAGAGTATGGTTAATTGAACCCCAACCATCAAAGTACACCTCTAACCACTGTCTAGTATTCAGATCCGTATAATAGTAACTACCTTTACTAGGATTTGAACCAGGAACCTTCGTCTCCGAAAATCAGCTAATAAACAGCTGATTTTGGCGACGACTTTACCTCTAGACCAGCCTCTAGACCAGGTTTCTTAATCAGGATATTCGTCTGCGTCCCACCGAGCGTTTACCAACGAGTTTCCCTTGAATTATGAGATGCAGAATTTCGTATTTAGGCCCCCTCTTGATGTGTCCAAGGTATGTCACTTTTCTTATCTTTATGCTCTGCAGGATTTCCAGCTCTTTCCCCATTCTTCTGAGGATTTCCATATTGATTATGTTATGATTAACCGGGGGTGCATTTCTAATTATTTACACGATAACTGTTAAATTTAGTAGTCTATATTTATTACTAGTGCTCGGATTTTGCATATCTTTTTTTTAAGTTTTAAAATAAGTTTATAATTTGTTTTGAGTGTTTTTGAATGATTTTCGACCAAAAAACCCCAATTTTATTTTGAATATTTGTGCATATTTCGGACCCTTTTGCATATTTGTGGTATTTTTGCATATTTTACACAAATTTCCAGAAAACTTGTAAAAAACAAAAAAATTTGTGAAGGCACCGAGCAGAATAAGGGCATTCAAGAATTTTGAAGGGAGAGCTTGCGGATGAAATGGAAATGAGTGACCCCCTAGCAATTTCAGCTCTGAAATTCCTACCAATTGTTTCATGATGTTAAACGGTCCTTTTCAACAATGAACAACGTCCTGTCTGACAAAAGACGGAGCTACAAAAGTGGAAAATTTGGAAAAAACTTTGATTATTTTATGCAATTAACATAATTTATTTATTTAAAACTTCAATTTTTTAAAATGTGATGATAACGGTTAAAGTGGTTAAATTATGATTAGATTAGCATATTCATTATTTAAAACATTTTATAAATATAATGTATTTCAAAGTTAAATTAATTAAACAAAATTATTAAAAATAGCTTGTTATTTTTGCATATTTCAACTTTTTTGGTGCATATTTTCTCTTTTTTTTGGCATATTTGCATGCATATTTGGGGTCAAAAAAGTGCATATCGATCCGAGGTCTATTTATTACCGTAGTGTTTGTTTGTTGTTAAATTCTGTTGGAAGGATTGGTTCAGTAGCCGTTCGATCAGGCGAAGACCAATGAAGGTGGTCGATGTATCGAAGTATCAAAATATAATCGATTATTATATTATTAGTAGGCACACCTGGTGATTCCCCTTTTCCCTCCTCACTCTTCTTCTATCTCTTCATCTTTCTAGTAAGGTTACCTCTTCTCACCTTTACATCTTTCTTTGTCCATGATCGGTTGTACTTAACCACCTCACTCTTTCTCTCTCTCTCTCTCCCTCCCTCCCTCCCTCTTCCGTCATTCTATCACTCACTCACCTTTTATAATTACTTCATTTTCATTTTTATACAGCTGTCTTCTTCACTGCATATACCAATCAACATTAATAACTAAACTCCTATTTTAGATCTCTCTCTCTCTCTTCTTTCTTAGAACAAGTTTTCTATACGGTCTTTCTTAGTCATTATTACATTCTGATATTTTCTTTTATCTTTAAATCTACTAGATGTTATTTAAAAATTAAATATCTTGTTTATTTATTATTCATTAAGTCATTATTCAAGTAATTTCATTTCATTATTTCTTTCTCCCAGGTATTGATGGGAGTTTTAATGACATTTTATCATCTTTAAAACGTATGCGTTATTTGTTTCTTGTTTATTATGATATTGAAGTCTACTTGCTATTTTAATTTGTTTCTAGTCTTTTAAAATTATTTAACCAATAATGTTTAATTTAAATATGTATTGTTTTTGAATAGTTTAAGATTAACTAACAATTTCGTTCTAACTTAATTGATCTAACTATACAGGGTGATTCACGAAGTTATGCAGAAACTTTGGGAGCCCATTGTACATGTAAAAATAATGAAAAAAGTTTATATAAACATGGGTCCGGAAATGCTTCGTTACCGAGTTACGGCTAGCGAAAGATTTCGCCCAGATTCAGCTCACCAGGTGAAATGAGGTCTTCCTGAAATTCTGGTAAGGTAGATTAAGGGGCGAATGCAATCGTTTCTTATGGTTTTTGACCAGATAAATTGAATAAAACAGGTCCCAGAACTGTAATTTAAATAGTTTTTAAGAAAACTAGTGTCAAATGCAAAAAATGGAGTGGAAAATACATTTTTTCATGTTTGGGCAAGAATAACTTTGTTATTTCACCAAGAAACAGTTAAAATTTTTCAATAAAACATGTAGAAAATTTTATTCTGAACAAACCGGTGTAAATTAAGTACACAGAGAGCGAATAGTTTTTGAGAAAACCAGTGTCAAATGCAAAAAATGGAGTGAAAAAAAACACATTTTTTCATCTTAGTTTTTCCGGTTAATTTTACTTTGTACTCTTATGAATAAAAATTCATTTAATCAAACATCTATTCGCTTTCTGTGTACTTAATTTACACCGGTTTGTTCAGAATAAAATTTTCTACATGTTTTTTTCAAAAATGTTAACTGTTTCTTGGTGAAATAACAAAGTTATTCTTGCCCAAAGATGAAATAATGTGTTTTTCACTCCATTTTTTGCATTTGACACTGGTTTTCTTAAAAACTATTAAACTTACAGTTCTGGGACCTGTTTTATTCAATTTATCAGATCAAAAACCATAAGAAATGATTGAATTCACCCCTAAATCTACCTTACCAGAATTCCAGGAAGACCTCATTTCACCTGGTGAACTGAAATCCAGGCGAAACTTTCGCTAGCCGTAACTCGGAAACGAAGCATTTCCGGACCCATGTTTATATAAACTTTTTTCATTATTTTTACATGTACAATGAGCTCCCAAAGTTTCTGCATATCTTCGTGAATCACCCTGTATAATCCAAGAATTTTATTATTTATTTATTTTATTTAGTAAAATATAGCTACATTAAGATTACAATTCATGACTATATTTTATGTAATATATTTAATATTTTAAACTAAATATACTTATACGCAAAAACTCTTCTTCAAAAAGAGTTCTGTCCGCGCATAGGAGTATACAGAACAAAAACATTAATTCACTTGAATACGTCTTATAACTACTATAAAATTACTAAGTTAAATTACTACTGGTAGCTATATTATAATAGCGATATTATAATTTTTATTTTATAACTATAACTACTTTACAATAATATATTTTAACTAACGCAACGTAAATATTTTAACTTTATACGAAATTAATTCAATAAATGAGCATAAAGAGCCAGTTAAACTGTAGCAAAGAGAAAATTAAAAACTAATTAAAGAGTTATTTTAAGACCTGGAAAAGTTTCTCAAGTTCTTGCTCGCAGATCGCTATTATATGATATTTTAGTTTATGTTTTAATAGATGTGGTGACATAATACTGTGTATATGGGGTGGAAGTACGTTAACGAATCGCCTCTCAAGATAGAGAAATGAACCTTAGTCTCCAAAAATCAGCTGTTAAACAGCTGATTTTGGCGACGACTTTACCTCTAGACCAATCCGGTGGGTCAATAAAGGTTAATGAAACAAATTATTTTTTATTTTTTTGGTTTAACGTCCGACTGTTCTGCAATTACTGCTTATGCAGACGGTGAAGGATGAAATGATTTTTTTTAACGTATGAAAATGTGCCAAATTTTTTGTGTATGAAAATGAAACAAATTGTGTTCAATTAATAATTTATCAGTTTCATATTTCTTTCATTTTATTACTTAAATAATATTGTAAAAAATCACCAATTTTAAATCGTTATGCAAAAAAATTACTTACCGCCGTTTTGTTTTGATTAATCATGTTGTTTTGGTGATCAGCCGAAGGCTGGTTTGAACCTGTAGAGGCTTTACTAAGTAAAACGAAGAGTGAGGTGGTTTACCAATGCCACAACTCACTGAATGGAAAAGTACGCTTATCAGCATGCCGGGCCCTCTAAAAAGCATATATTTTTCACTCTGCAAATGACACCTTCACTTCATTCACCACAGGGTCTGGCTTTATAATGAAATTCATTACTTTCAGAGGAGATAACTCTGATTAGTGTCTTTTAGACCGCTACCTCTTCTCTTATTAAATTATTCAAGTCATTTAATTGGCTGACCATGTGATAAGAAACAGAACTATTTATTTTAGCCCTGCAATGAACAGATTGAGTGTAAAAATTTGATATTCCACCTGTCTGTTATGGGCAAAATTACTATGTAATACAGGTAAAATACTTAATTATGGAAATTAAAAAAGCGAACCTATTTATCAAGTTTTTCTTAAGGTCATCAACCGAAAGGCGGGTTTGAATCTCTAGAGCAGAGGTTCCCAAACTGTGTGCCACGAGGGCGACCAAGTGTGCCGCGGAACTCAAGGAAAATAAATTAAATTAAATTTAAACGGTCCAACATAATAATGCCTAGCCGATGACGATAAGTAAGTATGTATAAGTATGATATAAGTACGTTTATATCAAGTACTTAAGCTTAATTAATGGCATAAAGTAATAGGTGTGCCGCGGCTATTGGCCGTTTTTTTTTTGTAGTGTGCTGCGAGAAAAAAAGTTTAAGAAACACTACTCTAGAGGCTTTACCATCAGGAGTCAGGTATTTTACCAGCGCCTTTCTCACCGAATGGAAAAGTATGCTTATCAGCATGCCAGGCCTTCCAAAAAACATCTACTTTACACCCTGCAAATGACACCTTCACTTCAATCACTACAGGGTCTTGAGTGTATAATGAAATTCATTACTTTTTTAGGAGATAACAGTGACTCGTCTCTTTTTTTACCTGTACCTGTTTTTGTTAAATGCTTCAGTCATATACTTGGCTGACCATGTGATAAGAAACAGAACTATTTTTGTACCCTTTGGAACTAGCAGATCGAGTGCAAATAATTTAACACTCCACCTGTCTGTTATGGGCTATTTACCATATAGCTAGTTATTTTTTTCTTATGTAATTTTTATAGATAAGCCTAAAATTTATGAAAACAAAACTACATAAGCCTATGGAATGTACATATACAGAGATAAATGTAATTATTTTCCACGAGCGTAGGTGGATTTTTAAAAGAAACCTGTTAAAAAAACAAGGTGTGTGTTTGTGAGTGTAAGTGTGTGTGTGTGTGTGTGTGTGTGTGTGTGTGTGTGTGTGTGTGTGTGTGTGTGTGTGTGTGTGTGTGTTAAAGTATTTGTATTTGTTTTCCGATGTTTGTTGAACTGTGAAGTTGTTATCAGTGTGATGTAAATGGGCTGGGGATTCGCACACACCACATTTACCTTACGTGTGTAAGTGTAAATACTGTATGTATGTTAGGTTTGTCGTGGGCTGAACACACTATAATTCCACATACATGCACACGAATATATGCAAAACATATACACACATGCATATAATAAACTGGTCTCTGTGAAAGAATACAACATAAATATATGTACATACACACTCACATCGCATCTGATTTTAGACTCACTTAAGTTCTTGCTTTGCAAATAAATTAATTGATTCCTTTGTTTCTAAACCCCTTAATTAAAAAGCCATGCGACTTAAGTTAAACCTCTTTTATGTAGATTAAATTCTTAATAATGTTCAATAATTGTCTTTTAAAAATCAGAATTTGTAATTCAAATATTATTATTCTTCTGTATTAATGATTTATAACTTATTTAAGCGGTGGTTTTAAAAGTACAAGATATGTTATTTTCATTAATAACTCTTTTGTCTAGAATAAATAAGAAAATTTAATAACAAATTGTCAAAATGTAAGAGATTGAAGAGAAAAGCCCTTGGCACCTTAAAGGGTTATTACCATGACGCTAGTTGACTAGCAACTAGTATAGTTAAAGCGCTAGTAACTTTGAACAGTTTGATTTTACTAGTACTAGTAGGGGAGAAAATGTCATGTGATTAACGAACGCTAGTGGACTAGTTCGGTGCTAGTAAACTAGCTAAAACGGTGCTAACTAATGAGTAAACTAGCAAAGTTCTTGTAAACTAGCTAACCAAAACGGTGCTAACTAACTAAACGGTGCTAGTAAACTAGCTCGGTAAACTAGCAACATGTTTGATTTTACTAGCACTAGTAGGGGAGAAAATGTCACGTGATTAACTAACGCTAGTAAACTAGCTCGGTGCCAGTAAACTAGCAAACTAGTAAACTAGCTAACTAAATGGTGCTAACTAGTGAGTAAACTAGCAAAGTGCTAGTAAACTAGCTAACCAAAACTGTACTAACCAAACTAGTGCTAACTAACTAAACGATGCTAATAAACTAGCATCGAGCTAGTAAACTAGCAACATGTTTTATTTTACTAGCACTAGTAAGGGAGAAAATGTCACGTGATTAACTAACGCTAGTGAACTAGCTCGGTGCTAGTAAACTAGCTAACTAAATGGTGCTAACTAATGAGTAAACTAGCAAAGTGCTAGTAAACTAGCTAACCAAAACGGTACTAACTAAAATAGTGCTAACTAACTAGCAGCTAACTAACTAAACGGTGCTAATAAACTAGCTAACCAAAACGGTACTAACCAAACTAGTGCTAACTAACTAGTTAGCTAACTAACTAAACGGTGCTAATAAACTAGCATCGAGCTAGTAAACTAGCAACATGTTTGATTTTACTAGCACTAATAGAGGAGAAAATGTCACGTGATTAACTAACACTAGTAAACTAGCTAACTAAACGGTGCTAACTAATGAGTAAACTAGCAAAGTGCTAGTAAACTAGCTAACCAAAACGGTACTAACTAAAATAGTGCTAACTAACTAGTAGCTAACAAACTAAACGGTGCTAATAAACTAGCATCATGTTTGATTTTACTAGCACTAGTAGGGGAGAAAATTTCACGTTATTAATTAACGCTAGTAAACTAGCTCGGTACTACTCAACTAGCAAACTAGCTAACTAATGAGTAAACTAGCAAAGTGCTAGTAAACTAGCTCCGTAAACTAGCAACATGTTTGATTTTACTAGCTCTAGTAGGGGAGAAAATTTCACGTGATTAACTAACGGTAGTAAACTAGCTCGGTGCTAGTAAACTAGCTAACTAAACGGTGCTAACTAATGAGTAAACTAGCAAAGTGCTAGTAAACTAGCTAACCAAAACTGTACTAACTAAAATAGTGCTAACTATCTAAAACTATCTAAAATAGTAGCTAACTAACTAAACGGTGCTAATAAACTAGCATCGAACTAGTAAACTAGCTCAGTAAACTAACAACATGTTTGATTTTACTAGCACTAGTAGGGGAGAAAATGTCACGTGATTAACTAACGCTAGTAAACTAGCTCGGTGTGAACGTTTGGAAACGTTGCTAGTTGCTGGTAAGCTGTACTTAGTACAGCAATACGCAACACCCCCTTAATATACTACATTTTAGCGCAAAAATATATCTAAAAAAAAGTTTAGAGAATTTAAAATTCTACAACTTTTATTTCAAACATTTTTTTGTATAACACTTAGTATAGCGGTAATTAGCGATTTTCTGTATTTTTAAACCAAACTGAGGTTGATTTTCATTTTGCGTCTTTCACTCATGATTAAAATTAGGTTATGTTTATTGAGGATAGTTTTTTGTTTGTTTTTAATATTTTATTACTGATATTACTATATATTGTTAATAACCCACCAGGTTGGTCTAGAGGTAAAGTCGTCGCTAAAATCAGCTGTTTAACAGCTGATTTTCGGAGACGAAGGTTCCTGGTTCAAATCCTAGTAAAGGTAGTTTACTTTTATACGGATTTGAATACTAGACAGTGGTTACCGGTGTACTTTGATGGTTGGGTTTCAATTAACTATACTCTCTCAGGAATGGTCGGCCCGGGTCTGTACAAGACTACACCTCATTTACACGTCATACACATCATCCTCATCTCATTGGGTCATGGGGTTGCTTATTGTTCTCAATTGAACAGATTGCAACGTACACAAAATTAGGGATTACAAAAAAAACTTTATATTGTTAATTATTTTGCATTGGCAAGAGAAAGTTGTGTGAATATTTCACACCAGATTTTTAATGAAGTTTCATTTAAGAATTAAACAAGTTGGGGTTGGTGACCTAAGTATTTTATGACCACCCAATGTTTAGAAATATATTTATATACTTATATATACGGCATAGATCACCGAAGAAAAATTTAGTAATCGTATCCAATAATAATTGAACAATAAATGTAAAATAAAATAAAAATAAAAGAGAAGAAATAAAAAAAAATAGGAACAAGAATGTAATGCTAAGAATTTAATTTAAACCAATTTTAATTTTAGTGTTTCGTTATATTCGAATAGAATCATAAACGAAGCGAGATATCTCTCTACCCAGTAAGTTAACCATGTTGCCTATAGTGTTATAAATACGGGAACATAAGACGGAGGGACTAACTTTAACACGTGACATACGGTATTAAAAAAACCTGGGCTTGCCCGTAGCTACTCACGATGTATCTATCTGTACGGTTGGCCATAACATTCTTACCGGAGTACCAAATCTAAACAACAGACACGTTCACGATAACGAAATATTTTACTCTTGCCATAGATAGACATTCGTTGTCCTTTTCCATTTTTTTTCTCTCTATCTCTCTCACTGTTTCTCGCTCGCACACTAATTCTATCTCTTTAAAAAGTTCTGGCCCTGTGCACAACGCTGAAACAAAATGTTGATGAAGAGAACGAAGAACCAAGATCTTTAAAAAACATAAATTGCATTTGCCTTCGGTCGAAAATAACCGTGTTCTTTTTTTTCGTACTGTTGTTAAAAACTTTAATCTTTGCTTCCAGCATCCGCGCATAAGACAAATGGTTACCTATTTCATGTGGTACAACCTCTTCTTCATAATAAATCGTTAATTTCTTCCAACTCTCCTCCTTCCCCTTCTTCCCCTCTTCTTTATAGTATCCAATAAACTTTTATACTTCCAAAATTTACTACTGCATTATTAAATATCATAATGCTGTTTTTATTTCCGTGTTTAAAAATGTTTGGAATTTTTATCGATAGATTATAAATTATTATTTTTTTTTAATATATGTAATTCAGTTCATTATTAAATTGTCTTGCTGTTGCAGACGATCTGGCAGTCGTTTCTAGCAACACGGAAATAACAATTAAATGGCTTAACAGAAAAACGTTGCAACTGACAAAATTTACAAAAGTGAGGTTTCAGTGGAATACGTTCTATAAATCCTCTATTCTAACCCATGTTAAATTGACCTCTTTTTAGATACACGTTTCTAAGAAACCGTTAAGAGTTAGGGCTTTAATTTTTTGTACCTTTTCTGTGACATATTTTTAAGCTCTGGTACCAGAATTATTAATATAGAGCTAGCGATACCATTTCGAAAATTTTTTTGAAAATTGCAAAAACAATTAAATTTTGTTTTTGTAGAATTTTTTATTTTATTTCGAACTTATTTATAATACTGCAATGATTCTAGTACCATATGTCACAATTATACTGGGAAACGTGCTCAAAAAATGTCAACCTTCAAAGTCAAATAGTTTTAGAGAAAACTGTACCTTTTTGGAAAATAGTGAATTTGCGGGAAATGAGCTGTAAAGTTTTACTTAACCTAAAATTGGCCTGCACCACAATATTGATCCTCACCAGACTGTTCTTTTTCCTCAAATAATTTCCTGGTTTTTTCTCTTGTCTTGCTTCTTTTGACACACTTTCCATTGTCTTCTCAGCTTTGTGTGTTCTTTGAATATTGCAACTCTTAATTGTTTCCACAGATTAAATCAATTAAAAGAAATTCTGGTCAAAACATTACTTAACAAAAATCTGCGTAGCTTCCGTAATTTCTACTGTACAGTTATAATTTTTATATGTAATTACACAGAAAAAGATACAGAAGGCAATGGCGCCAAAGCTAAAAAAAAATCGATTTTTTTTTTCAATTTTCGAGGTATAGTGCTCCCCTTAATCATAATAGTGAATTCTAACGGGTAGAATTGTAACTAAAATCTCGGAAATTCTTGAAACAAAATCGTCATACAGTGAAAAATCGTTATACAGCTAAGAATCAGATATCTTTCACTTCCTGTCAAAATTTGTTTTTGTTACTTGCAACGTTTTTCCGTTGACCCATTCAATTGAACAAAGCAACGTGTTAAAATAACGAGCAGTAAAAGCAATACTAGAGATTTCCTTCGAACATCATACAATACATAACGAATACATTTTTTGTGTCATCAGTCTCTCAACTTGTTTGATGAAGTTCTCGAAGCTTTACTATTTTTGCTAAAGTCGTTTCATATCTACATACCTTTAACACCCTACATCTTTTATATTTTGCTTTAAATATAAAATCTATTTCGGTCTGACTTTTGACAAACGACTAACTTGGAGCACACATATCAAACGGAAACGTTTATTATTACTGGATTCCCGACTTAAACTTCTATATTCCCTACTTCACAAACGATCAAACCAAATAACCAATGGCACAAAAATTACGCATATATTGTTCTCTTTTGAAACCTATGTGGACCTACGGGTCCCAAATTTACGGTTCAACCAAACCCTCTAACTTGCAACGAATTCAAGCATTCTAGTCAAAAACATTACGCCTTATAGCAAATGCACCTCTTTACGTTAGCAACAAAACCTTACATACAGATTTGAAAACACCACTTGTACAAAATTCCATCGAATACCTATACAAACGCTTTCACGACAAGTCACACGAACACGAGAACCCCCTGGTGCGTTCACTTTCCTCCTTCCATTTACCTGATAATTCCCCTAGACGCCTTAAAAGACGCTGGAGTAGATACCTGCTGCTTATTTGATACACAAATTTCATTGTTGGGGAGGCACCAATGTGGGCCCTACCTCTCTCATGCCTATCATGTCAATTACATTATTATCATAATCATCACATTTGCTTGTTGTAAAATTTTACAGTTGTAAATAAAGAATTAAAGATAAAAAAATATATAAATCTAATCTTTAAATATAAATTATAAATCTTTGCCTCCCCCTACAATTCACTTTCTCAACATGACCCTCTGTTATTGACAGACCAATACCGGGATGTCTAAAGTTAAGATGTGCCCCAGTAGCCTATCCCTTCTTCTGGTAAGATGTTTCCATATACTACTTTTTTCATCCACTCGTCTAACAACCTCTAAATTACTTATTTTGTCCATCCTAATCTTTAAAATCTTTCTACAACTCTACACTTTAAAAGCTTCTATCTTCTTCCTTTCTACAGCCTCGTTTCGCCGTCATATAATGTTACACTCAACATAGTGTTTTATTTTTATATTAATCTGTAAATCAGTGTTTGTAGTCGGTACGCTGTTTTTTATTTCGAAGCATTTTCTAGCTTGAGCAATCCTGCTTTTGATATCATTTGTGCTTTTACCATCCTTTTTTATTATGTTTACTCCCTAGATAGCAGAATTCTCCAATCTCCTGTATATTGTGACACTTATCGCTAAGGTCCGTTTCGGGATCTAGGTAATTAAATAATTAATACACTTGAGTTTACAATTACAAGTATTTATTACACTAAAAGATTTACAAAATAAATAATAACCTAATTATAATGAAGTAATACAATAAATAACTCAATAATTTACTTAATACTACTTACAAATAATTATATAGCATGCACATTCACAATAAAACTGAATACACAATGCACAAATACAATAAGACTGAATAACAATGCCTCAGAAACCCGTTGACTTGTTCTAACGGAGTTACCTTCTAACGTACCGATAGCTAACTCTATAAACACTCGTCAAAGATCAAACGAGTACTAACTCACTGATCGCACTCGAGGCTCTATTTATATGGGTGAATCAAAGAATCCTCTCGAAAGACACCGAAATTCGATACAAGAGTCCTTTCTGGAGAAATCTTATTTAATGTAAACAGGTTGTAATTGAATAAAAAGGTGTTAGAGGTAACCAACCGACTCTTTCCTAAATAGTTGTACAACAAAAGACCCTACCTTATCATTCACAATAGCGCAGTCCTTTTAAAATAACCTTTATAAATAGGTATCCTTTTATAGCTAACCCTATTGTTACTTTTTCACTCTATTATCTACTCTTTACCATTTTATGAATAAAGTACTAGAAATTTCGCGAACTATGCCCTTCTTTGATATTGTCACAATATTTTCGTTGTCTTGAAGACACATACGGAAAAATTGGGAAAGTTGATACCTTCAAGTACCTTGGGCAGATAATACAAACAAAGACCAGCGAATAGGAGCGAACAACACCAGACGAGGAAAGATGGCCGGTGCAGTCCGAGGAACTCGCCACTTGTATTAGAAGAAATCACTCTCAAGACAATCCAAGATTATGATACTGTACATTAAAATAGTCTACTGTAATAAAACCTGTGTGTGTGTACGCGAGTGAGTCCCTTATAATCATCCGGGAAGGCTGGTCTAAAAGAAGCAGACACATTTGAGAGAAAGATCCTCTGAAAGGTAATGGGTCCGAATATAGTAGACGGACATTATAAGTTATTTCACCGGATGGCGACATTAAGTGGCAAACCTTATTTGTTTGGTGGCCCTGAAAAGGGCCGTTTAAGCGGTGGGCGTTTTGGAGCGGCGTCGGTCGTAGTCGTCGTGGCGGTCGGAGGCTGCTGGCCGACACGGCGTGTCGTCGTCCAGCGGAGACATTATCTTCTTCCCTCGCAGTAGTGCGTCAATGGCTGCTTCGTCGGGTCCGGTGGGCGTAAGGCTCGGTCGAGGGACCGCTGTAGGCATCGCTCACGTCAGCGGGCGATGACGGTCCGGTTGACGGCTTACGGTGACGGGACGGCGAGCGGAAGCACCATCTTCTCTCTTGCGGGGTCGTCGTTGGAGTCCGGCAGCCGTGTGCCGTGGTGGACGTCTTGTCTGCTGTTGGCTGGTGGAAGTGAATCTCTCGGTGTCTTGATCGGAATTGAATCCCTCTGCTCAGTGCAGCGCTCTTTATATAGTCGCCGAGAGCGCTGTGTTAGAGGGCGGCTACTGGCTTGGCCTTGATGACTAAGGACTCTGTCGGTACACCGCCAAAGGGCCTACCGCGCTGACAAGGGACGGGAGAAGTATTGAAGGCCGGCAACACAGTAAATGATTAATTAGAAGGGGTGGCCGGTGACAATGTGTTCTCAAAATTTTGGTTTGGTATTTTTGATTGTTGTAATCAATTTCGTTTGGTAATTGATTGCTGTTAGTAGCCGAAAGGTTGGTTTGAACCTTTAGTGGCTTTACTAAGTAAAACGAAGAGTGAGGTGGTTTACCGTTGCCTTACTCACTGAGTGGAAAAGTATCTTTATTAACTTTCCAGGCCCTTTGAAAACCATCTACATTCCATCCTGTAAATGTTCATTTCATTCACCACAAAGTTCGGCTGTATAATGATAAAATTCATTACTCTCAGAGGAGATAACTGTGATTAGTGTCTTTTACACCTGTACCTCTTCTGTTGTTAAATGATTCAGTCATATAATTGGGTGACCATGTGATAATAATAATAATAATAATTATTATTATTTATTTATTCCCATATTATTACACATTACATAAAAAATAAATTACGATAATACAAATTTTCTCACAGTAAACTTCTATCCTATGAGGCTAGAGGTGGTGAAAATTATCCCATCCAACTATGGACAAAACCATCTACCAGGATGGGTTGGAAACTTTAAAACAAATATCAAAAATCTGGTGTGAAACACTCACACAACTTTCTCTTGCCAATGCAAATAATTAACAATAAACCTAACATTAGTATTAAAACATTAGAAATGAACAAAAACTAACCTCAAAAACATAACCTTATTTTAATCATGAGTGAATGACGCAAAATGACAATCGAACTCAGTTTGGCTTAAAAATACGGAAAATCACGCTTTCACGCTAAACTAGGCTCTGTAGAGAAAAATGCTCTAAACAAAAGTTGTAGATCTTTTAATTTTCTATAAATTTAATTATATACACTTTTGTCGTAAAATGCATACTAAGACCGAAATGTTAAAAAAATCGATTTTTCTCACGTTTTCGTGAGAAAAAAAACAGAAAATCGCAAATTACCGCTAAACTAAGCGTTATACAAAAAAATATTTGAAACAGAAGTTATAGGTTTTTAAATTCTCTACAACTTTTATTATATAAGTTTTTGCGCTAAAATTTATATTAAAGCCGTAATCTTAAAAAAACAACGTTTTTACGTGAAAACAGCCTCACCGAGAATTTCAGCAAACATGGCGCCTACCCTATCTTGTAGAGAATAAAAATTGAGTAAAATAGGCGATTTTAAAAAAAAGTGTAGGACCAGTTTTTGAGAAAATCGCAAAAAACTGAAAAATTATACGAATAAACTACTACTTCCGGTTGACCGATTCTGATGAAAATGTTCGTGTCGCGTCCGGTAGTGGTATGTAACTTAAGTTTCAAGTTTCAAGTTCGTACGATGTTCCGTTCTTGAGATATTCTGTTCACACACAGACACACACACACACACACACACAAGACACACACACAGACCAATCGCTAAAAACATGTTTTTTGGGTTCAGGGGGTCTGAAAACGTATAGATCCGGTGAAAACTCGATTTCTTAAAATCGACATGAAAAAAACAATACTTTCCTTCCTATATATTCATATAGGCAAGAGAAAGTAAAATACTAAAGTATTAACTATTAGCAGTAGCATTAAAAATCTAGTATCTACTTACTACACTAACTTAACTAACTTAACCAATACTTTGCTATTTACTAAGATTTCAATTGTATAAATTATTGTACATTACATTTTAATAATAATTAAACTTACAATATTTTTAATAAAAAAAAACATAATTTAATACAACCTATTGTTTATTATTACATTTAAATACAAAAATCTGGTGTAAAACACTCACACAACTTTCTCTTGCCAATGAAAATAATTAACAATAAACCTAACATTAATAATAAAATATTAGAAATAAACAAAAAACTAACCTCAAAAACATAACCTTATTTTAATCATGAGTGAATGATGTAAAATGAAAATCAACCTCAGTTTGGCTTAGAAATACGGAAAATCACTCTTTCTCTCTAAACTAGGCTCTGTAGAGAAAAATGCTTTAAATAAAAGTTGTAGATCTTTTAATTTTCTATAAATTAAATTATATACACTTTTGTCGTAAAATGCATACTAAGGCCGAAATCTTAAAAAAATCAATTTTTCACACATTTTCGTGAGAAAAAAAAACAGAAAATCGCAAATTACCGCTAAACTAAGCGTTATACAAAAAATTGTTTGAAATAAAAGTTGTAGAATTTTCAATTTTTTACAACTTTTATTATATAATGTTTTGCGCTAAAATTCATATTAAAGCTGTAATCTTAAAAAAACAACGTTTTTACGTGAAAACGGCCTCACCCAGAATTTCAGCAAACATGACGCCTACCCTATCTTGTAGAGAATAAAAATTGAGTAAACCAGGCGATTTTAAAAAAAATCGTAGGACCAGTTTTTGAGAAAATCGCAAAAAAGTGAAAAATTACACGAATAAACTACCACTTCCGGTTGACCGATTTTGATGAAAATGTTCGTGTCGAGTCCGGTAGTGGTACCGGACTCGACAAGTTACGTTAAGTTTCAAGTTTAAGTTTTAAGTTTCAAGTTTCAAGTTCGTACGATGTTCTGTTCTTGAGATATTCTGTTCACACACACACACACACACATACACACACACACACAGACACACAGACCAATCGCTAAAAACATGTTTTTTGGGTTCAGGGGGTCTGAAAACGTATAGATCCGGTGAAAACTCGATTTCTTAAAATCGAAATGAAAACAATACTTTCCTTCCTATATATTCATATAGGCAAGAGAAAGTAAAAAAGCAATAAAATAGTAAAAAATATAGTACTATTTTATTTTCATTTTTTTCGCTTTAGTTACATCTACATTTAGATATATTGCTCACCATTTTTATTGATAAAAAACATAATTTTTTTTGTACTCTGAAACTAACAGATTGAGTGCAAATAATTTAACACTCAATCTGCACGTTATGAGTACAATTTCAGGTTATAGTCTTTAAAATAAACATGAATAAAATTTAACGTACAACAATTACAATATAAAGTGCTGTGAAATATATACCAGTATAATTATGTCATAAAAAATAATAGTATGTACTTGAAAAATTAGCTAGATCAAAAAGATCTTAGTACTTAATATTGGAGTTAAAAGAATAAAGAAAATAAAATAAAATTAGCAAATCGATTGTGATCGGAACAGAAATAAGATGTAACTTAAAGAATAATGTTAAAAAGAAGACCAAGAAGAAGAAGAAACGAAGATTAACAGAAGATGTTGATGATGATGAAGAACTTTCTTACGAAGATTTGATCGAGAATGAAGAAGTAGAAGAAGAAGAAAATGTAAGACAAAGGATAAAATAACTATGTACCTCCCTCTTTTTCATCTTATTTTCTTTTTTTTCTTTTCTTTCTCTCTCTCCATTGGGGTCTCTAATTGAACCGCGTGGTTTCGACCTTCGGGTTACCAGTGATTGGCTTGTTTCTGTTAATAATTTCATCTCGAGCGCTTCAACAAAGATGAAAACATTATACTGTATTAGATAAAGACAGTTATATGTATTATATCCCCTCTCCTCTCTCTTTACCATAGATATAACATTATATATAGATATAAATATATACACCTCTACCCCTCCAATCTTATATTCTTACCCCCTCCCCCCTCGCCCTTCCAATTCCAAGTGAGTCTTTCGTCTTCTAGAGTCAGATTGGTCCAGTCAACATGGGTGGTCCAGTCCGCAAGTAACACGTCCACCTCTTTCTCTTACAATTCTTTACTTTCAGAACAGTACTATACTTGACTTTATACAACTAACAACTAAATTTTAAAATTATTTATTTAAAATTTAAATATTTTTGTGATTCGTTTTAAAGAGAAAGTGCGTATTATTGTTTATTTGAAAGATTGTTGTGTATTTTTCGGTTATGTGTCATATATATGCGTTTTTTCGGTTGATAAAAAGTGTGTTGTGTTATATTTCGTTTTGGTTATTCATGAAGTTGTTGTTTTTGTTGTTATTGTTACAAGTGCCATTTAAATTTCATGTTTCTTTTATGGTTTTTAAGTGATTTTATTTTTATTTGAAAATATCTGGTACAATATCATATCCGGAACATTTCTACTACATTTTTAAGGTTATATGATTTCATTTATTATTCTTTATAATATTTTAAAATAAATATCTACGTCTATTTGATTATTAATTTACAAATAAATAACTATTTCTCGGATCGATTTGCATTTTTTGACCGCAAATATACCAAAAAAAAGAGAAAATATGGACCAAAAACGTTTGAAATATGCAAAAATAAAAAAAAGTTATTTTTAATAATTTTTTTTATTAATTTAACTTTGATATACATTATATATTTTATAAAATGTTTTAAATAATGAGTATGCTAATCTAATCACAATTTACCCACTTTAACCGTAATCATCACATTTTAAAAATTATTGAAGTTTTAAATAAATAAATTTATGTTAATTGCATAAAATAATCAAAGTTTTTTCCAAATTTTTCACTTTGTAGCTCCATCTTTTGTTAGACAGGACGTTGTTCATTGCTGAAAAGGATGAAGGATAATTTTTATATTAAATGACAGTTAACTTAAAAAAGTAAATCCTCCATTAGTATTACTTCCGGTAATGAATTTAAAAAAAAATTACGTTTCTTTATTTGGATGTTATTTTTTAAGGGGAGACTGTACTTTGTATCCCGCCAATGTTAAATTTGCTGTTTTTAGGTATATATTTCATAGTATTGGTAAAAGATAGGGAAATGAAACTGTAGGCTACACATTATAGGTGTCGGGTTTATTCTCGAGCTAGTGACATTTTTTCAATTTAATCTTTGGACCATACCATTTTTTTAAAAATTACGAATAACTTAAAATTTTTACAAATTGTTTTCCACGTGTTTTGCGTATTACTAATTTTTTAAGCACCTGAGTAAGTCATAAAAATGTCGGTATATGTGGCTATACAAGATGATGAACTGGTAAAAATTTCAGCCTGGTAGGTTTATTGGTTTTTGAGAAAAATGTACCTTAGTGTTAAAAATCTAAATTTACGAGAAAAGGTAAGAAACAAAAAAGCTTAAATCAAATACAAGTAAATTTCCCATCAACAGTTGTTTAGAAAGCTGAACCAACAGCTGAGAATATTAAAAACCGTGATGCAGGTATTTTAAAAACTAAAATTCTGTTTGCACTAAAACGAGCAGTATAAAATTATTAAAAAATATTCTTTCTTGGTAACATGATAATTTTTCTGTGTAAACCTGATAAAAACTGAAACTAAAATTTTTTTTATAAAAACATATTTTTTGACGTAGGGCCTAATTTGATGTTTCTTTGGTAGATCTAGCCCTAAATTTTTGAAAAACAAACCAAAAATCTAAATTTTGAGTTAAAACCATCGTGCAATCTCCCCTTAAAGTATTCTGTATGCATTTAAGGCCCTACAGGATCTCGGTTTACGTTTCCCTTAATCACCGGCCGCATTGGCGTAGTTGGTAACGTGCTCGCCTCTCATCATGCGGTCTTGTGTTCGAATCCCATTCAGGCACGGCATATTTTCATTCTTCACAAAAAAAAATCATTCTATCCTTCACCTTCTGCATTAGCAGTAATTGCAGAATAGTCGGACGTTAAACAAAAAAAAAATCCATTAATAGTCGAGAATAATTTTACGGAATTTTGTCTACATACATTTATAAATTTGGTGAACTAATAATTTTTATTTTTATTTAAAGTCGCATAAATTCCTAGGTTATTAGTGATTACGTTGTGTAATGCATCGAGAACTGTTTTTGATTTGTAAAAATTTCCAGATTATGGTCGGGAATCTAACCCGGCCAAAATAAATTTTGTCTACTAAATAATCAGTGAAATTTCTAATAAAAATATTTCTAATTATCTCTTAAATGTATGATACTTTGTAATGAAATTTAAATATAGATAAATAAAAACGCAAACAAATTGAAATTTATGATAAATAAATTGATATTTAAAGAAAACGATTGAAAATTAAAAAATTTACTGACAAAATTGAATTTTACAAAATGTTACTGATCTTGAATTTTAATTTATTGATGACATTCTATTCTACAATTCTAATTTGCTAAATTATATTTATAACAGAAAATGTTAACCCGTTCAATCCCAAAGTGTTTAACTATTTTTACTTTCTCTTGCCTATATGAATATATAGGAAGGAAAGTATTGTTTTCATGTCGATTTTTCGAAATCGAGTTTTCACCGGATCTATACGTTTTCAGACCTCCTGAACCCAAAAAACATGTTTTTAGCGATTGGTCTGTGTGTGTGTCTGTGTCTGTGTGTCTGTGTGTGAACAGAATATCTCCAGAACGGAACATCGTACGAACTTGAAACTTGAAACTTAAGTTACATACCACTACCGGACGCGACACGAACATTTTCATCAAAATCGGTCAACCGGAAGTAGTAGTTTATTCGTATAATTTTTCAGTTTTTTGCGATTTTCTCAAAAACTGGTCTTACGATTTTTTTAAAAATCGCCTATTTTACTCAATTTTTTATTCTCTACAAGATAGGGTAGGCGCCATGTTTGCTGAAATTCTCGGTGAGGCTGTTTTCACGTAAAAACGTTGTTTTTTTAAGATTACGGCTTTAATATAAATTTCAGCGCAAAAACTTATATAATAAAAGTTGTAGAGAATTTAAAAACCTACAACTTTTATTTCAAACATTTTTTTGTATAATGCTTAGTTTAGCGGTAATTTGCGATTTTCTGTTTTTTTCTCACGAAAACGTGAGAAAAATCGATTTTTTTAACATGTCGGTCTTAGTATGCATTTTACGACAAAAGTGTATATAATTAAATTTATAGAAAATTAAAAGATCTACAACTTTTATTTAGAGCATTTTTCTCTACAGAGCCTAGTTTAGCGTGAAAGCGTGATTTTCCGTATTTTTAAGCCAAACTGAGTTCGATTGTCATTTTGCGTCATTCACTCATGATTAAAATAAGGTTATGTTTTTGAGGTTAGTTTTTGTTCATTTCTAATGTTTTAATACTAATGTTAGGTTTATTGTTAATTATTTGCATTGGCAAGAGAAAGTTGTGTGAGTGTTTCACACCAGATTTTTAAAATACGTGTACATTGTTTCATAAATTTTACTGACATTTAAGTGAAATTAAATCACTTTTAGACCCTCAGCCTTTTTGATAGCCTGAGAAAAAGTGTGACACGTACGTCATATTGGGACTTGATATCAAAGTTCCCAACAATATGAATAACTAAAATCATGTTCAGGCTTCCTAAACAATATTCTCTTAACTTAGATTTGTAGCAGAATAACTAAAAATATGATTTTAATATCAAAGCATTTTTTAAGACTTAAAAAATTTTACAATTCAAAAATTTTGGTAAAATGGATAAAATCACTATTTACAGTCTAAAAAATATACTTGTATGTACATTCAACATACTCGAAGAAATGCTACTTTTTTTTTTTTTTTTTTTTTTTTAGGCCCTCATTGGAGCAAAATTAATCGATTTATAGAAGATCCCTAGTTGTTTCTCCTATCCGCCCAGTAGTTCTTCATCCTTTGCGACACTCTCGCCCTATCCTCCACAGTCCAATGTCTGTTTGTCTGCCTTTTAGGTACTTCTGGAAATTTCGTGTTTGGATTTTTGATCTTATATCCTTCTTCTCTGTTCAAAATCTGTGTCTCTGAGATATCCAGGTCCTGCAGATCCTGTTGAACTTCCTCAAACCTAGCGTACTTGACTTTGGTTCTCAAAAAGAAATCCAGTACCTGTCTGGTAAATCTGGATTCTGGCAGTCTCCTAAGATGTCCAAAGAACCCAACTCTTCTCTTCCTCATTATCTCGGAAATTTCCTCATTTTCCCTGTATAGAACCGAATTTGGCAACAACCTATACTCATTGTCTACTCTGTGCTACTTTATTTTAGTAAATGAACACGAATATTTAAAACTAAACTTAACTTTAAAAAGAAACTAATGGTTGCCTCTGTGGCGTAGTGGTCAGTATCTTATTCTGCAAAGCGGAGGTCTCAGGTTTGACTCCTGGCTAGGGTACAGAAAATTATTACACTTCACATCCAGCGCTCTTGAATCTAAAGTAGTCACTAACAATTAAAATTTTTATGTCTGTTATTTCACTCGAATGTGACTTCTATGCCACACTGGGTTAGAAACGGTTAAATTAAATTTATATTTTATCTATTGAGCTCAAAATATTTAAATAATTAATTAATAGTTACGATTCTTTGTATTTTCTTGAAGTCTCTGCCGTTCCATGTGCCTTGTTTCATTGACCGGGATCGAATGGGGGGCTTGACCATTGTTGCAATTTGTTTTATAGTATCTATTCTATTCTCTTATAATTTTATTTACTTATCTTAAAAATCATTGTTTTATAATTTCCAAATCGTAAATTAGGTTTGTCCAGTCTTTTATTCCGAAAATTCCTGTCCTGTCCGAGGCTATTTATGTGACTTTGAATCCGCTTTTTCAACGTGTGGGTGATTGGCCCAACGACGTCGTTTTTGGAGTACTTCTTCGTCTGGCTCCTACCCTTTGACCTGTCCGGCTTGGGAGGCCCTGCTGGTAGTTACACTACCGCCGGCATAGCTCTCCGGGTCTTGGGAGCACGCAAGCCCCTCCACCATCTACAAGGTCCTGTACTCCCTAGGAGGGGATTTACCCCGACGCTGTAAGGCACATGGGGAGAGAGAAAGAAGAAGAAGTTTTATAATTCAATTGTATCTTGATGTTCTGCTAATTTTCTTTTTATTATTTGTTAATCTATTCAAATTATTTATTCAAAATTATATCTTCTTTTGTTTTATGATTCCAAATCCAATAAATTTGAATCTTTGGCTTCTGGAATAATTATTTATGTTTTTGATATTTTCTTCTTAAAGTTTGGTTTAATATGTTTAAATTTTGATTTAAAATATTTGGATAATAATTGGAAATTATTTATTATGATGATTATTTAATTATTTATTTAAAATTTTTCAACAATAATTGATTTCTAAGCTTGACTTTTGTTCAACGATATTATGAATCATATACTGCTATTCTACAACTTGTAGGTTGTTGTAAATTGTTTAATTTTTTTTACATATTAAGTGGTTTCTTTTGTGTCGCAGAAACCGAAACTGAAAATACTGCAAACGAGCTTTCTTTAACCATAAATTTGATTTTTGTATGCCCAATTAGGTTTAGTGAAAATTTGTGTTGAAGACTTCATTTGTTTAATATAAATTCAATAAATATTAAAAATCCCATTATACAAGTTTTGAACAATGAAATTTCTGATAAAAATATTTAATGGTAACTTAAATCTATAATACTTTTAGAAAGTTGTGAACTATTTGATTTTTTTAACGTATCAAAGGGTTTTCTTTTTATGAGTCGCAGAAACCTCAACTAAAAATACTGTAAAAAATAAGTGATTAGGTGATTACGAAATGTGTAAAATAAAATTGTAGATCTTTTAATTTCGTATAAATTTGATAATGGTACGCTTGTGTTGTTAAATGCATACTAAGGCCGAAATCTTAAAAAAAATCTATTTTTTATACAGATATTCATGAAAAAAAGCAAATCACTAATTACCGCTAAATTAAGCGTTGTACAAAGAAATGTTTGAAATAAAAGTTGTAGATTTTTAAATTTGCTATAATACTTTTGCGCTTAAATGCATATTAAGGCCGCAATCTTAAAAAAAAAAACAATTTCTACGAGAGCACAGCCTCCCCAAAAATTTCAGCAGACATGGCGCTTACCCTATCTTGTAGAGCATAAAAAATGTAGTAAATGACGCAATTATACAAAAAATCGTACGAGAGCCGTTTTTGAAATAATCGCAAAAAATTAAAATGACACGAAAAAACTACTACTTCCGGTTGACCGATTTTCATGAAAATATTTGTCGGAATTTCGAGTGGTAGTACTTAACTTACTAGTTTACTAGTTTCAACTTCGTACGATGTTCTGTTATTGAAATATTTTATTCACATACAGAGTAATCGCTAAAAAAACGTTTTTTTTTGTTCAGGTTTCTGAAAACATGTAACATGTATATCCATATGAAACATGTATATCCGGTGAAAACTCGGTTTCGAAAAATCGACATGAAACAATACTTTCCTTCCTATATATTTATATAAACAAGAGAAATTAAAAATCCAACCTCGTTAACCCTTTCAATCCCAATTTTTTTAACTATGCACAAATAAATATGTGTACATATTTGCAATATCTTTTTAATATCTTTTTTTTATATTTTTTTATATCTTAATACTTCCGGTTTAAATACATACTCAACACTTTAATCATTTTAAAATTGGAAATAATTTTCCGACTTATTTAAATGTTTAAAGAAATCTGGTGTGAAACACTCACACGACTTTCTCTTGCCAATGCAAATAATTAACAATAAAACGTAACATTCGTCATAAAAACATTAGAAATAAACAAAACACTAACCTCAAAAAACATAACCTTATTTTAATCATGAGTAAAAGACGCAAAATGAAAATCTACCTCAGTTTGGCTTAAAAATACGGAAAATCACTCTTTCACGCTAAACAAGGTTCTGTAGAGAAAAATGCTTTAAATAAGAGTTGTAGATCTTTTAAATTCCTATAAATTTGATTACATACTCTTTTGTCGTAAAATGCATACTAAGGCCAAAATCTTTAAAAAAATCGATTTTTCACACGTTTTTGTGAGAAAAATATAGAAAATCGGTAATTACTACTAAACTAAGCATTATACAAAAAAATATTTGAAATAAAAGTTGTAGGATTTTAAATTCCCTACATTTTTATTATATAAAGTTTTGCGCTATAATACACTTTACTGATATTCATACACTTTACTGATATTTAAGTGAAATAAAATCACTTTTAGACCTTCAGCCTTTTTGATGGCGTGACAAAAAGTGTGACAGATACGTCACATTGGGCTTGATGGTATCAAAGTTCCCAACAATATAAATAAGTGAAATCATGTGCAGGCTTCCTAAACAATATTCTCTTGCTTAGATTTGTAGCAAAAAAACTAAATATGATTTTAATATCAAAGCATTATTTAAGACTTAAAAAATGTTACAATTCAAAAATATTGGTAAAATGGACAAAATCACTATTTACAGCCTAAAAAATATACTTGTATGTAGATTCAATTTACTCGAAGAAACGCTACTTTATTTTAGTAAATGAACACGAATATTTAAAACTAAAATTAACTTTAGAAAGAAACTAATGGTCGTGTCCGTGGCGAAGTGGTCAGCATCTTACACTGCAAAGCGGAGGTCTCAGGTTCGATCCTGGTTAGGGTACAGAAAATTATTACACTTCACATCCAATGTGACATCTTTGCCACACCGGGTAAGAAAGGGTTAAGTTGTAAATTACCCGATAACATACAACTTCTTATTCAATTCTAAAATTAAAATATTCGATTGATTTTTACTTTCTCTTGCCTATATGAATATATAGGAAGGAAAGTATTGTTTTCATGTCGATTTTTCGAAATCGAGTTTTCACCGGATCTATACGTTTTCAGACCCCCTGAACCCAAAAAACATGTTTTTAGCGATTGGTCTGTGTGTGTGTCTGTGTCTGTGTGTCTGTGTGTGAACAGAATATCTCAAGAACGGAACATCGTACGAACTTGAAACTTGAAACTTAAGTTACATACCACTACCGGACGCGACACGAACATTTTTATCAAAATCGGTCAACCGGAAGTAGTAGTTTATTCGTATAATTTTTCAGTTTTTTGCGATTTTCTCAAAAACTGGTCCTACGATTTTTTTAAAAATCGCCTATTTTACTCAATTTTTTATTCTCTACAAGATAGGGTAGGCGCCATGTTTGCTGAAATTCTCGGTGAGGCTGTTTTCACGTAAAAACGTTGTTTTTTTAAGATTACGGCTTTAATATAAATTTTAGCGCAAAAACTTATATAATAAAAGTTGTAGAGAATTTAAAAACCTACAACTTCTGTTTCAAACATTTTTTTGTATAACGCTTAGTTTAGCGGTAATTTGCGATTTTCTGTGTTTTTCTCACGAAAACGTGAGAAAAATCGATTTTTTTAACATTTCGGTCTTAGTATGCATTTTACGACAAAAGTGTATATAATTAAATTTATAGAAAATTAAAAGATCTACAACTTTTGTTTAAAGCATTTTTCTCTACAGAGCCTAGTTTAGCGTGAAAGCGTGATTTTCCGTATTTTTAAGCCAAACTGAGTTCGATTGTCATTTTGCGTCATTCACTCATGATTAAAATAAGGTTATGTTTTTGAGGTTAGTTTTTGTTCAATTCTAATGTTTTAATACTAATGTTAGGTTTATTGTTAATTATTTGCATTGGCAAGAGAAAGTTGTGTGAGTGTTTCACACCAGATTTTTTTAAATTTATTTATCTTGTTCATAAGTTTTCACTTGGTAATCAATCTGTTAAAACATAAATTTGTTTCCGTTTCTGTGTAACATAAAGTCTGTGTTTGTTTTAGTTGAATTTGTTGTGAATGGATGCATGTGTAATGTGTACGTAGTAAACAAAGCTACGGTTATTGATTACCGTATGGCATTCGTTATTTTATTGTAACGTAGCTACTCTCTAATACATTCTTCAATACAACAATAAATATCTTAATACTTCCGGTTTAAATACATACTCAACACTTTAATCATTTTAAGATTGGAAATAATTTTCCGACTTATTTAAATGTTTAAAGAAATCTGGTGTGAAACACTCACACGACTTTCTCTTGCCAATGCAAATAATTAACAATAAAACGTAACATTCGTCATAAAAACATTAGAAATAAACAAAACACTAACCTCAAAAAATATAGCCTTATTTTAATCATGAGTAAAAGACGCAAAATGAAAATCTACCTCAGTTTGGCTTAAAAATACGGAAAATCACTCTTTCACGCTAAACAAGGTTCTGCAGAGAAAAATGCTTTAAATAAGAGTTGTAGATCTTTTAAATTCCTATAAATTAGATTACATACTCTTTTGTCGTAAAATGCATACTAAGGCCGAAATCTTTAAAAAAATCGATTTTTCACACGTTTTCGTGAGAAAAATATAGAAAATCGGTAATTACTACTAAACTAAGCATTATACAAAAAAAATTTGAAATAAAAGTTGTAGGATTTTAAATTCCCTACATTTTTTATTATATAAAGTTTTGCGCTATAATGCATATTAAAGCCGTAATCTTAAAAAAACCATTTTTTTACGTGAAAATAGCCTCACCAAGAATTTCAGCAAACATGGTGCCTACCCTATCTTGTAGAGCGTAAAAAATTAGTAAACCAGGCGATTTTTAAAAAAATCGTAGGACCAGTTTTTGAAAAAATTGCAAAAAAGGGAAAACGTACACGAATCAACTACTACTTCCGGTTGACCGATTTTGATGAAAATGTTCGTGTCGAGTCCGGTAGTGTTATGTAACATAAGTTTCATGTTTCTACGATGTTCCGTTCTTGAGATATTCTGTTCACACACACACACACACACACACACACACAGATTAATCGGTAAAAACATGTTTTTTGGGTTCAGGGTGTCTGAAAACGTGTAGATCCGGTGAAAACTCGATTACTTAAAATCGACATGAAAACAATACTTTCCTTCCTATATATTCATAGAGGCAAGAGAAAGTAATAATGTAAATGACATGATAGACATGAGAGGGGTAGGGCCCCCATTGATGCCTCCCCAAGAATGAAATTTGTATATCAAATTAGCAGGTCTCTACTCCAGCGTCTTTTAAGACGTCTAGGGGGATTATCAGGTAAATGGAAGGTGGAAAGTGAACGCACCAGTGGGTTCCCGTGTTCGTGTAACTTGTCGTGAAAGCGTTTGTATAGGTATTCGATGGAATTTTGTACAAGTGGTGTTTTCAAATCTTTATGTAAGATTTTATTGCTTATATGGATTTAAGCGCAAAAATGTATATAAAGTTGTAGAGAATTTAAAATCCTACAACTTTTCTTTCAAACATTATTTTGTTTGAAGCTTAGTTTAGCGGTAATTAGCGATTTTCTGTTTTTTCATGAAAATCTGTAAAATAATCGATTTTTTAAGATTTCGGCCTTAGTATACATTTTACGACAAAAGTGTATAATGAAATTTAATAGGAAATTAAAAAATCTACAACTTTTATTTTAAGCATTTTTCTTTATATATATCAAGCGAGTTATTCTACAGCTCTGGCCGTCTCTCGCATCCCATACGCCACCCCTCTCTATCCATCCAGTCTCCTCCCTCCAATTGTCTAGCATGCATATCTTTCGATACTTGCTTTATCCATGCTTCAGGTGGTCTACCACGCTTATTTCGTCCCCAAGGGGTCCAGTTTATTATTTTCTTTGGCCATCTCTCATCTCCCATTCTTTGCACATGTCCCAGCCATACCAGACGTCGTTTTTCGATTTCCTCCATTGTGGTGTCTTGTTTTTGCGTACGAGCTCTAATTTCGGTGTTTCTAACCCGGTCTACCCTAGAAACCAGACAACTTCTGCGTAAGAAGTCCATTTCTACCGCATTTATTTTCTGCTGATCTCTCTTGGTCATCTCCCAGGTTTCTGATCCATATGTCAAAATACTTTGCACAACAGTATTATATAGACGAACTTTTGTGCTATTCCTGATACTTTTTGACCAGAGTACCGGGTTTAATTTTTGTGTTGCCTGTCTAGCCTGTCCAATCCATTTTTCTTACAGCATTTTTCTTTACAGAAGCTATTTTAACGTCAAAGAAAGATTTTCCGTATTAAGCCGAACTAAGGTTGATTTTCATTTTACGTTGTTTATCCATGATTAAACGTAAGTTACTGCTTGACTACGATCGAAATAGGATTCTCTCCCTTCCCCACTTCGTCCTTTACCGTTCGCACTACGTGCCGGATCGAATACATCGGTACGCACAACACAAATGACCAATTAATATGAATATCACTTGTACTAGATTCTTGTTGTTGTTGTTTAGGTCAACAGCCGAAAGGCTGGTTTGAACCTCTAGAGGTTTTACTAAGTAAAACGAGGAGTGAAGTGGTTTACCATTGCCTTCCTCACCGAGTGAAAAAGTACGCTTATCAGCATGCCGGGCCCTCTGAAAAGCACATATTTTCCACTCTGTAAATGACAACTTCACTTCATTCACCACAGGGTCTGGCTGTATAATGAAATTCATTACTTGCAGAGGAGATAACTCTGATTAGTGTCTTTTACACCTCTACCTCTTCTGTTCTTAAACGATTCAGTCATTTAATTGGCTGACCATGTGATAAGAAACAGAACTATTTATTTTAGCCCTGCAACGAACAGATTGAGTGTAAATAATTTGACACTCCACCTGTCTGTTATGGGCAGAGATTCTTGTTATCCATAACATTTTGTACAGATTATGTGACCACCAGCAGAAAATCATTAGTGTTTCCATTATTTTTGTTTACTATTAGGTAGTGTAGTCATAACTCAGCAAGTTCTTAATTTATAATGTAAATAAATAATTGATAGGATTTAATTATTAAATGGAGTAAGCATTATTCTTTATTTACTTGAGAGCAGCTAATAATTATAAACTATGCTTTTACTTCAGTTGTACAGTGTTAGCGACCGTGCAATATTGGTTTTGTAGTGAGTGCAGTTTTATTATGTTTTGGGTTTGATCGGTTGTTCAATATTCAGATAAATTCGTTTCGATTAAACAAATACAGTGTAAGTGTATATTTGTGATTTAAACAGGTACAGGTTAAATAAGTGCATTATAACTTTCGTTATAACTTATTCAAGAAAAACGATGAGCTATGTACACAAGTACATTCTTGGCCATAACGAAATCATAAGAAAGACCAGCACCACGGACCTTGGTGTGTTGTTTGACTCCAAGCTATTATTCCGTGAGCAAGTAGCTTCAATAGCTGCAAAAGCTCGAAGGAATTTAGGACTCATAGCTTGGATTAGTCGTGATTTCAAATTTGAGAAGACAGTACTTAGACTTTATAAGAGCCTTGTGCGTCCCGTCCTCGAGTATTGTTCGACGGTGTGGAACTGTAGAAGGGACGTCACAGAAAAGGAACTAGAGAGGGTGCAGAAAAGACTAATTTATAAGTTGGAATGTAGATCTGGGAGAAAATTTTATGGCTATGCGGATGCCCTCTCATTCTACGGGCTTCAGAGTCTGAGCACGCGACGTAGAGTGATGGAAGTACTTTACATTTACAACATTCTGCACTCTCGAGTTGAAGTTCCGGATATCTCGAAGATTTTTCTGAGAGTGCCTGGCACAGCTTTAAGAAGTTTTAGGCTGTTTGCTGGAGCTACAAAAAGTAAAATAGCTCCAATCAATAGATGTATAGCTACAGCCAATGAAATAAATGGAGAGGTAGATCTGTTTCACAGAGATAGCAAAATTAAAGAAAAACTGTACAGGTTACTGTGAAGGAAGGCTGCAAATACTGCGTGATCTTTATGTTATTTTATGTATTTTTATGTGTTATTTGTGTCTATGTGGTGTATGTTAAGCTCAGCGGCTGACAGTTTTTTAGAGAAGAAAGAATGACTACGTTAAGTTGTAATGGTGCGGTATACTAAGGTGAAATTATCTTGCTGTTCTACTGTACCACCTCGCATCCTTGCGACCAGCCATAGTAGTGGGTGGAGACGGCGGGGTGTAGGGGAGTTTGGGAGCCCCAAAAAAAAAAAAATTAAAAAAATAATAATAAGTAATAAAGTAATAGTAAGTATGAATATAAATACTGTTGTAGTAATGAGCTGTACTAGTATGCTGACTATCCGACCTAATGTTTTTGGGACGGTGCGTAATGCGAGGTGGATACGATGAAGTGCGGAAGGGAGGGAATCCTATTTCGAAACTTGTCAGATAGTATATTTTTCATTACCTGCATTGGCTAAAGAAAGTCGTATGAGTGTTTTACACCAGTTTTTTCTCTCTAAAATTAGTCTATACATTATTTTTACTTTCTCTTGCCTATATGAATGTATAGGAAGGAAAGTATTGTTTTCATGTCGATTTTTCAAAATCGAGTTTTCAACGTTTTCAGACCCCCTGAACCCAAAAAACATGTTTTTAGCGATTGGTCTCTGTGTGTGTGTGTGTACAAAATATCTCAAGAACGGAACATCGTACAAATTGAAACTTGAAACATAAGTTACATACCTTTACCGGACCCGACACGAACATTTTCATCAAAATCGGTCAACCGGAAGTAGTAGTTTATTCGTGTAATTTTTCACTTTTTTGCAATTTTCTCATAATGGTCCTACAATTTTTTTTAAAATCGCCTCATTTACTTAATTTTTTATGCTCTACAAGATAGGGTAGGCGCCATGTTTGCTAAAATTCTTGGCGAGGCTGTTTTCACGTAAAATCGTTGTTTTTTTAAGATTACGGCTTTAATATGCATTTAAGCGCAAAACTTTATATAATAAAAGTTGTAGAAAATTTAAAATGCTCCAACTTTTATTTCAGACTTTTTTTTGCATAAAGCTTCGTTTAGTGGTAATTAGCAATTTTCTGTTTTTTCGCACGGAAACGTGTGAAAATTTAATTTTTTTAAAATTTCGGCCTTAAAATTTGGCCATTTTACGACAAAAGTGTATATAATCAAGTTTATAGGAAATTAAAAGATCTACAACTTTTATAAAAAGCATTTTTCTCTACATAGCCTAGTTTAGCGTGAAAGAGTGATTTTCCGTATTTTTAAGCCAAACAGGTCGATTTTCATTTTGCGTCTCACTCATGATTAAAATAAGGTTGTTTTTTGAGGTTAGTTTTTTGTTTATTTCTAATGTTTTATTACGATGTTAGGTTTATGGTTAATTATTTGCATTGGAAAGAGAAAGTTGTGTGAGTGTTTCACGCCAGATTTTTCATTCTATTATCTACTCTTTACCATTTTATGAATGAAGTAGCGTATTAGAAATTTCTTCGATACTTCGAACCCTTCTTCGATATTGTCACAATAAGTTATATTGTTCACTATCTGCATTGGCTAAAGAAAGTCGTATGAGGGTTTTACACCAAATTTTTCTCTCTCAGATTAGTCGATACATTATTTTAAATTTTAATTTTGTATTTTAATGAACAGTAAACAGACGATAATATGAAATAAGCCATTAAAATATTCCAGAAGGATGTTTAATTTATGACAATATTAAACTGCAGTTGATGTAGAACTAGAAAATGCTATATAAATTTATTTGTCTTATACATACATATAATGGATCGATATGCAGCCGTTTAAACAACATTCTGTTTATACCCTTAAAGATCGTTATTAACCCCTTTTCGATTCTAACATAAATATTATAAATTATAATATTTTATTAGACTACTTCTACTAACAAAGAGTTAAAAAAGTAATAAAATAAATTTACAAGAAAATTTTTAGTAAATAAAATATATTTTTAAAAGATATTTATTTATGTTTTCTTAACTTTTATTTAATTTTTAATGTTTCCTCTTCAGTGTTTTATAATATGATGGATTTTGAAATTTATTTCGGAATTACTATCTGTTAATTTTAGAATAAACATTAAAACTGTGTGTTATCCATTGACAATTGTTTACTTCGTAATATAATTTATGATTTTTTTTTATTCTTGAAACTAAAAATTAACTATAAAATATAAATAGTTTCGTGTATTCCAATAATTTTTACTTTCTCTTGCCCATATGAGTATATATATATATATATTTTTTATTCCTAGTATGTGTACGTTGCAATCTGTTCAATTCAGAACAATAAGCAACCCCATGACCCAATGAGATGAGGATGATGTGTATGACGTGTAAATGAAGTGTAGTCTTGTATAGACCCAGGCCGACCATTCCTGAAAGAGTATGGTTAATTAAACCCCAACCATCAAAGTACACCGGTAACCACTGTCTAGTATTCAAATCCGTTTTAAGTAACTACCTTTACTAGAATTTGAACCAGGAACCTTCGTCTCCGAAAATCAGCTGTTAAACAGCTGATTTTGGCGACGACTTTACCTCTAGCCCAACCCGGTGGGTCTTATATGAATATATCGGAAGGAAAGTATTGTTTTTACCGGTTCTACACGTTTCCAGACCCCCTGAACCCAAAAAACATGTTTTCAGTGATTGGTGTGTGTGAACAGAATATCTCAAGAACGGAACATTGTACGAACTTGAAACTTGAAATTTAAGTTACATACCACTACCGGACCCAATACGAACATTTTCATCAATATCGGTCAACTGGAAGTAGTAGTTTATTCGTGTAATTTTTCACTTTTTTCGATTTTCTCAAAAACTGGTTCTACGATTTTTTTAAAAAATCGCCTGATTTACTAATTTGTATATGCTCTACAAGATAGGGTAGGCGCCATGTTTGCTGAAATTCTCGATGAGGCTGTTTTTACGTAAAGAAATTGTTTATTTAAGATTACGGCTTTAATATGCATTTTAGGACAAAAATTTACATTATAAAAGTTGTAGAGAATTTAAAGTTCTACAACTTTTATTTTAAACATTTTTTTGTATGACGCTTAGTTTAGCGGTAATTTGCGATTTTTTGTTTTTTCTCACGAAAACGTGTGAAAAATCGATTTTTTAAAGATTTCGGCCTTAGTATGAAGAAAAAGTATTTTATGAAAAAAGTGTATATAATCAAATTTATAGAAAATTAAAAGATCTACAACTTTTATTTATAGCATTTTTCTCTACAGAGAGTAGTTTAGTGTGAAAGAGTGATTTTCCGTATTTTTGAGCCAAACTAAGGTCGATTTTCATTTTGCGTCTTTCACTCATGATTAAAATTAGGTTATGTTATTAAAGTTAGTTTTTTGTTTATTTCTAATGTTTTATTAATAATGTTCGGTTTATTGTTAATTATTTTCATTGGCAAGAGAAAGTTGTGTGAGTGTTTCATACCAGATTTTTTTAAAAACATTTAGTTATAATAAAATGCTTATGTGCACGAATCGTGTTTTTTTGAGAATATTTCTGGGGAGTTAAAAGAAATTAAATTTTAAATATTTATTTATTTACTAGGTTTTTTAGAGAATAAATTTCTTCGTTATTGATTTAATTACAAACGTTTATTTAATTAACATTATGAAAATTACATTTTGCTACAAAAAAGTGAAATATATTTTGTGAAGTGTTTTATTTATTTATCGTGATTATATTATTATTTAAATTAAAAAAATTAATAAAGTGTGTATTCGTATTAATTTATTAATAATGACTGAATCACCATATTTGACAAATGTGTGTAACTTTAGTAGTAACACACAAAGACAATTGGTCAACAACGAAGATGTCTCATATTATGAATTCCATAAGAACATTGCCCTCTGATATTCGGATATCACCTGCAGTGCTGAATCGAGGATAACAAGGTAGGAATATATTTTCCTTCTTTATTTATTTTTCTTCTTTTTCTTCTTCATCTTCATAACTGAGATATTTTTCAGTGAATTATATCGTTAAATAAATACCAGCTTGTTTAATAGTATTACTTTTTACTTTCTCTTGCCTATATGAATATATAGGAAGGAAAGTATTGTTTTCATGTTGATTTTTCGAAATCGAGTTTTCACCGGATCTATACGTTTTCAGACCCCCTGAACCCAAAAAACATGTTTTTAGCGATTGGTCTGTGTGTGTGTGTGAGTGTGTGTGTATGTGTGTGTGTGTGAACAGAATATCTCAAAAAGGGAACATCGTACGAACTTGAAACTTGAAACTTAAGTTACATATCACTACCGGACCCGACACGAACATTTTCATCAAAATCGGTCAACCGGAAGTAGTAGTTTATTCGTATAATTTTTCACTTTTTTGCGATTTTCTCAAAAACTAGTCCTACGACTTTTTTAAAAATCGCCTGGTTTACTACATTTTTTATGCTCTACAATATAGGGTAGGCACCATGTTTGCTGAAATTCTGCGTGAGGCTGTTTTTACGTAAAAACGTTTTCTTTTTAAGATTGCGGCTTTAATATGCATTTTAGCGCAAAACGTTTTATAATAAAAGTTGTAGAGAATGTAAAATTCTACAACTTTTATTTCAAACATTTTTTTGTATAACGCTTAGTTTAGCGGTAATTTGCGATTTTCTGTTTTTTTTCTCACGAAAACGTGAGAAAAATCGATTTTTTTAAAATTTCGGTCTTAGTATGCATTTTACGACAAAAGTGTATATAATTAAATTTATAGAAAATCAAAAGATCTACAACTTTTGTTTAGAGGATTTTTCTCTACAGAGCCTAGTTTAGCGTGAAAGCGTGATTTTCCGTATTTTTAAGCCAAACTGAGTTCGATTGTCATTTTGCGTCATTCACACATGATTAAAATAAGGTTATGTTTTTGAGGTTAGTTTTTTGTTTATTTCTAATATTTTATTAATAATGTTAGGTTTATTATTAATTATTTGCATTGGCAAGAGAAAGTTGTGTGAGTGTTTCACACCAGATTTTTTTTAAACTTGTTCAATTCGTATGTGTTCATTTTCTTATTTAATTTAAAACAACACCGTTTGTCATACGTACATAAAAATCTCATTTTCATAAATATGAAATTTTATGATGTGATTTAAATTTTTTTTTTTTTGTAATACACGTATTGTGCGGTTCCAAACTGCGTGTAGTTGTGGGGGGGTGAAGGGTTTGGGGAGGTATAATGAATGAGTGACGCATGCTGGGAGAACGATTGTTGTATTACTCTGATACAAAACATTCGTTTTCAAACTTTCCGTATTTAACATATTTGTTTGTATTTATTACATTTATTACTTTATCTTGCCTGTATGAATATATATAGGAAGGAAAGTATTGTTTTCATCTCGAGTTTTCACCGGTTCTACACGTTTTCAGACCCCCTGAACTCATAAAACATGTTTTTAGCGATTGGTCTGTGTGTGTGTGTGTGTGTGTGCGGGCGCGCGTGTGTGTGTATGTATATATACAAAATATCTTAAGAACGGAACATCGTACAAACTTGAAACTTAAGTTACATACCACTACCGGACCCGACAATTTTCATCAAAATCGGTCAACCGGAAGTAGTAGTTTATTCGTGTAATTTTTCATTTTTTTGCGATTTTCTCAAAAACTGGTCATACGATTTTTTTAAAAATCGCCTGGTTTACTCAATTTTGTATTCTTTACAAGATAGGGTAGGCCCCATGTTTGCTGAAATTCTTGGTGAGGTTTTCACGTAAAAAAGTGGTTTTTTAAGATTACGGCTTTAATATGTATTATAGCGCAAAAATTTATATAATAAAAAACTAGAAATTTAGAATCCTACAACTTTTATTTTAAACATTCTTTTGTATAACGCTTAGTTTAGCGGTTATTAGCGATTTTTCTGTTTTTTCTCACGAAAACGTGTAAAAAAATCGATTTTGTTTTTGTTTACATTTTGGCCTTAGTATGCATTTTACGACAAAAGTGTAAATAATTAAATTTATAGAAAATTAAAAGATCTACAACTTTTGTTTAAAGCGTTTTTCTCTACAGAGCCTAGTTAAGCGTGAAAGAGTGATTTTCCGTATTTTTAAGCCAAAATGAGGTTGATTTTCATTTTGCGTCTTTCACTCATGATTAAAATTAGGTTATTTCTATTGAGGTTAGTTTTTTGTTTATTTCTGATGTTTTATTACTAATGTTAGGTTATATTGTTAATTATTTGCATTGGCATGAGAAAGTTGTGTGAGTGTTTCACAACAGATTTTTCTAGAAAAAATTCTGTAGTATTATTTTAAATTTCATGTTAACAAATTGTAAACAAGGCAGCTTAAGTATTACATCATAATATTAACGAACTTTTTTTTTATTTTAAATTTAATTTCACAGTATTATAATATTTAATTCGACAAAATTTGTTTTTACACAAGATTTAAAAACTTAAAGATTTGTTAAATTTGTCACTAGTTGTTATTAATTTAAATTAATTAATTAAGAAATTTGTTATAGACCTATAGAGTTAATCCTTGAGTTACACAAGTTTTTTTTTGTATCTAATTTAACAATACTCAAGTTGTTTTTCTGTTTTTTGTTGTTTTTTTTTATAAATTTATAATCATCTTGATTTTTAATATTATCATAAGAGGCTTAAAACTGTCTGTCTGTAGACTAGACTAATCTTTTTTTAAATTCTCTCTAACAAATATACATTGTATTTCTATCTCTTTTTATCATCATCCCTTCTCTAAAATGTTACCTTTAAAAATAAGGTCTCATTTGCATTGATTATCATTATTAATTGAATTAAATTATCATTGCATTTTATGATAACATAATGAATAATTTAGAAAGTGGATTTTTAATTCAGTGATAATCTGAGAAATTTTGTTTCCTCTTTCTTTACTTCTGACCGTACATTTATCTTTTTGTATCTCTTTATAATTATAATTTTTTTTTTGTAAATGTCTAGGATTCTTTCTGAATATTTTACTTTTTATTTTTCCTTATTTATTTCTTCTTCTTCAAGTGCCGTCTCCGCGTCGGAGGTTGGCGATCATCATTGCTATTGTAACTTTCGAAACAGCTGCTCGGAACAGTGACGCAGAGTTGAGACCAAACCAATCTCTCAAATTCTTCAACCAGGACGCTTTCGTTCTGCCCGGCCGGCGCTTTCCTGCTGTCTTTCCTTCCATTATCAGCTGAAGAAGTCTGTATTTCCCGTTTCGAAGAACATGGCCGAAGTACTGCAGTTTTCGTCGCTTGATGTCGTATAGCAGTTCCATCTCCTTGCCCATCCGAGTCAGTACGTCCGTGTTTCGTACTCTGTCGGTCCACGATATACGGAGCATGCGGCGGTATAGCCACATCTCAAACGCCTCCAGCCTCCTTTCTAGAAGTTTCGTCAGTGTCCAGCCTTCCTGCCCGTAAAGAAGTACAGGAAGTACGTAGCACCTCAGAATTCGGAGCCTCGTGTTGAGACTAAGATCACGTTGGCACAATAGGTGTTTTAGTTTCGTGAACACTGCTCTGGCTTGCTCGATACGCGCTTTAACTTCCTGACCGTAGTCCCATTTGTCATTTAGGCAGCACCCAAGGTATTTGTACGTGTGCACCCGTTCAATGGCGGAGCCAGCGAGTGTGATTCCTGCGTTGACCTCCTCTTCACCGATCACTATCTTATTTATCTTATTTATTTATTTCTGTTTAATTATGAATATTCTTATATCATGTGTTTAATTTCTTTCATCGATTATAACGGGTGTTTTATTAAGGACGCAACCCTGATTATAAGAAGATAAAAGTAATACATCGGTAAATTTTCTGTCCCCCAATCGGTATGTTGGCAACAGTGTACTCAAGGCCAACTACCTAAGATAGTTAATATGTTCCAGTCAAGCATTAGTGTGGTGACAGCAGTCGTTTCGTTATATTGTGGCAGCAATGATTTTTTCCAAGGAAGAACGCGTGTTTATTGTAGAGACTTACATAGCGAGTAAATCTTAGAAATGTGTGCAAGATAAGTTTCACTCCATATTTTACAGTTCTGACTATTCACATAGCCATCTAAATGAAACCAAGTCTCATCACTAAAATAAAAATGATCTAACAATTGATTTTTCTCACGAAAACGTGAGAAAAATCGATTTTTTTAACATTTCGGTCTTAGTATGCATTTTACGACAAAAGTGTATATAATAAAAGTTATAGAAAATTAAAAGATCTACAACTTTTGTTTAGAGCATTTTTCTCTACAGAGCCTAGTTTAGCGTGAAAGCGTGATTTTCCGTATTTTTAAGCCAAACTGAGTTCGTTTATCATTTTGCGTCATTCACTCGTGATTAAAATAAGGTTATGTTTTTGAGGTTAGTTTTTGTTTATTTCTAATATTTTATTAATAATGTTAGGTTTATTATTAATTATTTGCATTGGCAAGAGAAAGTTGTGTGAGTGTTTCACACCAGATTTTTTTTGTTTAATTATGAATATTCTTATAACATGTGTTTAATTTCTTTCATCGATATATTTTAATTTTCTGATGCCCTTGATATAAATACTATATACGGAAGGAAAGTATTGTTTTAATGTAAATTTTTCACCGTAATACACTTATTCAGGCTCTCTGAACGAAAAAATATTGTTTTTAGCGATTGGTCTGTTTGTAAATAAATAAGGTCAAGAAGGGGAAATCGTATGAAGTTAGAACTTTGAATTTAAACCTTTCAGTTCTGAAAAGGTTATGTTTTTAGAGGTTAGTTTTTTGTTTATATCTAATGTTTTATTACTAATGTTAGGTTTATTGTTAATTATTTTCATTGGCAAGAGAAAGTTGTGCGAGTGTTTCACACCAAATTTTTAGAGTCTAGTTTAGCCTTAATTAGAGATTTACCGTATTTTTAAGTCGAACAGAGGTTGATTTTGATTTTGTGTATTTTACTCATGATTAAACATTGGTTATATGGTTAATGATTAACACTGAAATAATCCGACAGGTAAAAGATGTATTGGTAGACCGAGGAAGAGATGGACGCCGGAACAGGCTAACGCACAGCCTAATCCATGAAGACGACGACGACGAGTTCTGAAATAATATTTAAAAGTTTGATATTAAGTACCATTTAATTTAAATAAGGGTGTACAAAAAGTGCCAATCATTATTTCGAAAACTTGGAGGGGTAAGCCTGCCATTGTCGAACAAAATTTCAACGTTACAGAAAAATAAAATTTCCTGTTAAATATTAATTTTTCTGCCCATAACAGGTGGAGTGTCAAATTATTTACACTCAATCTGTTTGTTGCAGGGCTAAAATAAATAGTTCTGTTTCTTATCACATGGTCAGCCAATTAAATGACTGAATCATTTAAGAACAGAAGAGGTAGAGGTGTAAAAGACACTAGTCAGAGTTATCTTCTCTGAAAGTAATGAATTTCACTATACAGCCAGACCCTGTGGTGAATGAAGTGAAGGTGTCATTTGCAGAATGGAAAATATGTGCTTTCCAGAGGGCCCGGCATGCTGTTAAGCGTACTTTTCCACTCAGTGAGGAAGGCAATGGTAAACCACCTCACTCCTCGTTTTACTTAGTAAAACCTCTACAGGTTCAAACCAGCCTTTCGGCTGTTGACCTAAACAACATTAATTTTTATTGTGTTTTTTAAAAAAGGAAATCGTTGTAACACTAAAAATATTCAAAGTAATTTTGTTTTAGTTTATTTAAAGTCGCATCGACAGCTTGGTCATTAGCAACTACTGTCGGTTTTGGTACATTAACGGTGGTTTTAACGTGTTAAAATTTCCAGACCCTAGCCGGGAATCGAACCCGAGACATTTCGCTTGTAATATATCTAGAACGGACCCTCGTACAAACTTGAAACTTAAAACTTAAGTTACATACCACTACCGGACCCGACACGAACATTTTCATTAAAATCGGGCAACCGGAATTAGCAGTTTATTCGTATAATTTTTCACTTTTTAGCGATTTTCTCAAAAACTGGTCCTACGATTTTCTTTAAAATTGCCTGGTTTACTTAATTTTATGCTCTACAAGATACGGTGGGTGCCATATTTGCTGAAATTCTTGGTGAGGCTGTTTTCACGTAAAACAATTGTTTTTTCAAGATCGCGGCTTTAATATGCATTTAAGCGCAGAAATTTATATAATAAAAGTTGTAGAGAATTTAAAATCGTACAACTTTTATTTCAATAATTTTTTTGTATAACGCTTAGTTTAGCGGTAATTACCAATTACAAAAAAAACAAAAACACAGACCCCACACTTTCACGAACACTTTTATTTTTTTTTCTCACGAAAACGTGTGAAAATTCTATTTTTTAAGATTTCGGCCTTATTATATATTTTACGACAAAAGTGTTGGCTATATAATAAAATTTATAGGAAATTAAAAGATCTACAACGTTTATTTAGAGCATTTTTTGTACAGTGCCTAGTTTAGTGTGAAAGAGTGATTTCCGTATTTTTAAGCCGAAGTAAGGTTGATTTTAGTTTTGCGTCTTTCACTCATGATTAAAATAAGGTTATGTTTTTAGAGGTTAGTTTTTTGTTTATTTCTAATGTTAGGTTTATTGTTAATTATTTTCATTGGCAAGAGAAAGTTGTGCGAGTGTTTCACACCAAATTTTTAGAGTCTAGTTTAGCCTTAATTAGTGATTTACCGTATTTTTAAAGTCGAACAGAGGTTGATTTTGATTTTGTGTATTTTACTCATGATTAAACATTGGTTATATGGTTAATGATTAACATTGTCAAGAGAAAATCGTGTGAATTTATGACACCACATTATTTTTCTGATATTTTATAACTTACTAGACAAATTATTGGTATTGTCATAGATTTGTTAAAAGAATAAAACAACTTTAAACCGGGTTACATGCGTGTTAAGTAAAGACATTTTTATTAATGTACAGTCAAAGAATTGCGTGTTTGACTAATGTAATAATATTGTATATATAACATTGATCCATAAATTTGTACCGTAATTATGTTTTTAGATTACTGTGAGTAATTACTTAGTTCCGGTGTTTTAAATTACTGTTCGTATAAACAATATGAGTTATAGTTAAGTAAGTCGACTTTCACTTTTGTCTTTCTTTTACTCTGCTTCTATTAGGTTAATCTTTTAACCCTTACCGAATTAACTAAATAAATTATTACATTGTCCTTTTATAAAGTGATTAATTTTTTGCTTAAATTATATTTGTCGTTTTATTAACATTATTAACTTACTGAACTGTAATTAGTCAATTTATTCCAATTAAGTTTTTATTTCTTTTTTACTTTCTCTTGACTGTTGTTTAGGTCAACAGCCAAAAGGCTGGTTTGAACCTCTAGAGGTTTTACTAAGTAAAACGAGGAGTGAGGTGGTTTACCATTGCCTTCCTCACTGAGTGGAAAAATACGCTTATCAGCATGCCGGGCCCTCTGAAAAGCACATTTTCCACTCTGTAAATGACACCTTCACTTCCTTCACCACAGGGTCTGGCTGTACAATGAAATTCATTACTTTCAGAGGAGATAACTCTGATTATTGTCTTTTACACCTCTACCTCTTCTGTTCTTAGATGATTCAGTCATTTAATTGGCTGACCATATGATAAGAAACAGAACTATTTATTTTAGCCCTGCAACGAACAGATTGAGTGTAAATAATTTGACACTCCACCTGTCTGTTATGGGCAGTTCTCTTGACTATATGAATATATAGGAAGGAATGTATTGTTTTCATGTCGATTTTTCGAAATCGAGTTTTCACCGGATCTACACGTTTTCAGACTCCCTGAACCCAAAAAAACATGTTTTTAGCGATTGGTCTGTGGGTGTGTGTGTGTGTGTGTGTATACAAAATATCTCAAGAACGGGACATCGTACGAACTTGAAACTTCAGTTACATACCACTACCAAACACGACACGAACATTTTCATTAAAGTCGGTCAACCGGAAGTAGTAGTTTATTCGTGTAATTGTTTTACTTTTTTGCGATTTTCTCAAAAACTGGTCCAAAGACCATTTTTTTTTAAAAATCGGCTGGTTTACTTAATTTTTATGCTCTACAAGATAGGCTAGGCGGCATGTTTGCTGAAATTCTTGGTGAGGCTGTTTTCACTTAAAGAAATTGTTGTTTTAAGATTACGGCTTTAATATGCATTTTAGCGCAAAAATTTATATAATAAAAAATGTAGGGAATTTAAAATCCTACACTTTTTATATCAAACTTTTTTTTTATAACTCTTAGTTTAGCGGTAATTAGCGATTTTGTTTTTCTTTCTTACGAAAACGTATGAGAAATCGATTTTTTTTAAATTTCGGCCTTAGTATGCACTTTACAACAAAAGTGTATATAATTAAATTTATAGGAAATTAAATGATCTACGACTTTTATTCGAAGCATTTTTCTCTAGAGAGCCTATTTTAGCGTGAAAAAGTGATTTTCCGTATTTTTAAGCCAAACAGGTCGATTTTCATTTTCCGTCTTTCACTCATGATTAAAATAAGGTTATGTTTTTTAAGGTTAGTTTTTTGTTTATTTCTAATGTTTTATTACTAATGTTGGGGTGTAATGTTAATTATTTGCATTGGCAAGAGAAAGTTGTGTGAGTGTTTCACACCAGATTTTTAGGTCTAGGATGGATTGAGCTGATATCGGACAGCATCTTTTTTTATAGTAAATACGTTTAGATGTATAATATATTTGTACGTGTGTTACTCACAAGAAAATGTAGACGTTTCTTCATGAATGTGAAACAATCTTTCCTTTCTTGAAGCGAGATAAACTTGTGTTGATAAAATAACCATACGTACTTTTGTTGCATATTTTACTGTAGTAGTACTGAGTTTGTGCTGTTTCGTGTCGGTTCGGTCCTCTTGTTCTCCTCGGATCGTTTCGAACACTTGGACTGTATTTCTGGTCCGGCTGCTGTTGATATACCCATTGTTCCACATTGTTCTTTATATATATATTTTTTTATTGTTACGTTTTGTTTTTTTATTATTTATTTCTAAGTTCTACGCCTGTTTTGTTAACCACAAAACACTGAATATAATAATATATTGTGAAAGAAACATTTAGATTTTGTTAGTGAAAGTTTTTGGTTTTATTTTTTTAACTTGTCCTTTTGTCTTTTTAGTCTATCTACTTTGTTGCTTTATAATAACGGTTTTACTTAATTGATTGCTACTTTGTCCTCCAAATCTTCTCCGCCAACTTTTTTATCTGATTAAAATATATAGATGTGTAGCCTACATCTAGATGTTTTCTATTCTACATCTTTTGTATAAAGAAAATTTAATTTTGCTACGTTGTCACATTATTCTGTTTAACTGATGTGACATTTATATGAAAGTACAATATACAGGGTCCGGCAGATTAATCTGACGATTTTGTATTCATCGGTATGTTGGCAACACTGTGAATAGGAAGTTGGTACAGTTGTTATGGGGTAGCGCTAATACTACCATTTTAGCTGCCATCATGAGTTGATCGTGTGAGCACCGTGCTTTTGTGATTAAAGCGTATTTCAAAAACAATGATTCTGTTATTGCTACGCAGCTTTTATTTCGTAGACATTTTTAATTTAAACCGAAACGCGTCTGTTCCAAGTAGGAATACGATATTGCTGTGGCAGAAAAACTTTCGTTTAACATTGTCTGCTTTGAAACTGAAACCAACAGGACGAAAGTGTTGTGTGAGAACTCCTGAAAACATTGAGGCTGTAAGATTATCTGTGTCGCAGTCTCCACGGCGTTCCATAGTGAAGCATGCTGCCGCAATAAGAACGTCTGACCGAAGTGTGAGAAGAATCCTTCATGAAGACCTTCAGTTCCATTCGTACAAGATGATGTTCGTGCAACAACTTACTGAAAATGACAACGCGTCTCGCAAAACAGCATGTGAGCTAATTCTCGAAAATTTGTAAGGTTGAATGAGTGCGTGAGGAACAATGGGACAAATTTGGATGACATAATTTTTCAAATGAAATATTCAAGTGAACTATTGAAACGCTGTAAGTAAAATTGTATAATTTGAATTTTCATTTGACCCATTAAACTTTGTTGTACTATGATCGTGCTTTTTTTTATTGACCCTCCAAAATCGTCAGATTATTCTGCCGGACCCTGTATTTAAATCACATTAAATTATAGATACTGAAGTCACGAGATTGCCTTTTGCGTATGTATGGGCTGTGAGGAAGAAAATTTGCAGTGCTGCCAACCTCAACAGTGAGACACTACTCGTACATTTCACTACCGTGCAGTTTCTACATACATTTTGTAAGCTGTGGTTTATTCCGAGAAAATGTTTTCTTCATAAACCTTATAAGAAATAAATGTGACCTGTAATTACTGCCTATAGCTTAATTACACGACTAATCCAGACATTAAGCCTTACTTTCCGCTTGTTAAAATACTTAACCTCAAAACTAGCTCGCCTCTCATCATGCGGTCTTGGGTTCGAATCCCATTCAGGCACGGCATATTTTCATACATTACAGAATCATTTCATCCTTCACCGTCTGCATTAGCAGTGATTGCAGAACAGTCGGACGTTAAACCAAAAAAAAAAAAAATCAGACATATTGATGTGACTTATTTGTTTTCATATAAGATTTTCTGTTCATTATAAAATTGACCCACCGGGTTGGTCTAGAGGTAAAGTCGTTGCCGAAATCTGCTGTTTAACAACTGATTTTTGGAGACGAAGGTTCCTGGTTCAAATCCTAGTAAAGGTAGTTACTTTTACACGGATTTGAATGCTAGACAGTGGGTACCGGTGTACTTTGATGGTTGGGGTTCAGTTAACCATGCTCTCTCAGGAATGGTCGGCCTGAGTCTGTGAAAGACTACACCTCATTTACATGTCATACACATCATTCTCATTGGGTCATGGGGTTGCTTATTGTTCTGAATTGAACAGATTGCAACGTACACACGTTAGGGATTCAAAAAAAAAATTATAAAATTTTCAGACGAATTTGTTTAGCCGTTGCGGGCGTCTGTAGAGTATAGTTTAGTAAGTTTTTGCAGTTTAGTTCGTGTAATTTATAATTTAAATTTTTACTGGGACAAATTAAATTTTTATTTTAAAATGAAATAACTATTTGTATGTTTGTACATTGAAATAAGTTTGTAGGCATTTGCGTACATTAAAATTTGTAGACCTTGTTGAAATAAAGGGTGATTCAAAAAGAGCGCCGGTTTTGATATATCAAATTAAGAGATTTATTTTATTGAAAAACTGAAAATAAATACATCAACAAGTTCATCTTACCTTCCGATTTCATGTATGAAAAATGACGTCATGCATGTGTCCTCCTCTACTGCGCTGGCACGCATCAACTCTGTCCATGAAATTGGATATTACTGCACGACAAGTTTCGACTTCCATTTGCCCGATAACCCGTCGAATTTTCTCCTTCAAGTCATTGATGTTTCGGGGTTTATTGGCATACACCAATGACTTCAGATGACCCCAAAGATGAAAGTCACAAGGCGTCAAGTCACACGACCTTGGTGGCCATTGATGGTCGGAATTACGAGAAATGATGCGATCCTGGAACCGTTCACGGAGCAACAACATTGTTTCTCGTGCAGAAACTGAATTTTATACGGGTGATATTGGAGATCGTACCGAAGAATTCTCCGTACAGAAGAACATCGTAAACCCAATTGTTGAGAACGGCGACGTATTGATTTTGCTGGGCTAACAGCCACACTGTCACGAACCAACGCAACGTTCTGCTCAGTTCGCCCAGAACGACGACGTCCAGAACTTTTAAGGTCGATTGTTGAACCCGTCTCAAAAAACTTTTTCATGAGCTTGCGAACTGTTGATTCATTCGGTGCTTCATTACGTCCTAGAGTACCGCGAAGTCGCCTGACAGTAGCCGCATAACTCTCTCCACTCTGGTAAAATGTTTTGATGATTAACACTCGTTGTGCAATAGTAAACTTCTCCATGGTTAGACACAGACTGCGAGAGTACTACACTGCGAACAAGAGAAACTACAACTGAATCGTCAATCGGAATGTTCTCCGAATTAGAAATGAGGTCTAACAATGTTGCCAACCGATAAACAAAAATTTACCAGCCGTTTAAAAACCGGCGCTCTTTTTGAATCACCCGTTATTAGATTATGGATATAATTTATGCGGAACTGTGTGTACACGTAGAGCAAGAGTTGTGCCAGTTCAAATTTTCCACAGTATACGTAGGTGGTTGAATTGATCAATTACATGAAATTAGGGTAAATGTTGGGGTTTGAAATAAACTTCCACCAGTGATACAATAATTTATGTTTAGTAATGTCATAATAATAGTCGAATGGATTATCCTTATATAACACAGTGATTCTCTTCAATCCACCATCTCTCGTCTTTCGTTCTTTCTTTTTGTTTTGTTAATATTTATTTCTTTTGCTTCATACAAAACTACAGAATAGAATTGAGTTATTAATGATTGTTATGCGGCGCCCACAGCTTTTCTTCTTCATCATCATAATAATCATCATCATCATCAAAATGGTACAATCATCATCAAAATGTAATAACAACGTTCTCACGCCAACTGGAACCATATTCATGCCACAGCGTGGATTTAAACTTAAACGATTGTACACGTAATGGTGGGCAGTCTACGCTATAACACCACAAAATCGCATCAGTTATTTATTTTTTATTTATTACTTTCTCTTGCCTGTATGAATATATAGGAAGGAAAGTATTGTTTTCATGTCGATTTTTTGAAATCGAGTTTTCACCGGATCTACACGTTTTCAGACCCCCTGAATAAAAAAAAACATGTTTTTAGCGATTGGTGTGTGTGTGTGTGTGTGTGCGCGCGCGCGCGCGCGTGTGTGTGTGTACAGAATATCTCAAGAACGGAACATCGTACGAAGTTGAAACTTGAAACTTAAGTTAGGTACTACTAGAGAACCCGACATGAACATTTTCATCAAAATCGGTCAACAGGGAGTAGTAGTTTATTCGTGTAATTTTTCATTTTTTTGCTATTTTCTCAAAAACTGGTCCTACAATTTTTTTTAAAACTGCCTGGTTTACTAAATTTTTTATGCTCTACAAGATAGGCTAGGCGCCATTACTGCTGAAATTCTTCGAGAGGCGGTTTTTACGTAAAAAAAATGTTTTTTTAAGATTGCGGGTTTAACATGCATTTTAGCGCAGAAATTTATATAACAAAATTTGTAGAGAATTTAAAATCGTACAACTTTTATTTCAAAGATTTTTGTATACCGCTTAGTTAAGCGGTAATTAGCGATTTTCTGAATTTTTCTCTCGAAAACGTGTGAAAATTTTTTTTAAGATTTCGACCTTAGTATGCATTTTACGACAAAAGTGTAGGCTATATAATCAAATTTTTTGGAAATTAAAAGCTCTACAACTTTTATTTAAAGCATTTTTCTCTACAGAGCCTAGATTTGTGTGAAATAGTGATTTTTTTGTATTTTTAAGCCAAACTGAGGTTGATTTTCATTTTGCGCCATTTACTCATGATTAAAATTAGGTTCTTTCTATTGAGGTTAGTTTTTTATTTAGGTTGATCAATTCAACTGAATCAATTGATCAACACAATTTAAAATTAGGTTACGTTTATTGAGGTTAGTTTTTCGTTTATTTCTAATGTTTCATTACTAATGTTAGGTTTATTGTTAATTATCTGCATTGGCAAGAGAAAATTGTGTGAGTGTTTCACACCAGATTTTTTTAAGTCATATTGATAATGACCTTCGGGCCAGCCAAGTCAGTCAACTGGTAGAAAGTCGCTATTATTTGTTAAGTAACCCCGGTTGGGCAAACGACTTTGTATGGTGACCAGTTGACATCCATCCATGAAAAAGCTCTACTGGGGTCCCTGTTCAAACTCATGTCTGATCTACGTCAAAAAATACAGCAAAAAGCAGCGATCAAATTGGGTAGTTGTCAACAATGTACAGTTCCCGATAACAAATAACATTTTAAAAAAAAATTGATAATATGAGAAGAAACAGAACTATTTTTATGTAGGTTAATTAACGACAATAAACTGAATGTAATTAATTTAATATTCCTAATTTATTCATTCCAAAGTTTTTTTCATTGAAGATTGAAAAGTATAAATTTAAACTTTAATAATAATTAGTGCCTTAAAGATTGTTAGTTTAAATATAACGTGTGCTATGTATATATGTATGAACCCTCGCCATACGAGACAAACAACACACGTTTAAACACTTTCTGTTAAACTTACTACTTAATAAATTCAGTGTCTACTAAAAACAACATAGTTGTCGAGGGAAGAGGTATTAAAAGCATTAGCTTAAAGGTATAACAAACCTCTAGACCTGAATCACTTAATGATATTCAGAAGGCAATGATTAATTCTGTCATTAACTAAGCCACCAGACGTACTAGCCACTTAATTGGATGTCCCCTTTTATTTTACATTAAACATTGAATACTTTTAAAAAAAAATTAGAAAGAAACATTATAATAAGAGAAAGACAGTAAAAACAAAACATGGAAGAAAATGGGATACCTTAACAAGATGCTCTTGATATATTACTAAGTATTCTTTAAAAATAACTAACTTAAGGTAATGGTCGGGTAATAATTATTGTTTTCTAAAATAAATAACCGAATTAAATTGAATTAAACTAAATTAAAACTTATCTCAAATGATACATAATTAAATTTTACATTTTAATTAATCACTTAATACCGTATCTAACTTTTTAATTTATTGTGTCACTTAATTCAATTAATATATTATTTTCCGCTAAAAATAAATGTTGTATTTTATTTTGTAATTAATTGAAATATATTTTGTTTTATTTACAGAATTAATTTGTTTGTTTCTTAATTTATCAAGTTTTTTTACGTAATTTATTTATTGTTTTTGGTTTTAAAATATAAAAATTGATTTCTTGAACTTTTAACTAAATTATGTTTTTTTTAAATAAAGTGTAATTCTTTTGTGTTCAGTTTTTACTTTCTCTTGCCTTATATGAAAATACAGGACAGAAAAAAAGGTTTTATTTTCATTTCGATTTTTTGAAATAGAGTTTTCACAGGACATACACTTTTTCAGATCCCCTGAACCCAAAAAAATGTTTTTAGCGATTGGTCTGTGTGCAAACAAAATATCTCAAGAACGGAACACCGTACGAAGATGAAACTTGAAACTTAATTTAGGTACCACTAGAGAACCCGACACAAACATTTTTATAAAAATCGGTCAACCGGAAGTAATAATTTATTCGTGTCATTTTTCACTTTTTTGCGATTTTTTCAAAAACGATTTTTACTTTCTTTTGCCTATATGAGTATATAAGAAGAGAAGTATTGCTGTCATGTCGATTTTTCGAAATCAAGTTTTCACCGGATCTACACGTCAGATCCCCTGAACCCAAAAAAAACATGTTTTTAGCGATTGGTCTGTGTGTGAACAGAATATCTCAAGAACGCAACATCGTACGAACTTGAAACGTGAAACTTAAGTTACATACCACTACCGGACCCCGACACGAACATTTTCATCAAAATCGGTCAACCGGAAGTAGTAGTTTATTCGTGTAATTTTTCACTTTTTTCGATTTTCTCAAAAACTAGTCCTACGATTTTTTTAAATCGCCTGGTTTACTAAATTTTTTATGCTCTACAAGATAGGGTAGGCGCCATGTTTGCTGAAATTCTTGGTGAGGCTGTTTTCACGTAAAAACAGTGTTTTCTTAAGATTACGGCTTTAATATGCATTTTAGCGCAAACATTTATATAATATAATTAAAGTTGTAGAGAATTTAAAATCCTACAATTTTAAATCAGCCATTTTTTTTGTATAACGCTTAGTTTAGCAGTAATTATCGATTTTCTGTTTTTTTCTCAAGAAACCGTGTGAAAAATCGATTTTTTTTTTAAATTTCGGCCTTGGTATGCATTTTACGACAAAAGTGTTATATAATAAAATGTATAGGAAAGCATTTTTCTCTATAGAGCCTAGTTTGGCTTGAAAGAGTGATTTTCCGTATTTTTAAGCCAAACTGGGGTTGATTTTCATTTTGCGTCTTTCAGTCATGATTAAAATTAGGTTATGTTTATTGAGGTTAGTTTTTTGTTTATTTCTAATGTTTTATTACTAATGTTAGGTTAAATTGGTCATTATTTGCATTGGCAAGAGAAAGTTGTGTGAGTGTTTCACACCAGATATTTTTTTTTTTTATGTACGGTAATTAAACAAAAATGATAAATATATGAATAATAACATTCTTAGAATGATTGTACGATATTCTTTTGTTTAGGTATCTTGTTCACACACACACACACGCGCGCGCGCACGCACACACACACACACACACACACACACACACACACACTAATTTCTAAAAAAACATGTTTTTTTGCTGTTCAGGGGTTCTGAAAAGGTGTATATCTGGTGAAAACTCAATTTTGATAAATCGAAATGAAAACATTACATTCCTTTCCTATGTTCATATTTGGTAGAGAAAGTAAAAATATATCGATTATCGATTTTTTTAACATATAACATAATTTCGATTTATTGATACTAATCGATTAAACCAACATTTTGAAATAGATAATTTAAGAAAGCACGAACTATTATCCTTTCATTTGTAAAATGTTATATAATCATTCTCCACAACTCACTCAATGTCTCCTTTTCTCTCTCTCCCTTCCTTATTAACTGTTTCATTTTATCATCCAACATTGTTTTTACTCTTTCTTAATTGGGAAATTATTCTTGTTAAGTTTCTTGCTTAACCTAACAACAAATAAACTGTTTCGTCAGATTATTTTTATTAATTCATTCATTCAATCAATTTAATCACGTCACACAATTTATTCCTTATATTTATCTTATTTTTATTTTATTTTATCTCTTTATTGTATTTTTTTTAAATATTTTAGACAAGACGTTATCAATAATATCTCGTTTATATTTATTAGACTTTCTCACGTTTATTAAGACCCTCCGCACACGGTGCGATGCGATTACAACACCTTCTCACTTCGTACGTTAGGTACGTTAGGTCGACCGCATTGGCGTAGTTAGTAACGTGCTCGCTTCTCATCATGCGGTATTGGGTTCAAATCCCGTTCAGGCACGGCATATTTTCATGTTGTTTAGGTCATCAGCCGAAAGGCTGGTTTGAACCTGTAGAGGTTTTACTAAGTAAAACGAGGAGTGAGGTGGTTTACCATTGCCTTCCTCACCGAGTGGAAAAGTACGTTTATCAGCATGCCGGGCCCTCTGAAAAGCACATATTTTCCACTCTGCAAATGACACCTTCACTTCATTCACCACAGGGTCTGGCTGTATAATGAAATCCATTACTTTCAGAGGAGATAACTCTGATTAGTGTCTTTTACACCTCTACCTCTTCTGTTCTTAAATGATTCAGTCATTTAATTGGCTGACCATGTGTTAAGAAGTAGAACTATTTATTTTAGCCCTGCAATGAACAGATTGAGTGTAAAAAATTTGACAATCCACCTGTCTATTATGGGCAGCATATTTTCATATATTACAGAAAATCATTTCATCCTTCACCGTCTGCATTAGCAGTAATTGCAAAACAGTCGGACGTTAAAAAAAAGTACGTTAAGTAATGGGGACCCGCCAACGGTACGATTCACAAGTCGAGGGGTTAATGTCAAACAACACTATCTACAAAAACCTAATTTTTCAGGAAAGCCATTTTTCACCATTTATTTACCATTTACCGTTGTTGTTGTTGTTGTTGTTGTTGTTTAGGTCAACAGCCGGAAGGCTGTTTTGAACCTCTAGAGGTTTTACTAAGTAAAAACGAGGAGTGAGGTGGTTTACTAATGCCTTCCTCACCAAGTTGAAATAGTATGCTTATCAGGATGCCAGGCCCTCCGAAAAGCACCCACTTTCTACCCTGCAAATGACACTTTCTTCACTTTATTCATCACAGGGTCTTGGTGTATAGTGAAATTCATTACTCTCAGGTGAGATAACTCTGAGTAGTGTCACAGTACACCTTTACCTCTTTTGTTCTTAAATAGTTCAGTCATAATTGGCGAAACAGATCTATTTTTTGTAGCGCTGGAACCAACAGATCGATTGTAATTAATTTAACACTCCATCTGCCCGTTATGGGCACATTTACCTTTAAGAAATAAATTAAATTACACTAAATTTATAGTTGACTACATGTATAAATAACTGAGATAATAAAAAGACAATCAGATTAGAATAAGTTTTTTCGCTCTCTTGAAAAAAAATTTAAAAAATAGGTTTATGTAGATAGTGTTGTTTGACATTAACCCCTCGAGGAAGAGAAATAAAGGGTGATTCAAAAAGAGCGCCGGTTTTTAAACGGCTGGTAAATTTTTGTTTATCGGTTGGCAACATTGTTTGACCACATTTCTATTTTGGAGAACATTCCGATTGACGATTCAGTTGTAGTTTCTCTTGTTCGCAGTGTAGTACTCTCGCACTCTGTGTCTAACCATGGACAAGTTTACTATTGCACAACGAGTGTTAATCGTCAAAACATTTTACCAGAGTGGAGAGAGTTATGCGGCTACTGTCAGGCGACTTCGCGGTACTCTAGGAGGTAATGAAGCACCGAATGAATCAACAGTTCGCAGGCTCATGAAAAAGTTTTTTGAGACGGATTCAACAGTCGACCTTAAAAGTTCTGGACGTCGTCGTTCTGGCCAAACTGAGCAGAACGTTGCGTTGGTTCGTGACAGTGTGGCTGTTAACCCAGCAAATTAGGGAGTTTTTGTGGCGTCATTTGGATGGAGTGGACATTGACGAGTTGTGGTTTCAGCAGGATGGTGCCACCTGTCACGCTGCACGAGAAACAATGTTGTTGCTCCGTGAACGGTTCCAGGATCGCATCATTTCTCGTAATTCCGACCATCAATGGCTACCAAGGTCGTGTGACTTGTCGCCTTGTGACTTTCATCTTTGGGGTCATCTGAAGTCATTGGTGTATGCCAATAAACCCCGAAACATCAATGACTTGAAGGAGGAAATTCGACGGGTTATCGGGCAAATGGAAGTCGAAACTTGTCGTGAAGTAATATCCAATTTCATGGACAGAGTTGATGCGTGCCAGCGCAGTAGAGGAGGACACATGCATGCCATCATTTTTCATACATAAAATCGGAAGGAAAGATGAACTTGTTGATGTATTTATTTTCAGTTTTTCAATAAAATAAATCTCTTAATTTGATATATCAAAACCGGCGCTCTTTTTGAATCACCCTATACTTATTATACTTAATTTATATAAATTCCATTATAATATTGAGTTTGAAGTTCCGATTTTGACCGGAAGTTAAGAAATCAAAGTCAGAATCTACAAGAGATAAGAACAAACTTTTTTCGGTTTCGTAATCGTATGCGACATAAAATACACTTCTATGTACCTCAGCAGTTTTTACGAATACGCACGAATCACTTCGGCTTCAGTGGATGCCATTCAATCTGTTTTAATAAAATGGGATTTTTTGCAATAGTTCGTCACATTCGAACCAACCCTAAGGGCTCGTACAGATAAGGCGAGTAACGCCGCGTTAATCGCGCAATTGCAAAAACAGACGTGCATACACATTCATGCGTAAAACATGCGATTGCAAAAGAAAACCATACAAAGCACAACTGTTCATTGCCGGGAAGTTTGTGTCATTTACGAAAATGGAAGTTGAAGAGGTAACGTGTTTGCAGCTCTGTTACAATAGATATCGACGTCGCAGGCAAAGACAGAGGCAATTTTGGGTGCATCAAGTTTTACGAGATAAACTAACGTAACGCATCGTTTATTTGTAACACTGTATCCAAAATTACGGGAATACGAACCGAAATTCTTCGATAACTTCCGAATGTCCGCACAAACCTTTGATGCTTTATTACAGTTGATGGAAGACGATATTTCGCCCAGTAAGAACAGTGAAAAATATTCATTTACCTAGAACTTTCTTTTTTTCTTGCATAGAATCGCCACCTTTACTGAACAGTTCCACCATTTCTTCCCAAAACTTGATTTTTTCTCTCTGTTTTTATATTCTGAACTTTGTACATTCCAGAGAGCTGGAATGTAACTTTTCGCTATTTCGTCTATGAAACGTTCTGTATCAAATGGTTCGGTACTGTATTTGTGTTTCGTACAGCGCTTGTTTGATGATTATATTTGGAATAACGAAATAACGCAATAGAAACGGAGACAAAAAAAAACAACTAGTCTACTAGTTTCAAAACGTGCGATCAGATGTACCTACTGGCTCTTAGGCAGTAGGTCTCAACTCTCCCTTGAAAATAAAGTACTCGTATACAATACTTTGTATACGAGTACTTTATTTTCAAGGGAGAGTATTACTATACTCAAACCAATTTGGACGTATGGGTGAGAGCTATGGGGTACAGCTAGTTCATCAAATATAGAAATACTGCAGCGCTTTCAATCAAAATGCCTGAGACTGATCGCTGCAGCCCCATGGTACGTAACAAATGAAATACTACACAATGACCTAAACCTGCCCTTCATAAAAGAAGAAATTAAACAACATAGTGAAAAACATTTACAAAAACTAGAAGACCATCAGAATCCATTAGCGATTAGCCTCCTTGACAACAGCGAAGATTCTCACAGACTGAAACGCTTTAAACCATTGGACTTACCTCTACGATTTTGTTAGTCATTTAATTTTTATTTTTTATCTTTTCTACTTCAACTCCTAATCATCAGCATCTCATAATTGGCGTCGTTTTCATCTCTACCATCGTCATTGTCATCTCCAACTTCAACTCTTTGTGTTTCGGGATGTTGATTCACGGTTTGTCAAGTTTGATTTTGTATAGATATATATATATATATATATTTTTTTTTTTGTTTCTTCACAGTTTGGTCTTTTTCAAACACAGTACTGAGTGTCGTTTGTGTTTTAATTCTAAGGACATTACTCAGATTTTCTCATATTTGCTTAAAGTTATTGTATTTATTAACTGATTGCAAAAGAAAACTATACTGTAAAAAAAAAAGAAGATGTACAAAGCAATTTACAACAAAGTACTTGAAAGTGCGCGTCAGTCGCACGACAACAGCCTGAACTTCGACTCGCGCGACAGGTCGCGCTTTTGAATGTGTACGCCTCATGCAGTTGTGTGTACCTCACTCACGCGCTACTGCAATCTGTGGTTACAATCGCGTTCGTGTGTACGTAGCCTTATCGTGCAAATTCCATTGCAATCGCATCGCGCCGTGTGCGTAGGTCCTAACTTAGCAAACTTCTATTTTCTTCCTTATATTGTTATTTTTTTTTATCTATCATTTGATGAATCTTGTCTATTATTTGTCTATCATTTTATAGTAATAATAATGAAATTAATAAGTTCCGTTAACTTTACAAATATGTAATTATAGAGTTACATCAATTTGTCTAGCCGTAAAACATATTTTTATCTTTTGTAATATCTTTTTGTATTTCATGATATAAATGAGTGATTTATCGAGTGATTATTGTCAGTTATTATTTACACGATTTTCTGCTAAAGATCAAATTCCTTCAGTTCAAGTTTTTTTAATGTATAATTGAAATCTGTATTTATTTTTCTGTTGATAATTTTGTTCAGAGTTTAATAGGAATAATGTATTTTATTTATTTATTTATTATATAAATTTGCCCATAACAGACAGGCGGAGTGTCAAATTATTTACTCTCAATCTGTTCATTGCAGGGCTAAAATAAATAGTTCTGTTTCTTATCACATGGTCAGCCAATTAAATGACTGAATCATTTAAGAACAGAAGAGGTAGAGGTGTAAAAAACACTAATCAGAGTTATCTCCTCTGAAAGTAATGAATTTCATTATACAGCCAGACCCTGTGGTGAATGAAGTGAAGGTATCATTTGCAGAGTGGAAAATATGTGCTTTTCAGAGGGCCCGGCATGCTGATAAGCATACTTTTCCATTCAGTGAGGAAGGCAATGGTAAACCACCTCACTCCTCGTTTTACTTAGTAAAACCTCTAGAGGTTCAAACCAGCTTTTTGGCTGATGACCTAAACAACAACATTATATAAATAATTAAAATAAATGTTTTATTTACTAATTAAAATTAATTTTACTTACATTAACTTTGTCGTGGGAAAATTAATCGGTCCAATTATCATTTTCCATGTTTATTGACAGATCATTTTAGTGGTTGTCTCTTTACTTTTATATTAGCTCTACTGTACTTGCATACTTACATACTATAGTCCAGCCTCTCTTAGTTTGCTCCTAATGTAAACAAATAATGACGTCACTGAGCATGCGCATTATATAAAAACGAGTACACGCTGATTAAAAATTAACAACAAAATACGTGGAACCTCTCTAATTCGTCTCGTTCGGGACCGAAGGAGTGACGAAATACAGAAAGTGACGAATTATGGAATTTTGCTATGCACGGTTAATAAATAACATACTCATACGTATATTAGATTAAAGTCGAATTACATAAATGAAACTTACATTAACGATAAACACAATAAGTAATCCTAAGTCCTATAACTACAGTAAATTTGTATTAGTCTACGTATCTAGTTTTATACTACTTCAGAAATTCTGTATATGGTTGTACTTACATTTTCTAATTTGTAGAAGGCACAACACAGTACACGTTACCGAATATAAAATTACAATCGAAAAAGTATACATTTGCAAAATCGATGAAACGAATCTTTAACTATGTATCACTTAACACTACAAAAAAATCACATTAAAATTTAGAAAACGTTACTTAATTACACTAATATGTATGTATGTATGTATGTAAAATGCAAAATTTATTTCTTGAAAAAGTGAGTTATCTTCTTTTCTACCAACGAGTTCTTTTCTTTTTCCACAGCCAACTGGCGAATTTGTCGTATTACAATTAATTATGATAACTCTGCTTCTTTCTGTCTCTCATACCATTCGATGCACTTCGTCAGCATTCCTTCTATTTCTCGATTCGTACGAATATTTTCAGGGCTTGAAACATATTCTTCGTTGCTATCTTCCTCAACAGGTGAATCTTTGTTTTGAACGTAGGGCACAATTTCTTTGTCACTTAAAATCTCATACTCAAGTTCGTTAGCATCTTGCTCTATCCATTCAACTAATTCCTCGTCGGTAATATTTTTAGTCACAGGTATACTCTGGCACACTTCTTTTAATTCTGATAAGACATTGTTTGTTTCATTGTAAGAACGGATGCTACTAGTTTCTTCTCGGTCAGACCACAGATTGTTCCAACAAGACTTAAGTGTTGTTTTCAAAATGTTATGTCATGCTTGTGATATGTTATATATAGCATCCTTTGATTGTATACTTTTTCCAAAATTCGTGAACCTGCGTTTCATTTTCGGAAAATATCAAACTCTGCAGAAATATTTTCCTATAATGAACTGGGGAGGGCTGACGAATTATAGAAGGTGATGAATTAGAGAGTGACGAATTAGAGAGGTTTTACTGTACTTTCAAAAGTATTTAAATACAAAATACATTTAAAAGTATTTTTGTAAATGAAATTGTTAGGCCTACATCATATCACGACTGATGTTTTTAGTACTTTAAGTACTTACAATTTAAAAAATAGTTAACTTAATAGGAATACGACATCCGTAAAGTCGCAGCCTCTAGCGTGCACCCTGTAGTAGGTGGCTTTTGTTTGTTGACAGTACGAGCAAACTAAGAACGGCTCAACTGTAGGTATAAGATAAGTAAAATAATATGAATACGAGAAAAATTAAATTAAAATTAATTTAATTAGATTACATTTTTATTTCAGTGTCACCAAGGCATACATAAAAAAATCTGGTGTGAAACACCACTACACGACTTTCTCTTTCCAATGCAAATAATGAAATATATATTATCTAACATTATTAATAAAACATTAGAAATAAACAAAAAACTAACCTCAAAAAACATAACCTAATTATAATCATAAAAGAATGATGCAAAATGAAAACCAAACCACGTAGTTTTAGTGGGGTTTAATAATACGGAAAATCACGCTTTGACGCTAAACTAGGCTCCGTAGAGAAAAATTCTTGAATTAAAGTTGTAGATCTTTTAATTTCCTATAAATTTGTGTATAGTCTACACTTTTATCGTTAAATGCATACTACGGCCGGAATCCTTAGATATCCTTTTTTGTACAGATTTTCATGAAAAATAAAACAAAATTATTAATTTCCACTAAACTAAGCATTGTGCAAAGAATAATGTCTATAGTAAAAGTTGTAGGTTTTTACATTTTATACAACTTTGATTGTATACACTTTTACCCTGCAATCTTTAAAAAATACTTATTTTCTACGAGAGCACAGCCTCCCCAAGAATTTCAGCACATACGGAGCTTACCCTATCATGTAGAACATAAAAATATAGTAAACGAGGCGATTTTTATAAAAATCGTAGAAATAGTTTTCGAGAAAATCACAAAAAGTGTAAAATTACACGAATAAACTACTACTTCCGGTTGACCTATTTTGATGAAAATATTCGTGTCAGGTCCTCAAGTTGTACCTAATTTAAGTTTCAAGTGTCAACTTTTGTACAATATTCCGTTCTTGAGATATTTTGTTGCAAGCAAGCGCGCGCGCGCGCGCTCACACACACACACACACACACACACACACACACACACACACAGACCAATAGCTAAATACATGTTTGGGTTCAGGCGGCCTGAAAACGTTTTGGTTGTATCCGGTGAAAACTCGATTCGAAAAATCGACATGAAAACAATACTTTCCTTCTTACATCTAATACATAAAATTCTCGTGTCATAGTGTTAGTTGCCATACTCCTCCGAAACGACTTAACCGATTTTGATGAAATTTTATTTGTACACTTGGTAGGTCTGAGAATAGGTTTTTATCTATTTTTTATACCCCTAAGTGATAAGGGTGGTCCACCCCAAAAAAAGTTTTATATTTTGGACAAATTTTTTATTTTTTTATAATGTGGCATTAAAAAATACGTACACTCCTAAATTTTCACCCTTCTACCACCAACCCCTATTTTTTTTATAGCAATATTAGTTGTGCGTCGATCGTAGTAGTGACGTTTACAAAATTATTATTTTATGCCCCTGGCATTTGTTGTTTTACGTGTGACTGTTCTGCAATTTGTGCTAATACAGCCGCCAGATAATGATGGTAATGAAAATGAGTGATGAAAAAATGCCAGACCTGACCGGGAATCGAACGCGGTACTCCGGCGTGGAAACCACTTGCGCTAACCACTACGCTAACGGGCCTTAGATAAAATAAAATGAATTTCATATTTTCCATAAAAACATGTTTTCTGTTCTTGGGCGTAGCAACGCGCACTGGGTTCCGCTAGTATTCATATAGGCAAGAGAAAATAAAAATTATATCCACTGTTATTATTTACCAAAATCTATCATTTTAGCTGGTGAATAATTTTGATTTGATTTAATTAATAGGCTATGTAGAGAAATTTAAGTAAGTTGAAATAAAAAAAAAAACAGCCTCTTTTATATACATATACTTGTAGTAAACGAGACGATTTTTAAAAAAATCATAAAAACGTTTTTGAGAAAATCGCAAAAAGTGAAAAGTTACACGAATAAACTACTTCTTCCGGTTGACCGATTTTGATGAAAATATTCGTTTACGTCCTCTAGTTGTACCTAACTTAAGTTCCAAGTGTCAACTTCGTACAATATTTCGTTCTTGAGATATTTTGTCACACACACACACACACACACACATACACAGACCGACTATTAACTATAAATATGTTTGGGTTCAGGCGGTCTGAAAACGTTTAGGCTATATCCGGTGAAAATTTCGATTTCGAAAAATCAACATGAAACAATATTTTCCCTCCTACATATTCATATAGGCAATAGATAATAAAAATTATATCCACTGTTATTTTTTACCAAAATCTATCATTTTAGCTGTTGAATAATTTTCATTTGATTTAATAAATAGCCTATATAGAGAAATTTAAGTAAGTTTAAATAAAAAAAAACAGCCTCTTTTATATACATATACTTGTAGTAAACGAGACGATTTTTAAAAAAATCATAAAAACGTTTATGAGAAAATCACAAAAAAGTGAAAAGTTACACGAATAAACTACTTCTTCCGGTTGACCGATTTTGATGAAAATATTTGTTTACGTCCTCTAGTTGTATCTAACTTAAATTCCAAGTATCAACTTCGTACAATATTCCGTTCATGAGATGTTTTGTTACACACACACACACGATCACGCACGCGCGCGCGCGCACACACAGACCGATCATTAATTAAAAATATGTTTGGGTTCAGGCGGTATGAAAACGTTTAGGCTATATCCGGTGAAAACTCGATTTTTCGAAATCGACATGAAAACAATACTTTCCTACCTACATATTCATATAGGCAATAGAAAATAAAAATTATATCCACTGTTATTATTTACCAAAATCTATCATTTTAGCTGGTGAATAAATTTGATTTGATTTAATAAATAGGCTATCTGCCCATAACAGACAGGTGGAGAGTCAAATTATTTACTCTCAATCTGTTCATTGCTGGGCTAAAATAAATAGTTCTGTTTCTTATCACATGGTCAGCCAATTAAATGACTGAATCATTTAAGAACAGAAGAGGTAGAGGTGTAAAAGACACTAATCAGAGTTATCTCGTCTGAAAGTAATGGATTTCATTATACAGCCAGACCTTGTGGTGAATGAAGTGAAAGTGTCATTTGCAGAGTGGAAAATATATGCTTTTTAGAGGGCCTGGCATGCTGATAAGTGTACCTTTCCACTCAGTGAGTTGTGGCAATGGTAAACCACCTCACTCCTCGATTTACTTAGTAAAACCTCTGCAGGTTCAAACCAGCCTACAGGCTGATCACCTAAACAACAACAACATATTCATATAGGCAATAGAAAATAAAAATTATATCCACTGTTATTATTTACTAAAATCTATCATTTTAGCTGGTGAATAATTTTCATTTGATTTAATATATAGGCTATAATTGTTGTTTAGGTCATCAGCCAAAAGGCTGGTTTGAACCTCTAGAGGTTTTACTAAGTAAAACGAGGAGTGAGGTGGTTTACCTTGCCTTCCTCACTGAGTGGAAAAGTACGCTTATCAGCATGCCGAGCCGTCTGAAAAGCACATATTTTCCACTGTGCAAATGACACCGTCACTTCATTCACCACAGGGTCTGGCTGTATAATGAAATTCATTATTTTCAGAGGAGATAAACTCTGATTAGTGTCTTTTACACCTCTACCTCTTCTGTTCTTAAATGATTCAGTCATTTAATTGGCTGACCATGTGATAAAAAACAGAACTATTTATTTTAGCCCTGCAATGAACAGATTGAGTGTAAATAATTTGACACTCTACCTGTCTTTTATGGGCAGAGGCTATAATTATAAAGAAATTAAAGTAAGTTGAAATAAAATAAAACAGCCTGTTACATACATATGCTAAAAACATGTTTGGGTTCAGGCGATCTGAAAACGTTTAGTCTGTATCCGGTGAAAACTCGATTTCGAAAAATCGACATGAAAACAATACTTTCCTTCCTACATATACATATAGGCAAGAGAAAATAAAAATTGTACCAATGTTATTATTTATCAAAATCTATCATTTTAGCTGGTGAATAATTTTGATTTGATTTAATAAATAGGGTATATAGAGAAATTTAAGTTAAGTTGAAATAAAATAAAACAGTCTGTTTATATATATATATATATATATACATATATATATATACATATATATATATATAAGTATATATAATAACGTACAAGATTCAATGACTTCTCTTCTATAAAGAACATGGCACAAGGATGCTGTTAAGCTATTTTCGTGACCATTAACACATGTGCACAGACTCCCTCCTCACGTTGACCCCTTGCCATATCTTATCCGTCCCCTGTCTTCATCATCATTACGTCTGGTCGTCATCGTCATTCTTGGTACGGTACCTCACAACCACCCCTCCCACCAAATCCCTATAATAAAACGAAAAGCTCTGCATTGTCAACCGACATTTTAACTATAGCCGTACTCATGCTACCCGCATTTCCGGTACTTCAAAAAAATATTCACTTCCCAGTAGCTATTCTCTCTTGTATACTGTGTTATATTACCGTGCTTAAATTCACTAAGCACTATACGTGTGCCTGTAGAACTTAAAAGAATTCCTTACAAGTTGTTATATATACAACAGGGTGTTTCGAATATCATAACAGTTTATTCTACGAGGTCTGTCTAATAAATACGCGAACTGAGCCCATAAAAACTTTATTTTGCAAAATTTAGTCTACATCAATTTTGTCCACTTCAAAGTACTCTCTATTTGTTGTTATGCACTTATTCCATTTTCTTTTTCACTGTTTAAAGCGCCCTTGGAAGTCCTCAGCAGTTAGGCTTTTTAGTGTTCTCGTCGTTTCTTGCTTTATTGTGTCCAAATCTTCCCAGTGATGTTCCCTCATCACATTTTTGCATTTTGGGAATAGGAAAAAGTCGCAGGGGTGATATCTGGCGAAGAAGAAGGATGATCAAGGATGGTGATTGAATTTTTTGCCTGAAACTGGCGAACAATCTGAACACTGAATGTGCAGGTGCATTGTCATGGTGAAGGATCCATCCATCACCTTGACAAATGTTCAGTTAAAATAGTGTGCACTGTTGATTTTCCTAGATTCAGTTCATCAGCTATCATTCGGACAGTTTTTTGACGACCAGTATGGACAAGGGACCGCACATGATCAATGTTGTCCAACACAGGTGGTTGAAGGTCGTCCCGGCCTTCCATCATCCGTGGCGTCTTGTCGGCCATCTTTAAAGCGCTTAATCCACTTGAAAACTAATATTTTCTTCAGAGCATTATCACCGTAAACAGCTGTCAACATTTCAGTAATTTCTTTATAACTTTTACCACACTTCACCAAAAACTTGATATTGATTCGTTGCTCCGTGATTTCATCAGTTTCCATTTTCGACTAACAGTAAAAACAAGGACAACAGAAACTAACATAGCTAGCACTATGGGCACAGTTTGACGATCCGCCAAGCAGCACTGACGGCTCATTGGGAATCAGGCAACTAGCGCCGCTAGTGGGCGGGACTACAGTCCGCGTCATGGGCGCTAGCTTGCACAAGTTCGCGTATTTATTGAACAGACCTCGTATATCCAAAAATCTGGTGTGAAACACTCACACAACTTTCTCTTGCCTATGCAAATAATTAACAATAAACCTAACATTCATAATAAAATATTAGAAATAAACAAAAAACTAACCTCAAAAACATAACCTTATTTTAATCATGAGTGAATGATGCAAAATGAAAATCAACCTCAGTTTGGCTTAGAAATACGGAAAATCACTCTTTCTCTCTAAACTAGGCTCTGTAGAGAAAAATGCTTTAAATAAAAGTTGTAGATCTTTTAATTTTCTATAAATTAAATTATATACACTTTTGTCGTAAAATGCATACTAAGGCCAAAATCTTAAAAAAATCAATTTTTCACACATTTTCGTGAGAAAAAACAGAAAATCGCAAATTACCGCTAAACTAAGCGTTATACAAAAAATTGTTTGAAATAAAAGTTGTAGAATTTTCAATTCTCTACAACTTTTATTATATAAAGTTTTGCGCTAAAATGCATATTAAAGCTGTAATCTTAAAAAAACAACGTTTTTACGTGAAAACAGCCTCACCCAGAATTTCAGCAAACATGACGCCTACCCTATCTTGTAGAGAATAAAAAATTGAGTAAACCAGGCGATTTTAAAAAAAATCGTAGGACCAGTTTTTGAGAAAATCGCAAAAAAGTGAAAAATTACACGAATAAACTACCACTTCCGGTTGACCGATTTTAATGAAAATGTTCGTGTCGAGTCCGGTAGTGGTACGTAACTTAAGTTTCAAGTTTCAAGTTCGTACGATGTTCCGTTCTTGAGATATTCTGTTCTCACACACACACACACACACACGCGCGCGCGCACACACACACACACACACACACGCACACACAGACCAATCGCTAAAAACATGTTTTTTGGGTTCAGGGGGTCTGAAAACGTATAGATCCGGTGAAAACTCGATTTCGAAAAATCGACATGAAAACAATACTTTCCTTCCTATATATTCGTATAGGCAAGAGAAAGTAAAAACAACCATTTACAGCTCCTATTACTGTCTGTCTGTAACTTGATGGCCCCTCGCAGAGGGGAGCAATATGCGGATTGTAAAACCATTTCAGAAAACATATCTAATTTTTTTTAGGTCACTGAAACTTTTCGGAAATGACGTATTTTTATAAAACAAAGTATTTCGCATGTTTTTTTGTTCTATAAAATTATTTCGTAAAACACACACTTAATGAGATAATGTATAATTTAGTAAAAGTTTTGTTTTTGAAGAAAAATCCGTATTTTTTCAAATACATCGTCATTATTCAACAACTATTCCACGGATTAACGTAAAATTTGGCAGGTTAGTTCTGTAATCATTATGAAAAACGATGATGCAATAAAATTTAACAGAAAATCAATACTTTTTAAGTTATAAGGTATTTTCATAAATAAATTTGGTAAAATCGCGAAACACCACATAAAAAAGTCAGCATGCGAGAAACTTTTCTGTCTTGAAAGATTACCGTACACTGTAAGCGAATGAAATAAAGAGAAAATTTTGAATTAATTTTTAGTGAATTTTTAGTTCTTGAGTCCCAGCTCCATGTAGTTTGAAGGAATGCAGTGCGTTGTTACAGTAGTGGGAGAATGAATGAGTGTTAGTAGTGTTTCACAGCTGATCCATTTGTAGTGGTAGCGTCTACTAACTAGGCTAAAAAATATTCTTATCATCCGGCGCATTAATTTAACAATACTCTAACAATAATTTAACATACTCCGTTAGTGGTATGTTACTTAAGTTTCAAGTTCCAAGTTCATACGATGTTCCGTTCGTGAGATATTCTGTTCACACACACACACACACACACACACACACACGCGCGCGCGCGCGCGCGCGCACACACACACACACACACACACACACACATACACACACAAACGCGCACGAACACACACACACACAGACCAATCGCTAAAAACATATTTTTTGGGTTCAGGGGGTCTGAAAACGTGTAAATCCGGTGAAAACTCGATTTCGAAAAATCAACATGAAAACAATATTTTCCTTCCTATATATTCATGTAGGCAAGAGAAAGTAAAAAAAATATATAATCAAAAAAATTAAAATAACAAAATCATGTTAGCGAAAAATTTACAAAATAAAACGCAAAATATTTAACTACCAGTAATTCCATATTGAAATAATCAAACAGTGTCGAGAGACTGATTGATCAACATTCTTACAAATAATTTTTGGAAACGAAATATATTTCCTTTCCTAAATAAAAAAAAACCAACAAAATTATTAAGAATTCTCAAAGGTATTTCTTTCAATTTAAAACGAACATTTATATATATATATACATAATATAAACCAGTTTTTATTTTTTTCTATTTCCGAGTCGGCAAGTCACTAATCAGCACGTAACATTATTGATTCCATTTCAAAGGATATTTTATTTTACAAAACTCAAGAATTTCTCTCTAAATTATTTAGAAACATTTGATATACACATATTCACATAAACGAACACAGATTATATTCTTGGAGATAAATTCATTCCAACAGTTAATTATCGACATATATATATGTTGGTTTAGGTTTCTATACTGAATTTAAATTATCATTAAATAGTTCACTCGTAAAAATCTACCACATATTCTCATGTGCAAAATAAAAAACTAAAAATATTTCCAATTTTTTTTATCCAATTCTACTAATTAGCTATAATAAACTAGGATTTACTAATGTTTAAAATTTTAAAAAAATACAAATTCTTATAAATTTTTAACATACTGTTACCTTATAAGTAACAATGGTTTGTAAATGAGTTCTTAGGTATTAAACGGTACAAAATACAATAGATAGATTATTTGCTGTTAATTACAGAATGTGAATGTCTTTATAACTGAAGAAAAAGTGAACCTGCACACTTTTCATTTAATCAATTATTGACTATTTAATAGAATTTTACTTTCTCTCGCCTATATGAATATATAGAAAGGAAAGTATTGTTTTCATGTCTATGTTTCAAAATCGAGTTTTCACCGAATCTACACGTTTTTAGACCTCCTGAACCCAAAAAACATGTTTTTAACAAATGGTCTGTGAATATGTGTGTGTGTGTGTGTGTGTGCGCGCGCGCGCGTGCGTGCGTTTGTGTGTGAACAGAATATCTCAAGAACGGAACATCGTACAAACTTGAAACTTGAAATAAAAAATACAACAGTTTTTTTAACAGTTTTCAGAATTTTCCTAATCTATTTTTCAATTAGAATACATATTATTTAGATTTAGAAAAAAATTATGAACGTGTTTGAGATTCACTACTAACGAATTTCCGTTGTAATAAAACCATTAAATTTGAGTCTGACCACTACCGGACCCGACACGAACATTTTAATCAAAATCGGTCAACCGGAAGTAGTAGTTTATTCGTGTAATTATGCACTTTTTTGCGATTTTCTCAAAAACTGGTCCTACGATATTTTTTAAAATCGCTTTATTTACTAAATTTTTTATGCTCTACAAGATTGGGTAGGCGCCATGTTTGCTGAAATTCTTGGTGAGGCTGTTTTCACATAAAAAAATTGTTTTTTTTAAGATTGCGGCTTTAATATGCATTTTAGCGCAAACATTTATATAATAAAAGTTGTAGACCATTTAAAATTGTACAACTTTTATTTCAAACTTGTTTTTTGTATAACGCTTAGTTTAGCGGTAATTAGCGATTTTCTGTTTTGTTTTCTCACGAAAACGTGTGAAAAATCGAATTTTTTAAGATTTCAGCCTTAGTACGCATTTTACGACAAAAATATATATAATAAAATTTATAGGAAATTAAAAGATCTACGACTTTTATTTAAAGCATTTTCCTGTACAGAGCCTAGTTCAACGTGAAAGATTGATTTTTCCTATTTTTAAGCCAAACTGAAGTTGATTTTCACTTTGCGTCTTTCACTCATGATTAAAATTATGTTCATTGAGGTTAGTTTTTTGTTTATTTCTAATGTTTTATTAATAATGTTAGGTTTATTGTTAATTATTTGCATTGGCAAGAGATTGGTTGTGTGTTTCACACCAGATATTTTTTTCTCATAAAATGATTAAATGATTTCATTATTATTTCGCCACCCACCTATAATATCACCACGACCCTTACGTTGGGAATCATATCTCTACAGGTTTAAACCACCCTTTCGGCTGATCACCGAAACAATTAGAATGTATTATTATTATTATTATTATATAGTCGTAAAGCTCCCGAAGTGGAAGACGCTAAGTAAATCTGGTTTGTTTTTGGGATTTCTTGTCCTTTTTATCGGCCCACCAGTTTTTACATTCTTTGTGAGAATTCAGCTTTTCTCTGTTCACTCCATTTTTTTCCGGTTCTTAGAGCTTTTATCTCTGGTTTAACCTCCCATTTTTTAACTTTTGTTCTAAAATTGTCTCTTATGAGAATTTCTTCTTTGGTGATTTTGACCAATTCTAAATCTTTTTTAACACATTGTATCCATTCCTCCCCCCCCCCCATTAACAAGTGATGATACATATTTTACTATTCTCTTTGTGAGTCTATTGTCAGGAAGCCTCATTGTGTGGCCATAAAATTGAAGGCGTCTTTTCCTCATGTCTGTCACTATGTTGGAATATTCTTCAATTTTTGACGTTCTCTGTAATCTGTACCCGTTTCCGGTCCATCTAGGTCCAAGAATTTTCCTAATCTATTTTTCAATTAGAATGTATATTTTTTTGTTCACGAATTGACCGGCGCATCCTCCTGCTCTCGATCGCCTTAGATTCCCTTATCACTGCTCTATAGTGCTCTCTGTCCTGTGTGTCCCGCGGTGTTAATCCTATCTGTTCCAGATCCAGTTTAGTTTCTTTGGCCCATGTGTAGTTCCTCTTTCCCCGGTTTACAAAGTCGAATACCTGTTTGACCAATCTATTGTTACTCATCCTGCTGAGATGCCCAAAGAATGCCAGTCTGCGTTTCCTCATCCGTGAGACGATGCTCTCTGAGAATTTATACACGTCTTGGTTGTGCTGCAGTCTCTATCCCTCCGTGGTCATCCTGCCCCCCATTATCTTCCGTATTATCTTCCTGTCCAATCCCTCAATCTTCCTGAGGCCCCTATTGAGAAGCAGCGTTTCACTGGCGTACAGTGCTTCGGGTTGGATTGCCGTGTGATAGTGTCGCTTCTTAGCATTTTTGGAGATGCACTTCTTGCTGTATACGCTTCGTGTTGTCCTAAATGCGTTCCACATTTTCCGTATTCATTCCTCTATCCCGGGCTTATCCAGACCGCTTGTGTGGATGTGTTCTCCCAAATACTTAAACGATTCGACCCGTTGCAATGTATATTATTAGAATATAATTATATTATATTAGAATGTATATTATTTAGATTTAGAAAAAAATTATGAACGTGTTTGAGATACACTACAAACGAATTTCCGTTGTAATAAAACCATTAAATTTGAGTCCGAGTTTGAAAACTGGTCGGTAAGTGTTGTTAAAGAAAAAAAAACAATAAGTTGTAAAGGGTAAAAGGTAAAAGTGTTTTATTTGTATATAGAAATACATAAATAAAATAGGGTTTGTGTGGGCGAAGAGGGGCCTACGGGCCTGTCTTTATTAGTAGTAAGTTTGCCGCGGAGCGCTGAGCGGTGTGTATTTTAGACTTACGCAGTATAACTCACGTATATTAAACTCGACTTCTGTTTGTACACATTTTTTACAACTATACTATAAAATATCCTTTACTGTTCACTCCAGTACATACACCTATTAGAAGGAAGAAAGATTTCTTCCCGTTTATTACCACCACTAACAGCTGAGGCATACGCCGACGACTGGTTGGGTAATCTATGTTTGATTGTTCGTCGAATTCCTTTGTACTCATTTTTTTTTCTTTTTATATATTTTATTGTTATTTTAATACGAAAGTTGACGGCTTTTTAAAATTTCATCTCTGTTAAAATTTGACAACATAATATTAAAATATTTAAAGGTTTTCTTTACTCAAGAATATTTCACTTTTTTCTATTTCTATGTCACCGGATGGCGACGTTAAGTGGCTAACCTTATTTATTTGGTGGCCCTGAAAAGGGCCGTTTAAGCGGTAGTCGTCTGTCGTAGTCGTCGTGGCGGTCGAGGAGCTGGGCGACACGGCGTGTCGTCGTCCAGCGGAGACGTCATCTTCTTCCCTCGCAGTAGTGCATCGATGGCTGCTTCGTCGGGTCCGGTGGGCGTAAGGCTCGGTCGAGGGACCGCTGTGGGCATCGCTCGCGTCAGCGGGCGATGACGGTCCGGTTGACGGCCTACGATGACGGGACGGCGAGCGGAAGCGTCATCTTCTCTCTTGCGGGGTCGTCGATTAGTCCTCGCTAGAGTCCGGCAGCCGTGTGCCGTGGTGGACGTCTTGTCGTTGTCTGGATCCGAAGCGGCGAGCCGGCGTGGTGGAAGCGGCGCCTGAAGAGTGACGGCTCGGCTACCGAGTTCAGACCTAGCCTTCCCTCAGCGGCAGTTGGGTCCCCACTGCAGCGTGACAGTGGTGGCCCCCAGAGCCCCGCAGTGTCGGGTCGGCGTAGGCCGTATACCGATAGCGCGGCCGAGGCGGCTCTCTCCTGGCCGGCGAAGGCTGACCGGTGCGGGAATGTAGCGTCCGCCACCGGTAGCGTAGACCAGGGATGGTGCGTCCGGTCTCGTCCGCTTCTGTCTTGATTGCAAGTGAATCGCTCGGTGTCTTGCTTGCAATTGAATCTCTGCTCAGTGCAGCGCTCTTTATATAGCTGCCGGGAGCGCTGTGTTAGAGAGCGGCTACTGGCTTGGCCTTGATGACAAAGGCCTTTGCGGTGCGCAGCCGAAAGCTTTGTCGCTATACCGTCAAAAACCGGGAGAACTATTGAAGGCCGGCAACACAGTGAATGATTAATTAGAAGGGGTGGCGGTGACATCTATTTAGGAAATTCACAATCTGTTGGAAACAATCAGTGAATGTGATAACACAAAATTTGGAAAAATTAACATGATAAATAAACGTGAGTGGAGACACAGTCCACTGACAGAACTCCGACGTGAATAGATAAGTGTAGCATTTAGAACACTGCAATGGATAGTCAATTACAGTACTACGTTGATAGATGAGGTCCCGGCTCCATCAACGTTTTAGACGTTTTATTGGATTGTCTGGGAGAGTCTGCGTAACCAGATTTGAGAAAAAATTGGGTTATGGTGGTTCACGAGTTCTTCCTAAATTTTGGGATATTTTCCGTTTTCTGTATGCCACTATCAAATCCGAATTCCCTGAAGGGTTGCACACTTGTTCATTTCTCCCACTCCCTGCCTTACTGAATACTCATACTGAGACAGACACACTCACGCACGCGTACAGACGTTCTTCCCAATCCCAGTGGTATAGTAAGTACTATGATACACGTTCTGTTATTTTGTTTCATATTTTGATTATTTTATTGTTTTTAATTATACATTGGGAAGAGAAAGTCGTGTGAGTGTTTCACACGTACTTATTTAGTTGTCTCATCTTTTGGGATTATGTAATAATCCCAAAAGATCCTGAAGGAACTCTGCAGCATCTTCCTCCGTCCGAATATTTTAAAATAACTCTACAAAATTCATAGCAGGCTGACTGTGTAGTAATTCTGTGGAATCGGAGTAGAGTTGAAACTATGCAGGAATATTGCTAGTCAGATTGGCGCGCTAGACGCACGAGTGGGAGAATTGTGTAACCCTTCAGGGAATTCGGATTTGATGTGACATCAGAAATCGGAAAAGACCCAAATTTTGTATAGAGTTTTAAGAAAACGTCATTTATGTAGGGTACGTTTAGGTCTGAGTGTAGCGTTTTATTGGTTACATAATAGGGGGCGTTAACTATTCTCCGTAAAAGCTTTGATTAGAAACGTTGAATTTTTATTAATACCGATGGTTTTGCACAGCAGTAAAGCTGACTGGCATAGCTCTATATTGGTCGAAGGTAGGAGTTGTAAATGGTTAATTTTGTCGTAGTTGGTAACTTGGATTTGCGTGAAAGAATCTGTACACTTGAATATTTCACTTAAAGTATTTTAATTAAATCGTTTCTTTATTATCTAATTTTCTAATACTAGTATATTCAACGGAATTAGAAATGTACCAAGATATATTCTTGTTTTGCCCATAACAAAAAGGTGAGTGTTAAATTATTTGCACTCGATCTACCCGTAGCTCTAGGGCTACAAAACATAGTTGTGTTTGTTATTTCAAGGTCACCCAACTATACGGTTAAATCATTAAAAAAAACAGAAGAGGTACTACAGTTATCTCTTCTGAAAGTAATGAATTTCTTTATACAGCCAGACCCTAGCCGAGACAAAGAAAAAACTAGAGGATATCTTAAATGGAATGGATGAGATCATGAGAAAGGATGACTTCATGAAAATTAATAAGAACAAAACGAAAGTGGTGTGCAGCAGCAAGAGTGGTTTAGAAGAGATGGGAAATTTAAAAATAGGCAACGAAACATACAGGAAGTTGGGGATTTCTGCTATCTAGGGAGTATAATAACAAAGGATGGTAGAAGCACAAGTAATATCAAAAGTAGAATTGCTCAAGCTAGAAAAGCCTTTGAAATAAAAAACAGCTTACTGACTACAAACATTAATTTACAGATTAGGAAAAATTTCTTAAAACATTATGTTTGGAGTGTAGCATTATACGGGAGTGAAACGTGGGTGATGGGGCTGTGGAAAAGAAGAAGATAGAAGCTTTTGAAATGTGGTGTTATAGAAAAATGTTAAAGATTAGGTGGGTGGACAAAATAAGTAATTTAGAGGTTCTTAAGCGAGTGGATGAAAAAAGAAGTACAATATGGAAGCATGTTACCAAAAGAATGGATAGGCTAGTGGGGCATATCTTAAGACATCCAGGTATTGGGCTATCAATAATGGAGGGTAATATTGAAGGAATGAAATGTAGGGGGAGGCAAAGCTTAGAATGTTTAAAGGAAATTACAAAAGATCTAGGGTGTTACAAGTATGTAGATATGAAACGACTTGCGCAAGATAGAACAGCTTGGAGAACTGCATCAAACCAGTCGAGAGACTGATGACCAAAAAAACAAGCCAGAGTTTGTAGTAAATAAAGTGAAGGTATCATTTGTAGGGTGAAAAGTTGATGCTCTTCAGAGGAAAGCATCTACTACAAATCGTAAAACAGATTACTAAACTTTTTACTTAATAAAAATCCTCTCTAAGTTGAAAAGTATGCTTATCAGCATGCCAGGCTTTCTGGAAAGCATCTACTTTCCACCCAGCAAATGACACCTTCACTTCGTTAACTTCAGGGTCTGGCTGTATAATTCAGTTTATTTAAATATTTTCCCTTACTAATTACTTTGTACCTAAGTAATTTTACTAATTATGAACTTGTGCCTAATTTTTGATTTTTTTTTTGTTACAGGTTGACTGGTTCGGTATCAAGGCGTGGGGGTGTCGTGCCCCCTCCGCCGCACCCCCAAGCTGAATTCCATCCTGCCTATCGGCTGAATCCTTACATGGAACTATATTCGTCCTTACAACACGCGAGCCCGACTTCTTCCTTACACGGTAATTCTACACTTTTTATTATTATTTTTTTTATTTTTTTATTTTTTAGCTTTATTTGTTATTGGGAACTGTACGTTATTGACAACTACCCAATTTGATCGCTGCTTTTAGCTGGATTATTTTGACATGGATTAGGCGTCAGTTTTGAACAGGGACACCCAGTAGAGTTTGTTCATGGATGGCTGTCAGCTGGTCACCATACAAAGTCGCTTGCCCAATTGGTGTTACTTAACAAATAATAGCAACTTTCTACTAGCTGACTGACTGGGCTGGCTCGAAGCCTTAAATAATTTAATAAATTTTTAAACTGTTTCTTGTTTTTTTAAAACATATTTTACTTTTTTAACATTTTTTACTTTTTTGGTCTAGATATAAAGTCGTCGCCAAAATCAGCTGTTTAATAGCTGATTTTTGGAGACGAAGGTTCCTGGTTCAAATCCTAGTAAAGGTAAAGTCCAGCCTTTCTTAGTTTGCTCCTACTGTTAACAAATAATGACGTCACTGAGCATGCGCATTATATAAAAATGTGTACACGCTGATTAAAAAGTAATAACAAAATACTTACAAAAGTAGTTAAATACATAGTGCTTTTAAAATTATTTACATAAATGAAATTGTTAGGCCTACATCAAATAACGACTGATATTTTAAGTACTTTAAGTAGTTAAAATTTAAAACATAGTTAACTTATTAGGAATACGACATCCATAAAGTGGTTGGACCCTAGCGTGCACCCTGTAGTAGCTGGCTTTGGTTCGTTTACAGTAGGAGCAAACTTAGAGCGGCTGAACTATAGTTACTTTTATACGGATTTGAATGTTAGACAGTGGCTACCGGTGTACTTTGATGGTTGGGATTCAATTAACCATACTCTCTCAGGGATGGTCGGTCTGAGTCTGTATAAGACTACACCTCATTTACACGTCATACATGTTGTTTAGGTCATCAGCCGAAAGGCTGGTTTGAACCTCTAGAGGTTTTACTAAGTAAACCGAGGAGCGAGGTGGTTTACCATTGCCTTCCTCACTGAGTGAAAAATTACGCTTATCAGCATGCCAGGCCCTCTGATAAGCACAGATTTTCCACTCTGCAAATGACACCTTCACTTCATTCACCACAGGATCTGGCTGTATAATGAAATTCATTACTTTCAGAGGAGACAACTCTGATTAGTGTCTTTTGCACCTCTAACTCTTCTGTTCTTAAATGATTCAGTCATTTAATAAATTGGCTGACCATGTGATAAGAAACAGAACTATTTATTTTAGCCCTGCAATGGACAGATTGAGTGTAAATAAATTGACACTCCACCTGTCTGTTAAGGGCAGTAATCTTTAATATAAGAATTCAAAGTACTGGTAAAGAGACCACCGTAAAAAAACTAATTTAGTTGGCAGTGCTATTTGGTTTGTTTTCTCTTTGTTTATTGCATTTTCAGCATTTACAGACAATAGACCAAGAGAGGAAACTATTTCTTAAAAAATGTAAGGGTAATTTTATTCTATGAAAAGACTGTCATAACGTTAAAAGTGATCAGTTGTAATGATATTTCATAACATAAACTGAACTTTTAACGTCATACATATCATCATCATCTCATTGGTTCATGGGGGTTGCTTATTGTTCTGAATTGAACAGATTGCAACGTACACATACTAGGAATTAAAAATAAATAAATAAATAAATTTTGAATTGTACAAACATTAAAAAAAAATGGTTAATAAAGATTTGGACTGATTTGTTAAAATTAAACTCAAATTCAGTCAAATTGATCAGTGAATTAACTCTTAGTGACGGTTAAGGAAGATAATACAAACATCCAAGACAAGCAATTTTCACTGTGTTCCCGAGTTTGACGAGCTGTAACTTCAAAACGTAAGAGATATTTGAAAACGGAATGTTAGACATTTGTTACCGGTGTACTTTGATGGTTGGGATTCAATTAACCATACTCTCTCAGGGATGGTCGGTCTGAGTCTGTAGAAGACTACACGTCATACATATCACCATTATTATATCATTGTGTCATGGGGTTGCTTATTGTTCTGAATTGAACAGATTGCAACATACACATATTTAGGGATTTAAAAAAAAACTTTTAAGTGAAGATTTAATTAAACTTCTACCAGACATTAGGTTATAAAATTAAAATACATTGTCCTCGTGTTTTAAATAAGTTACCATGTGTTGGCCCGTTTTTCCGTTTGGGGTCTTTTCCGTGTTCTGTATGCCACTATCAAATCCGAATTCCCTGAAGGGTTACACAATTTTCTCACTCCTGAGTCTATCGCGCCAATCTGACTAACAATATGCCTGGGTTGTGTCAACTCCACTTTCATTTCACAGTTAGTTACTACGCAGTCTGCTATGAATTTTGTAGAATTACTTAATAATATTCGGGTGGAGGAAGATGCTGCAGAGTTCCTTCTGGAAAAGGGGTTATCACATAATCCCAGAAGATGTGACAACTAAAAAAGTATAGATGCTGAAGTCACAAGATTGCCTTTGCGTATTGTGCTGTGAGGAAGGGAAGTAAAATATCTGCAGTGCTGCCAACCTCAACAGTGAGACACTACTCGTACATTTCACTACCTTTTTACCTTTTTGGTTCAGGGGGTCTGAAAACGTGTAGATCCGGTGAAAACTCGATTTCGAAAAATCGACATGAAAACAATACTTTTCTTCTTATATATTCATAGGCAAGAGAAAGTAAAAATGTAATTTTGCAACGTTGTCACATTATTCTGTTTAACTGATGTGACATTTATATGAAAGTAGCTACAATATATTTAAATCACATTAAATTATAAATACTGAAGTCACGAGATTGCATTTTGCGTATGTATTTGCTGTGAGGGAGAAAAGTGAAAATTTGCAGTGCTGCCAACCTCAACAGTGAGACACTTCTCGTACATTCCACTACGTTGCAGTTTCTAGATACATTTTGTAAGCTGTTGTTTATTCCGCGAAAATGTTTGCTTCATAAACCTTATAAGAAATAAATATTACCTGTAATATTGTCTATAGCTTAATTACACGACTAGATATGTTTGATTTACTGTAATTACGAATGAATCGCCTTCTTTACCATTGTTGTCATCGGCGTTTTCATTATCAGTCTCTCTAGTATCTACCTAACCGTTTTCTTTTTTTACCAGGGGCCAAAATAACTGTTGAAGAAAAGCTTCTTTACGTCCTTAATTTCCTTTTTAATTTTTCGAATTGTAAAAAGAGAAACATCACTGTAGTTAGCCGCTTGCCCACGGCTTTTGTTAAGAAACACGGATAGGCATTTCTATTTAGCTTCAACTTCGCAACATTATATTACATTGCGTTCAGCACTGTGAATAGTTCGACCACGTTTTCGAAAAACCGACATTTGTGTTTACGGTAACAAACAAATATATATGTACAGTTAACCTACAAAAGGTTCCGCTTTTGCTCTGGGTATAGTAAAAGTTGTTATGTTTGTCGTACTGAAATTAGCGCAGTCGCGCATGCGCACTGATGCTTTTTCCCCTTTACCCCTCGATGCAAACAAGGGCAAACTCGTGACTCAAGTCACTATATGTTTGAAACACTCACACGTTGAAAGGAAAATAAGCTTGTCATATTATCCAAGAATGCATAACTTATTTTCTTAAATAACAAGAAAACATAAATTGGGTAATTAAACCCTTCTTATAGAACTCCTATTTATATTTTTTCTGTTCATTTTATCACCTTTTTTTTATTCTAATAAATTGAAAATAATATCTTGACAAAAGAAATTGTCGTACCGTTTATCTAATCCTTAAACGTCTGCTAAATTGTTCTTTATGGAATTTGTATTTCTGTTGAGGTATACATCCACTGTGAACGACAATACCGGCCTTTCAAGATGTGTTATCCTCTTATAAAAACAATTACAAAAGCATCGACATCCGGTTAGTTTAAAGGATGCGGGTATATTGAAAACAAAAAGACGTTTTTTCTTTGAGAATGAAGAGACACTTAAGTGTTGTACAACAGAATAAAGATTCGAGTACTTTCATACTAGGTGCATGTTCAAGTGGGAAGATCCTCTTTTATAGTTTCGTTTTACACTTTAAAATACAAATCTGTAGGTAGCATCGATTAAATTTGTAGTAAAATTAAACCGTTGATTTTGTGTTTTAAAATAATAAAATATCTTCTTTGTATGTCACATAATATCTCCTAATTGAATCGGTCAATTCAGAAAGCCCATAGGTCAAAATTCTAACTTTGGAAAAATTTTAAGTTTCAAATAACTAACTTCAATAAACATAACCTTATTTTAATCATGAATGAAAGACGCAAAATGAAAATCAACCCTCAGTTTGGCTTAAAAATACGGAAAATCACTCTTTCACGCTAAACTAAGCTCTGTAGAGATAAATTCTCTAAATAAAAGTTGTAGATCTTTTAATTTCCTATAAATTTTATTATATACACTTTTGTCGTAAAATGCATATCAAGACCGAAATCTGACAAATCTTACAATCTTGATACTAATGCAGATGCACGTTTTGCCAAGCGCTCTCCTTAGGAGAAAATCAGGCTATAAGTAGAAAAGTATGCTAATCAGCATGCCAGGCCCTCTGAAACGTATCTACTTTCCACCCTACAAATGACACCTTCATTTTATTCACCACGAAGTGTGGTTGTATAATGAAGTTTATTCTCTCAGAGGAGTTAACTCTGACAAGTGTCTTTTACTGTACTTACACTGTACTTACTGTACTTTTACTGTACTTACTGTTTTTACTGTACTTCTTCTGTTCTTTAAATTCTTCAGTCATATAATTGGGTGCCTAAGAAACT